>VXBA01002855.1:3942143-4023150 GCA_013399895.1 Serilophus lunatus
TCTTAAATATGTTATCACAGAGGCGTTCTGTCAACTATTGATTGGCCTGGCCTTGGTCAGCAACGGGCCCATCCTGGGCATGGGGAAACTTCCAGCAGCTTCTTGAAGAAGCCTCTCCCTCAGCCCCCCCCCCCCACTGCTACCAAAACCCGGCCACAGAAAAACCAATACAATGCCTATTAAAAAATAAAACTGATTTACAATTGAAAGGAAAAAAAATCAGCCATTAGAAAGAAAACTGAAAAGAAAGGTAATTTTCAGTGTACGTCCAAGGAGTTTATTTGTTATAAGACACTGAAGTTGAAAAATTACCAGTTATCACAATACCTTTTCTTGGCAGGTGTGTTGTGTACATGTGTGACTAGAAAAGCGAAGTACTCTTCTCTCCTCGCAGCTTTGGGTGATGATTCCTAATGTCTTCTTCCTTCCTCCTGATTTCCAGGTGTGTGGGGATGGTGTTTGGAGTACAGCAGCAGGACTAGATTATTCCCTCTTCTTAGCAGATGAGAAAGATTTCCAACCTGGATTATATTACAGTGGCCAGGAGACAACAGAAAACAATTTGAATGAAAATAGCTGTACTAAGGGTCCAGTTTTATTACTAACCTGTAGTAAGGTGAGTGTTACTTCCTCTAAGTTGGTATAAATCATACTGATGCTCTTTGGAAATATCACGCTGCTGGTGGTTCAACTCTCTGTAAGGGTGTGAAGTCACATAACTGGTTCCTAGCCATCAAATCAGGAGCACAGTGCATAGAGGGCAGAGAGGAGGCCTTGTTAGTGTGGTTCTCTTCCCTGCCTGTCTCTTGGTCTTCCCTTCTGTTTGAGGGACAAGGAGGTGTTTCCAGTGTTTTTAACCCATTTCCTTCCATGTACATGTATGTGCACACAGACACACACACACACTTGTATTCCTTCTGTAAGATTATTGTTAGCCATTCTCTTATCTTTTAGGGTGACTGCTAGGCTTTTGCATACCAAAATTGGCTTATGGGTTGCTTGTTGAATAACTTTGGCTCAGTGTTTTGAATAAAAGTATTACTCTGTGGCATTGCATGTGAACCAAAATTAATGAGGAGCCATGATGCATCAGTGGCACTTATGCTGACCTTACAGAAAAACTTTGCTTTTACTGACTGTGGAAAGCAAATACCTACTCTTAGTGATATTGCAGTATCAATTAACTGGACCCTTATCAATAAATTGACATATTCCATGTCCAGAAAGGACTATAGTTCAGAGCACAGTCATAATACTAATAAAGCCTTTTTATTCTCTCTTTGTATTTAATAGGAGAAACATCTGATGTAGTGATGCTGTTTAATATCAACATTGTTGATATAAGCATATTACTAAAAGTGGCTAACTTAAGGTCACTGTCTCTTAAACGTGGAATGGTTGTGTGAGTCACCTTAAAAGATGGTCTATTTATTGTCTTTTAGGCTCTGTCAGAGTCAGGAAAATGAACAGCAATGACTATAAATGTTTCTTCAACTTTTGTCATTCTTGTATTAAGCCAGTATTGAATGGGTTGTTTGTCACTGAAGGTAATTAATACTTACTATCACTTAGTTCTAAAATATGCTTTATTCTTCATTCCTCTATTTTTAAATTGAAGTGTAAAAAGAAAAGTATTAAAGTCGCTGTATTTTCTCTTTTTCATCTTTCAGATAGGGTATATAAGTAATGTGATAGCTGGTGGTGACAACTGCCTGGTCTTAGTGGACAAAAATGTAATGGGATATATTGCCAGTTTGCATGAATTGGCTTCTACTGAGAGAAGGTTTTATTTCAAACTGAGTGAGATCAAATCTCAGGTTCTTAGACCTCTTTTGGGTTTAGGTAAGACCATCTTTTAATATTTTCTTTGCTATTGTTTCCCTTGTGTTCCACAACAAAATTATTTTCTGCAAAATTTAAATGTAATTATATATGTTCATATATTTTTATAAAATATAAACATTTTTATACTTATACATTACATATTTTTAATATAAAGCTAAAGTCTTGCTCTTATCCCCTGTTTGGATGAACAGGTGAAATACATCTACATTTTGACAGTAGCATTCTGTTGTTAGTATTTGCCCTTTCCTGATGTTTTCACCTGAAATAACGATTTGATCTGTATTTAGTCTAAAATAGTTGCATTTCTGATTCTGGATAATGTTGTCATGAGGTAAAAGTGCTGATAAAGCATCTAAACAGCACTGTGTGGTAATTCTGTTAATGGGTGCTGCTCTTTCATAAGGTGAGCTAAATTGCTTTCTGGTCTGTTACAGATAATTTGGGCAATGCAAATACAATCCAGTTGTTGCAGGAAATGGCAAGCAGGTTCAGCAAGCTGTGCTATCTCATTGGTCAACATGGAGCTTCTTTAAGTAGCTTTCTTCATGGCGTAAAAGAAGCCAGGAGCTTGGCCATCCTGAAGCATTCCAGTCTCTTTTTGGATAGTTACACTGAGCAAGTATCCAATTCCCTCATCTTCAGTCTCTGCAGGCTTAATCTACTGACTGCAGCAAGCCCTGAGTTAAGGGAAAGTAGGTCATAAGGAAAGCTACATAAATAACTGTTGTGCAAATGGTATTGTTGTGATTTAAAATGTGTGGAGAGTTTTACACAAAGTAATTAATTTTGTAGTGAAATATGTATTTCAGAGCAGCTTCTGTTATGTACAGCTCTGCATACAAACTCTTCTTTGATTGCTGCCTATAAATCTAAGTGTTCATTCCTTACTAAAGATACTGTAATATAACGTGATAGTTACCATGGCTATGCTGCTAAGTAAAGCTTCCTTTGAGGGTTTGTTGTGGTTACAAAATGCCTTTTCAATAGTCATTAACTAAAAATTGCCTTCCAGAAGAATAGTTCTTCTGTCCTCATTCCTGCTAAATAGCATTGCACCTTTCACCAAAAAGCTGGAGCTGCTTTAGGGCTCAGAGTTAAGTCTGAATTATCTTGGTTATTGTTTTTGTTGGCTGAATGCCTTTGGGAGAGGAAGTCCATGCAGTCACATGGTTTCCTGTCTTTCCTCTCAGCAGCTGTTGTAGTTCCTGGATAATTTCATCTAAATGTACCAAAAGTCTCATTATATGTAATACCTACAGGCTTTTGTGAAAAATACTCACTTGAAAGACAGGAAAGTTTAAAAACGTCCCATGTGAATGTGGTCTTGCTTGCCAGACATCTGGAAATATTTAAGGAAACAAAATTTTTAAGATCATTAGCTTCATTTGTTCTACAGTAGCATTTTGAATGGACAGCTAGTTGCACTTTTTTTGAACACAAGCACAACAGATAACACTTTTACTGAGTATGATAAACTTACACTTTTTCACCTTCAAAGAAGCTTTCTTCTCTATTTATCACAGGAGTTGTTTCTAACTCTGTTTTCTCCTTTTCTTACTTAGTCTTTGATTTGAATTTTTCTTGTAGCTTGGATTTCTAAAATGGGCTCCCATTACTCAGAGTAGAAGGGTTTATTTTCTTCTTCCTCAGTATCAAAGACTGAAATACCTAATTTCTCTTCTTGTTACTACTTGTCTTCTGCTCTCCCCCTTTGCTTTCTGTTGCTTACACATTCTTCTGTGCATGGCATCAGGACCTCAGCAAAGTGTCGTGAGCATCTTTTAAGGACCAGTCAGGCAACATGAGCATTATCTGTTAAATGGGCTAAGCAGAGACCTCTTTCCTTGGAGAAAAGGGTTTTTTTTAAAATGGTGTAGTGTAGAAGTCATAGGTGGAACGTTGAATAGCAGGAAAAGAGAAAATTCCGATCTTGAAATTTCCATCTTGGCTATAATGAGAAGGTAGCAGTATTAAATTGTTGAAACAGATGGTCTGTTTGCTGCGTGCCCTAATTTGAGAGAAACAAAAATAAAATTAAAGCAAGCCCTTGAGATGTGATAATGGCAGCAGAAATGTGGACTAGTAATGCATGTTCTGTGCTCCATGTGGAAGGTGAATGCCAAATGTTCAGTAACATTGAGTGTTTCTCAAGTACCAGATAATTTGTATAGTAAAATTTATTAGAGATCTCATTATAAACTGTTGGATGTTGCAACAGTTGCTACTTTCAGGGATGTTATTTTGTAACAAGATCTTTTTCTTCCCTACATTAGGTATTGTACTTCAGTAACAAACTTCCTTGTAATGGGAGGATTTATGCTCCTTGCAAAGCCAGCAATGTAAGCAAACCTTTGCCATTTTCTGGACTTTTGATCAACTAGCAAAGAACTGTGTGCTACTGTGTGTAGCAACGAGCACGAAGAGACTTGGTCACAGCATGCTTGAGTACACCAATTCCTTTTCCATCAGATGAGGAAAAAGTTACCTCAACTGGGATAAAAATTTAAGTCAAAATGCTGCTGAATGAGTTCAGTTTCTTTATCTTGAAGATGGAGAAAGGAAGAAAAAAGCATAAGTTATTACAAGATCCTTTAAAGAAACATTGAGTTCAGATAATGATTTTTTGGAAGCTTAGTTTTGAGGTGTAATGTTCCTCATTACTCAGTGTTTGCTAGTGTTTATTCTTTCAAGTGTTGCTGTCAAGAAAATACAGAACAAGAATTAGAGTAGATGATGTGAATTCACTTTAATTTGAATTCTTTAAGTTTATAGATGTGCTTTAAAATTATGCAAAAATAAGATTTCTGCACATGTATTTTCTCTGCCTCTCAAAATTGCTGTACTCAATTTCACACATAGATGCTTGTAAATGTGAGGAAGAAATTGTACTTTAAGACCTCAGATAGTATATTAGAGGTTTCTATATCATTAAAAAAGGGGGTTTTCCCATTTTAATAGTATTTTTGTCTGGGAAACAAAGTAATGACGCTGGATATTTCACTCTAGTGCTGTGAAGAAGTTGTTGCACTCAAGGTAATTTTTAACTAATCTGTAGAACTGCTCTTTTCTTCCTAAACTCTGTAATCTGGGAGTAAGTCTGTTTGTATTTCAGACACTTCGGATGTAGTGTATGGTTTGGGTGTAGATGTTGGGTGTAGATGTTGGGTGTAGATGTTGGTATTGGAAGTCTTTTAATCACGAGTATCTGATACAAAGAACCTTCTGCACCCGAGGACCAGTGCCAAAGTCTAAACACAAAATCCCACTGCAGAGAAACACTGAGAATCTTTTTGCATTGGTCAGGATTGTAGGGTGACTTAAGGGAAATCTTAGTTCAAGTGTAAGCTTGTTTATAGTTCATACTGAAATGATTCATACTGAATCCATCACATCAGTACAGCTTCTCCTACTGCAACCAGGGTCTCATTAGGTGAATAACATTTCAGGGAGGAGATGTCTTAGAAGTTTTGTCCTGTTCTTTGCAAAAGGAAGTCAAGAATATCTTTGCTGATAATGATGAATTTCCCCCCACTCCCTTCCTGAGGGTTACAGTCTAAAGTTAATTGTTAATGGTGTCAGCCCATCTTTTATGGATGTTCTGCAATATGAATGCATTGGATGTAGTCCCAACTTGGAAAAAAGTGACAGCTTCACTGGAAGTCCCCATAATTGGCAGGTTTTTGAGCATGTCCTCTGAAAGTGTTAGGAATCTGTTACTATTTGATGCTTTTCTACAGAGAAACCTCCATATGAGGATCTCAAAGCACTTTGAAAAAGCAAGCTATCCAGGGGGGTACAATTACAATTAAAAGATATGGTCTTCTCTCTAAAGAAGACTTCATTCCTAAATCTTGTTCAGTAGCAGAGTTCTTAAATATCATTAGCAGCTCTAGACAAGGAACATTATTTTGGTATGTGAAAGGGCATCTCACTAATTGTAGCATTCCTAGGGACCTTGCTATGCAACTCTGGTCTGTTTTGCTGTCTCTGGCACCTGCTCTCTGAACCTCACCTGATCCTTGCAGCTTGTGGTTTAAATGCTTCACAGCTGGATGTGTTGTAGTGCACATGTCTTACGTGCCAGCATGTGCCGCACACAGATATGGCGAAGGAGAGGGAAAAGTAGTTTTGTTTTCCTTTTAATGAAGAAACCCTGGTTTTGTGTGCTAACACATTGTCTTCAGAATCATTTCCCTCTTCTTCTCTGAACTAGATTAGTTCTCCTTGGAAATCAGACTGAGGATTGAACAGATTTCCTGCCTTTCTTTGAGGTAGGATGTAATTTTTGTAGTGAGGGGAAGAACTGGTCAGTTGCCTTGGAACAGCAGGGGTGGGGACAAAATCATTTTCATATATTTAGGGAAGTGCACTCAAGCAAAATTAAGATTCTTTCAGACCCTTTTGTATGAATCAACAGTGTTAGAAACTTACTGCTCTAACAGTGATGGGGACACCATTCCTTCTGTTTGCTCTTTATTAATCAAGTGTTAAGGGTGAGAAAGGCAATCGGTCACAGTCCAAGTAGGGCAACGTAGTCAACTTTCTTCAACTGTTTAATGACTGAGTATATGGAATTAGAACTAAAACAAGTCCCATGTTGCAGTTGTTAGCTACACGTCCGTACTGCTGTACTTGCTCAAACTAAGTTGTGAACAGATTAGTAAGCAGCAGCGCACACTTGCCTTTATAATTTTTATTTGTTTACGATAATCCCAAAAGGGGCACTCTCAGCTCATTTACATAAGACAGCAAGACATTAGTGATATTTTCTTTTTATCTCTCCTCCCTCTTGTTTCCCAATGGTCCCATAATTTAGAGACTTCCTGAGTAAAAACCAGGAGCTGTTACAGAAACTGTCTGAGAAGAATGAGGAAAACCTCCAGCTGGTGGAAGTTCTGAATGCTCTCTTTTTCATGCCATTTGGACAACTTCATAATTATGCCAGAACTTTGCTGAAGCTTGCCACATGTTTCGAAGTGGTAAGATGGCTTTGTTATCTATGGTTCAGTAAATACACAAGTGAAACTTATGGCATGGAAGTAACTGTGTGAAGCAAATGCCAGGTAATTAGAAATAGTTTAGTCATCAGAGGAGCTACCTCAGACTTGTATTTGCTGCAGGGAAGATCTTGTACATTTACGTGCACAATCTTACACCACACCTGCACAGATCACATGACAGATTGAAACTTGCTGCCCTGCCAGAGCTTGTTTGTGTGCCTGAGCGCTTAATTGCAAGTACATTGTTTTGATGTTTGCCTGGTGCTTTTCAGTTTCATCTGGCACCATTGCTGTATTACATGGCTATAATACTCTGCTAAAAATACTACATATATATTAGGTAGACTGTTACCACCCATTTAGATGTATATAATTGCCTTGTTTTGAAATAAAAGATGACTAAACAGGAGCAGTAACTACTTGTACGTTTAGCCTAATATATTAGTTTAAAATATTGCTCCTGCATTTATTAGCACTACTTTTGCTACAGCTTGTTAAGCTGCAAGAAGGTAGATTATGTAATTGTGTATTAATCATTCTCTTTGTAACATTCGTGGAACTTCTTGTGATTTTTAAAAACTCACAGCACACCAACAGAACACGTGCCAGAGAATAACTCAGTCTCCTCTATTTATTGACCAGACCAACTGTTATGTATTTAGTAATGATTTAATAAAATGAGCAGTTGTATTGCAGCTTGGTTGGTATTGTTGGTGCAGGTGTTCAGAAACACTCTCAAGTCTGTCTTACCTTGTGCACTACAGGCATCTCCAGAATACCAGAAACTACAGGATTCTAGTTCATGTTATGAGAGCCTTGCTGTCCATCTTAGCAGAAAAATGAAAGAAGCAGAATACACACTCAGCTTCTGGAAGACCTTTCCTGGTAAAATGACGGTATGATGACCAGTCAGTCATTTTGTCAGTCCATTTGCAGCTTGAACATCTATTACTGATGTTGCTGTTCCCATTGCACCTCTCATTTTTCTAATTGGTGTTGCTGTAGTACTCTTTACTTTAGAAGCATTGGGCCTTTACTATCAAAGACAAATAATGTGAACCTTGGAGAAGATTCCATAATTGTTTTTAACCCTACCCATAGGATTCCTTGCGGAAGCCAGAGCGTCGCTTAATCTGCGAAAGCAGCAATCGGGCTTTGTCCCTACAGCACGCTGGGAGGTTCTCTGTCAACTGGTTCATCCTCTTTAATGATGCTCTGGTACATGCTCAGGTGAGACTTGTATCAAGGAACAAAGTCTGTTCTCTGCTTCAAACGACATGTTTTTCATATAGTGAGGGTTTTGCACTGTAAAAATACATTTGAAATCATGTACTTTTTTAACATTTGTTTGCTCTTGTCCTGTGACTGACATGGTTTCTGTTGGCTATTTCTTTGAGCAAGGGGATAGAAATACCTGCTAATGCTCAGTTTTTCCTAGTCCTCAAAGAAAGGGAAAAAGCCATTCAGAAAAAGTGTGGGGCAGGGCTGATGGATGAGTGCCTGATGAAGTTTCCCTTCTCCTTTCCCACAGTTCTCAACACACCATATTTTTCCCTTGTCCACTTTGTGGGTAGAAGCTCTTTCAGAAGAAGTTGGTAATGTGTGAGTATTTTTGTTTGTGATGCTGAAATAGATATCTTGGGATAGAAGATAAGCATCTTGTAACCAGTTATTGTGAACTAGCAGTGGAATAAGGTGATTGCAGTTGTCTGCCCTTTTATCTTGTTTCTGAAAATGTTGTATTTCTATGTCTTAAAAAGAAGTTGTATAACTATCAGAAAGAATAAGGTAGTCCAGAGGGAAGAGAGTGTATTCTTTCCTGCTGCTTTTTTACTGCTGACTTAAAGGGAATGCTAGCTGAGGTAGGGGAGAGAAGATACAATATTGATGCTCTAAAAAACCTTGCTTTTTCAGGATGGAATTTCACAGATTAAAATACTTTCCTCCCCTTATAGGAATGGGCTGAAGATTACAACACCAGAAGAACAGTTTGTTCTTGTTTCTTCAACACCACAGGAAAAGGTGGGCATATCTACAAATTTGGCACAGCTCCAGTGACATGAATGAGGTTTTCTCCCCTACTGTGAAGCTAAACTGGGAGAAGGATTGCCTAAGTATTCACCGAGAATGAAGTCTTCCTGCAGCTTGGTGTGCAGGTTGGCTGTACAGGGTGCCTGACTGTAGCAGTGCTCAGTGCACTGTCCTGAGCAGTGCAAAGGTGTTAAGATAGAAATATATAAATATGTATAACAATGTATATTATATGTTTTTTGTTACTATTTTTCTATGTTTTTTTCTGTAATAAATCTTGTTGCATTCACTTAACAAGCTTCTGTTCTGAGTGTTAAATATCCTCCATTGTCTCAGACTGAGACAGAAGGAGATGGCTGTGTTTGCTGTAAAGGGGAGATCCAATGCAAAGACAGGTGTTAACTGAATTCTGTGATGAACCACTTTCTATTTCAGACCAAATGGCTGAGGGCAATAAGCCAAGCAGTGGATCAGGCCCTTAAAGGGACTTCTGACATAATTCTATATGGAGCTGGTGGGAATGTGCCAAGACAGGAACCTCCTATTTCTCGCAGTGCCAAGTACACCTTCTATAAGGACCCTCGATTTAAGGATGCTGTTTATGATGGGAGGTGGCTTTCAGGAAAACCTCATGGCAGGTAAAAGCATTTGAATGTAATAGGTGGAAACAAAATAAAGTAGTTGCTGTATCAATAAGTAGGCTCACTCACAGAAGTTATCTGGGAAGTGCAAAGTGAACTAATTATCTTATACACTTGCCTGGCTTTGTGTTTTTTTCCAGAGGGATCCTAAAGTGGGCAGATGGAAGAACGTACTCAGGGACTTTCCGGACTGGGCTGGAGGATGGGTAAGATCCTCTTACTATTTGTGGAGCCAGAGAGCAAGAAATAAATTTTGTTTTAGGAGAAAACCACAAAACCTTTTAATTAAAGGTTTTGCAGTGGATCTTACTGACTCAGGGCTATGTATCTGCAATGTATCTGTATGTTGATGTATAGATAATCTCTCATTTATCCAGAGTTATGCTAGTTGTCTTCATAAAAGACTGCAGTTGTATGATTAAGACCTTGCTCTTTCGTGAAAACTGAAACTAATTGGGGTAATCCTCTAGGATTGGGGAGGGAAATGGTAAAGGGGCTGAGAAAGGGTGGGTGAGTACCATCTCATAGGTAAAGGAAGCCAGTTGAAAAGTCTTCAGTGAGCTTTCTCTGTATAGGTAACTTTTAACTTCTTGAGTTACCAGAACTTTTGAAAAAGCATTGCATTGCATTGTTTATTTTATACTTTTAGAAAATTCAGTGCCTTTCATAAAACCTTCTCTAATGTTTTCTTTGCTGTATTTCTGGTAGAGCAAGAGCTTAATAATTTAGCAAAGAGACAAAATCTTGAATTGAGACTTCAGGATTTGGGTGATAAAAATAAATTCATGAGAGTATGTGACCCTGATGATGAAGATAACTATTACAGAGGAAACTGAAAACAGGATGAATGGAAGGTCTATGCACAATCAAGTTATTTGGTTAGACAAATATAAACACTTGAAAGGAACTTAATTTATTATACAGCTTTGAATAAATCTGTGGATTTCATTGCTCAGAATCTGCTTAGAGCACTGTTGAAGCTGAGAAGTTATTTCCAAAGGCGTTTTTATATGCATCTTGTGAGCAGACGTGTCTCTACTGAGCAGGATAAAAATATGAGTCCTGTTGGCTTCCAGATGTATTTTTGAAGTATTGAGTTGGAGGAGAAATTGAAATGTGGCCTGACTGCAGACAGCTTTTTAGAATTCCTCTTTGCTACTGGTATAAATGTCAAACTATAAAACTGGATTAGAGCTTCAATCATTTGTAACTGAGTGTGACTAATCCTGCTGATTTTAGGGTTGCTGGAGATGAAAATATTGAAAACAGATCCTGACCAGAAATAAATGCATTGATAATTAGCTGCAATTGCTGAAATTACCAAAGGTATATACTTGTATTTCAGGATGGATGTCATAGTCTCCATACTTAGGAGCAATGTCTCGTTGGGGTAGACATGCTTTCAGGAGACCCTTCAAAACTTCATTTAATCTCCTCAGGAGATTAAAATCAATAAGTAAAGTTATGTGTCTCGTTCTTTTCTGAATTCACTTTCAGAAGCTACTGTCATTCTGAATTTGCCACTGAGCATAATTGGACGCTAGCATCTTTTTAAAAATTATTTTCTGTAGCAATATATGTTTTTGTCTTTCCCTGGAGTAAAGGTGTGCTTGAATAATCAAGACCTGAGCAAAACAGTAATGTAGAAGCAGTCTTAAGATTTGGGAAGGCTCATAGTCTGAGAAAATGCTGCAGTGCAGTGGAGAGGAGTGTACTTACAACATGCCACAATCAAACAAAAGGAAAGCACTATGGACTAAATGGACCTAGTGGTGCTGGAATACTCACATTCTCTTAAAAAAAATCTGTAACTCCTGTGGTTAGAGATGCACTAAAAATTAAATAGAACATTCTGATTTTAGAATGGGTCTGGGTTACATATCTGCTCTGTTTTTAATTAAATGTATTGACATTATAGCTGCTTGTGTTCCATTTCTGTGCACTGCAGGTATGGTGAATACAGAGTGCCAAACAAAGCCCTGAATAAGGATGACCATTACGTGGGGTACTGGAAGGAAGGCAAAATGTGTGGGCATGGAGTCTACAGGTAACATGTAGCTCTAGTGTTGCTGTCATTGCAGAAAGGAGAGCAGGGCTAATGCTCTGACAGGCTGATTGCCAAGCTTCTGTGTGCAGCTTTGCTAAATTTCAGACTTGTGGTTGTAGTTAGCTTGGCTTACTTTCTGCTCATGATGCAGACTTGTACAGTGGGCCTTCATTAATGTCTGTTCTCACGTTGCTGCCATCTTGTAATAATACAGGATTCTTTCTTCTGAGAGATGAATGTAACAGCTAATGGACTTGCTTGTTGGAGAGAGAGTGAGTTTAAAACAACAGGCATCAGAAGACTTGTTTTAAAAGGATCGCTTTTATCCCAAATGTATTTTAACTGTAGTTCCTGCTTGGTGTGGTTGAGATACAATTCCTAGAAGGAGAAAGAGGATCAATCTGTTTTGAGGAAGGGGAGAGGAGGGAGGAAGTACCCAACACAAAAAAATAATCAAAAGCCCCCAAACCAGCCCCCCGCAGAACAGTAGATTGTTTCTGTTGTTGTTACAGCTATGCTACTGGTGAGGTGTATGAAGGGTGTTTTCAGGATAACATGCGTCATGGGCACGGCCTGCTGCGCAGTGGGAAGCTGACCTCTTCCTCTCCCAGTATGTTCATTGGACAGTGGATAATGGACAAGAAGAGTGGTTATGGAGTTTTTGACGATATCACAAGGTAATGCTTCTACGAATCCTTAAAACTCTGGTATTGACATGCAACTGCAAAAAGAGTAGGAAAGGACTTGATTTGTTAGTTCCAATAATAGTGCATCTCTCTGTTTTCTTCTTTATTCCTGGGCTTTCTGGGTTGATGAGGGGCAGGGTTTGTCTTGTTTCTGCTTTTCTGTCATACTCTTGCCTAAAAACTAGCCCTGAACGTGGTGTCTTATTGAAGTATCATGTCCATGTGCTGGAAGTTTTATGAGTGTCATGTGAGGAGTATTGTTTCATCTCAGGCTTGTAAGACTGGGTTGTTCAGTGGCAGAAAAATAGGACTCCGTAAATTTCAACTCGTCCTCAGGTGTTCCATTGACTTAATCTGCCAGTGAAATGGAGGGAAGTTGCTTTCTCTCAGAGTAGATTACTGAAATGATGGTCTCAGAAACAGAATTGCAGTAAGTGAACAGTGAGCACAGATAAATATAGTCTGTTTTTCGATCGCCAGTTTATTGGGTTTTTTCTAAGAGCTTTTGGTAGAAGCCCAAGGAACTGGTTCTAGTTTAACTGAACTGAAAGCCCACTTCAAAAGCTAAGAAGGCAAAATCTGGAGAGTGAAGGGGGGATATTTTCCTGAAACAGAGCTATTGCAACATCTGCTGATGTCAGTTTTGCACCAATCTAGTCTTGCTTAGTGGTGATGGTTGTTCTTATACTGTAGTGTCATGTTACCTCCACATACTGTCTTCAGTCATTTATTTACCTAGACAAACTAAAGACATTCTAGGTTGTCTTGTGGGTCCTGTGTCTGTAAAGGCAGTGGCAATTCATGGTGAAGGAGTGTGGCATTTGCTTTCTACTCCAGAATTAGTCAAATATGATTGAGCTGCCCTCATGTAGTTTTCTTTCCGGTCTCAAGGGAGGGTATGTGTGTATGTTTGTGGCCCAAGAATTCATCTTCTGCACTTACTCTTCAGCCCAGACAAGTAAGGAATAGCTGCAGTCTTTGTTACCTGATGTCATTGTTGCAAACCTGTTATTTGAGCAAGCGGGACTTGCAGTTTCCATTCTGCTCACTAAGCATGAGGCATCTCTCTCTTCAAGGAGCCTCCACCCAGCAGAGGCCCCTGTAATTGGTGTGAGGGATCAGACCAGCATCCTGCTACCTTACAGGTCCAGTCAGCTGGGAGAGACCCCGGAATTTAGTTTAGGGGTATGAATTGGGCTTAACAGGGTTTCAGCATTGTTTCAGATCATCAGGAACAGCTTGCTTGGTTATGGTCAATTTGAAATGTGAATTGTGAAAGGAAGCTCACTGTAATTTATTTCTACCAAAAAGAGTCTGTATTTCTGCGGAGCTAGTGAAACTAGATTGACAGACCCAAAGCAAGTGCTGTATGTCTTGTAATGGTTTCTCTATGGTCTTGTAATGGTCAAATATGGCAGCAAAGCGAAGAAAGAATATAAATGTACTACTTAGACTGTATTCTTCCTACTTCATTTTTCTTCAGAGGAGAAAAGTACATGGGAATGTGGCAAGATGATCTTTGCCAAGGGAATGGTGTTGTGGTTACTCAGTTTGGACTGTACTACGAAGGAGCCTTCAGCACCAACAAAATGATGGTGAGTTGGACACTGGGCCCTGGGCTATAGTAACTTTTCCTCCAAGTGTGCCATTTTCCCTAGTGCTATATATATATATTTGCTAAGAATTAGTAGCAGGTTTTTCAGTGTATATTTAGATCTGCAGTCTGGGCTTCTAATTACTACTTTGTGTTCTTTATGATTATTTTTGTAGGGGACAGGAATTCTGCTTTCTGAGGACGATACAGTCTATGAGGGGGAATTTTCAGATAACTGGACTCTGAGTGGAAAGGTTGGTATTACAGTTGTCACTTGTAAACTGTCACCATGTAAAAAAACAAATCAAACCAAAAAATTGCTTTCCTAATTTATTTCCCAATAGATTTCAGTTAATTTTTTTTATCATCTTTTCAAGGGAACACTGACTTTGCCAAATGGAGATTATATTGAAGGTCTCTTCAGTGGAGAGTGGGGATCTGGGATAAAAATCACAGGAACCTACTTCAAACCTAGTTTGTATGAGAATGAGAAGGACAAACCTAAAGCACTGTGAGTATTGAATAAGAAATAATTTCTCATATTCTTATATTGGTTCAGTAGTACTTAGAAAAGGGACAATAGCTCTGTTCCAAAGTCAGGTTTTGAAAACAATTTTCCTCTTTCTTCCTGTTCAGAAAATAAGATAGACATTTTTTTAATAGCCGTTCTTCCTGTAATTACTACTTAAAATGTGCAAGTAATGGCATGAAATTACAGGACAGCTGATGTGCTGCTACTGTCCTGTATCAGCCTCAAATATTTTTGTTTTAATTCACAGCTGATGCTGACTTTTGAGGTACTAAGAAAGACTTAAGTTACATTAGAGTGGTTAAATTAATCACAGACTTCTTTGTCTTCTGCCAGTTATTCTGTTTGCAAATTAATTCATTTAGTGTGTCATTTAATAATGCTAATGGGGATGTATTTGAACAGAGTTGGCTAAATACTGCATCCCTGCCAAACAATGCATAAGAAGATAGTAGGAAATTATTGAGTTGCAAAAGAGCATTTTAATACCTTGGCAAGGATCACTTTGAAAAGTATCCATAAAACCCTCTGTATTGCAGATGCATTTGGTCAATTTTCTAAATTATTTCTGGAAAAAAATTAAGTTTTAACTGATACATCTTTGTGTAGAAGAAATCTAAACTACAAAGTTGTTGATGAGATGTCAGTATTTGGTAGCACTATATACTGGTTTAGTAATTGCTGTATGGCATTCGATATATTGGAAGCATACTCTCAAATTTCAGGTTAGAACAGGAAACACAGCTCTAATGTTTTTCCTTAGATTACGTCTCAGTATGCTTCCTGAAGCTTTCACTGGTAATTTCTTTTGACAGTGCTGACACCTACAACAACATGCAAGTTAAGCAGGGCCTCCCTGCTGAACTGAACACTTGCAACCTTAGCAGTTGCCTGCTTTTTACCCCAGTAGGGAGTCTATGAATAAATGTATATACATATTTGTGAGGATTGCTTGTGAAATAAGGGTTTCATCTACCCTTTTCAGACTCTCTTGAAGTTGAAAATCTTCTGGTATAATTTGTGAAAAGGCTTTGAGCCTACTTTTTCTGCTTTGTGAAACTGGAAGCATGGGGAAATGCCAGTGTTGCTAGTTCTCATCTCAAATGTGGTAGAAGAAATTTTAATGAAAGGTCTGACAACTTCTGACACTAGATTTAAATCAAGATAGAACTGTTAAACCTGACAGTACTTATTTGTTTTATGAAAGCTTTTCAAAGCCCTAAATTTCATCATGTGTCTGAGATACCTTTATATATGGGGGGAACAGCTCTGTTTTCTTCTGGCATTAGAGGATCCCTGAACATTGTCTGTCAGTAAAAAGAAGCCTGAGCTGATCTTAACTCTCTACCAGGACATCCCTACCATGTCATGCAGCACTTTATGTAGATGCTATACTAGGGTCAGAAGCTGTGTGCTCATCCTTGGTATTTATCTGAGTAGCTCTGCTATTTGTACATTCCAGGATAGTGAGATATATGGGACATGTTTGTACTGTGTCCTTGCTACATGAATGTGTCCTGAAGATAAGCACCAGTCCTTTTTTGTGTTTAAGCAAACAATTTCCTGGAAGGCCTCGAGAATGAATAAACCCACTAAGGTTCATTGTTTTCTCACATCTAGGTATTAAAAACACTTTAATCTTGAAGCATTATAATATGTTGCATGGATTAATGTCTGTCAGTTAGCAAGGAAAAATATTAAGGATAAGTACACTTTGTAAGGGTTTTTTTAATAAGGGTTTATTCTTAGTGGTAAACTTGGTTGACAGTAGAGTCTGTTAAGTATATCAACTTCTGGTAAAATAGTGTGAGAGATTAGACTGACATGAGCTGTGGGTGACTTTCATAATAAGCTGAATGTGTTGTTTCATTACTATTTGATTTTAACAGACCAACTGGTCCTTTTATTAGGCGGAAACTTGGGATCTTGTCCGTGTCTCCTGACGAGAAATGGAAAGCAGTATTTGAAGAATGCTGGAACCAACTTGGTTGTGAGAGCCCTGGCCAGGGGGACAGATGGAAGGCTTGGGACAACATTGCCGTGGCTCTGACCACCAACCGACGGCAGCACAAAGACAGGTTGGTTCCCAGAGGATGCAGTGGGCAAGATAGAACAGACATGGGTGGTGGATGGATGGGTGGGGGGATGGAGAAAGAAACTGGGATCATGCTGTGCTCTAGACTAGACACTCTGACTGTAAAGCTTTAGTTAAAACAACAGCAAAGCCTAAGCAAAATCATAACTTTTACTACTCTGCACTACAAAGCCTTTCAGGGACATACTGATGTTTAGAACGAGTTCAGTTGTTAATGCCAGAGGTTTTTTCCTACTGTATTGTCTCAATCTGTGCAATGTCTGTCTTTTTGAACTGCAGCCCAGAATTATTGAGCCGCTCACATACTCAGACACTGGAAAGTTTGGAGTTCATTCCACAACACATTGGTGCCTTCACCCTGGAAAAATACGAAAATATAAAAAAGTATTTGATAAAGGTATGTGACTCAAATGTTCACATAGGAAGGCATAAGATCAAGCTCACTTTTTAATAGCTTTCCTTAATTCCTTCATATTTGCACTCTCGCAATTGATGTATTCATTCATGTTTGCTCATTACTTCAAAAATTAAGAAGTCCACAACTAGGGCTAAAATCACCTTAAAATCAGTTTCTGTTCAGTTACTGTTTTCATTCTTATACATAGGTTCCCACCAAAGCCTCTTAAGATACTTGCCAATTATTGCGTGTTAACATTAACAGTATTACACAGATGACTGGTCCAGTTAGTACTGCAAGTTCTTGTACTGTCTTGACTCCTATGAGCTGTGTTCAGCTGACATATCACTTTTATAATCCAAATGGCATTTTTTTAAATACAGCTCATTCTTGAGATATTTTCAATATTTTTTTGAAAGCCTGCTGTTAGATGTCTGACACATCTTTCTTGAATATTTTTTTTTTCTCTTGTCTGCCATTGACCTCTCTGACTGGCCAATGAATATCCCCTACCTCAGGCTTGTGATACTCCTCTCCATCCCTTGGGCAAGCTGGTGGAAACACTGGTAGCTGTCTACAGGATGACCTATGTTGGAGTAGGAGCTAATCGACGATTACTGCAGGAGGCTGTAAGAGAGATAAAGTCCTACCTCAAGCGCATCTTCCAGCTGGTTAGGTAACAAGTCTCTAGTTTTCAAGTGAAACTACTGCTGAATTAATTAAAGATGTCTCCTGTATTGAGGCTGTCTAGTGTTTATGCACTCCAAGTGTGCTGACATTATTACTTGGTTTTGGGGGTTCCTTGTTTTTCCTTAACCTTTTAAGGAGTCTTGAATATTTCGTCAAAAAATGGAAAAATTAAAATCTTCACATCAGTGTATTGCATCCTCCATCATACTTCAAAATATGTCTGTAAGAAGCTTATCTGGCTTATGGATTTAGTTTAATGTCTCTGGATATCGATGCTGTGCAAAGATGGTGTTCAAAGGGTATAGAAGACTAGTAAGAATGGGCATTCCCAGTGTATTCTGTAAAGTTTTTACCAGCTCGGATGAACAATCTTCCTATGAAGGGCTTGCTTAGATTCTTGAGAGCAATTACAGCTTTAATTGGGTCCCATCAATCTGAAAGCAGAAATACTCCCAATTACTATTAGAAGCCTTGTCTGGAGGGAAGTGATGTCAATGTAGGATAGGTAACCTTGGCATTGGAGGGGTTTCTCGCAGGGAGATGGTACTGAATGTTAGTTAGCTGTGCTGTCTTAGCCCAACATGTATTACCTCTGCTGGCTTCCTCCTCTCCAGTCTTGCCTTCTAATGCTGCGATTTGCGGACATTCTGAAGTGATTTTAGAAATCGTTGTCTTGCCATTTAGGTTCTTGTTTCCTGATCTCCCGGAAGAGGGCAGCACCATTCCATTTCTGGCAATGGAGACAAAAGGAAGGCGATCGTTTTGCAGTGGGAAATCTGATTCTGGATCAGAATCTCCTGAGCCCGGGTACATAATGGAAACAAAAAAGTGAACAAAACAAACAAAAACTAACAAAGGCTTTATTTCTGCAGTTTTTCTCTTGAGTGGGGGAAGGAAGATAAACACATGTTCAGCTGATGGATATAAGTGTTTATTTTCCCTTTGGTTCTGATGACAGATTCTGATAAGGAAACTTCCATGTGTGATGCTTGTAATAAGCATTTCATCCTTGTTCCAAATTCTAAATTGGGTTTTGTCGGCTATGGATAAGCAAGTTCTCTTTGGGATAAGAGTACTGGGGGTAATTTGTTATCTCTTCGTAGCAGAGATACTATTTGATGGATTTGTACTTAGTTTCTTACTTTTATCCCTCATAAAATAGACTCGTACTACATGAAAGATTTGTTCTAATGATTTTTATTCCATTTTTATAGATTTAGATAATTAGGTTTTTAAAATGTCTTCCTCTGCAAACCACCTCTCTTTTTTTTGTTCTAGCTATGTGGTAACCAGTTTTGGCTTGCTGCTCCCTGTGTTACTGCCACGACTCTACCCTCCTCTGTTTATGTTGTATGCCCTGGACAATGAGCGTGAGGAGGATATTTACTGGGAATGTGTGTTACGTCTAAACAAACAAACTGACATGGCTCTTCTCAGTTTTCTTGGAGTGCAGGCGTGAGTATGCTTCAGTAACAAAACAGAAATTAGAAAAAGATTATGGCATGTAATTAGATGAAGCAACTAAAACAAACCCTCTATATTCTAAAGTATTTTCTTTGATTTAAATGCATCTGTACATGTCTTCAAGCTAATTAGTATGGTTGAGAGGGTGAATCAAAACTTGCCTCTTCCAAAAGGGGTAGGTGGGAAGGATGAGGAGGTAAAAAAGATTGGTATTGCTATTGCTAAAAAACCAAAGATGATGCAAATTAGACTGTTTTCTGGCTACTTGTGCTAGAAATAGTTGATCCTGTAGGAAGGGCTGTTGTGTCTCAGAAAAGAACAAGACTTCATTTTCATAACGTAAAAAACACTTTAAGACTGTGCTCTCTCAGTAGACTCTGTTGGGTTTCTTGCAGGAAATTTTGGCCAGGAACTGTGTCCGTCCTCGGAGAGAGTAGAAAGGTATGTTCATTGGGCCCTGACTTACAGTATGTTTTGCCCAGTGCTTTAAAGAAGCTGAAATCATCAAGAGGTGATCAAAAAATTCTGACCAAGGGTTTTGCATCCATCCTCTACCTGCTCCATTCAGAAAGACTTAGGCCAGTTGCATAGTAAGAGCTAACGTTTATATTTGTTCTTTTCTATTTCTCTAAACCTGATTCTCTTATTATTGACTGCTGTGATTTTTCTAGATTTCAACCATTCCAGTCTTAGAGTTCCCTCTTGATTGTTAACCATTAAGATTCAGTGATTTTCAGTCTTACTTGACCTGGAAGGTATTCAAAACCTGATCCTTGTAACATACCAAGGAATTCAGTACAGGCTTTTCCCCATTTTAAATTAAAATCAAACAAGTTACAGGTAGGCAGATTTCCTGAATGACTGTAGCATCAAAGCACATCCCTTTCCTTGCACTGGAAAACTGTCCTTTATGCCATTGTTGCATGATAGTCTGCTTGTCTTCTTCTGCTGAATAAGGGAGTTGCTGAACCTGCCTGATAAATCTTACTATGATTACACAGGTATCATCAAATACAAAAGACGCCTGCTTTGCCTCTGCAGTTGAATGTTTACAGCAAATCAGGTAATTCTTTGAAATTTTTCTTGTAGTGTTTTAACTTTATTTGGCTGTGATCAGTTAACCTGTCACCTTTTTTCATTCACATTCATAAGAGAAGTCACCAAGAAGTTTTCCAGTTCTGACTAAAAATGCAGTTTCCCCTAATGGGAAAGGAAGTGTTGCCTTATACATGACTGAAGGGCATGTCCATGGGACACCATTTAGAATCAAAGGCATGAGGATGTCTACCTAATACCCATGTGAATTTCTAAATAGCTGTGGTAAAATGACCTGTGCATGGAAAGCTTTTCTGTGTCTGTTAGCTATGGTCTATTGTAAGAATTTAAGCAGAAATTAAAGAGATTTTAGAAAAGTGGTAAAAGGGGGAAATTCCTTATTAAAACATTTCAAAACTGTGAAGACAGTCTTAAACTTGCAGAAGTGTGCCTTGGTGTGGCAGTTACAGCCTGGGGTACTACACAGCCTTGGCTGCCATGGCTGTTGTGGTGTGAATGGTCTGACCTAGCCCAGGAAGATGTGCTGCTGGTAAACTGATTTAAACTGATTTAACTGATTTAAACACGGACCTCTAACTTCTTAATTGTTATCCTGTTCTGCTTTTCCTCTCCAAATAGTACCACATTTACCCCAGCTGACAAATTGAAGGTGATCCAGCAGACTTTTGAAGAGATCTCTCAGAGTGTACTTGAGACCCTTCAGGAAGATTTTCTGTGGTCCATGGATGACTTATTTCCTGTTTTTCTCTATGTGGTGCTACGAGCCAGGTAGGCAAGTAAGGGTGGCATCAATCATAAGCTGAGCATAAGCAGTATCAGTACTTTCACCTGTATTAAACACTCCTGCTACTTGTTATAGGACTAGTTGCCAGCTGCTTCTAACTATAAATTTTCCAGTTTGACTGTTTGCTTTGGCCTGAAAAAAATTTGAATAGTTCACTGTGAAGTGGCTGTGACTTCAGAATAAGGTTAGGGACAAGTGTTGGGTTTTGCACAACTCAGGTACAAAAACTTAAAAAACTATAATGGTATCATTATAATGGTATCTTTTTGTTCACTTTCGCACTCTCACATATAGAATAAGGAATTTGGGGTCTGAGGTGCACTTAATTGAAGACCTGATGGATCCCTATCTGCAGCATGGGGAGCAAGGCATCATGTTCACTACCTTGAAGGTACAAAAATTATTCGGAGGTTTTTTCTTTGGAAATAATCAACTTTTAGCAACAAGGATCAGCTCAGATCATTTGTATGAACATTAAGTTGTAACTTCTTAGACTTTTTAATTGAAATTTTTAAATAGGCTGAGCAAAGAAACGGTAGGGCTTTGAATAACTTAACAATTGCAGGTACTGCTAATAAAATGGTGCAGTGTGCAAATGTACATTATTCAAATGTAATGCTGGTTGCTGTTAACTCTTCTAAAAGCTCACTTGGAACTTGTCTTTCCCCTGAAACTTAAACCCTTATTTCCTTTATGAAAACTGAAATGAAGTGCTTCTTTGAAGATAGCCATTCCAATAAAGTTTAAACCTAACATTACATCAAGACTCTACAGGAATTCAATTTAGGAAAAAAAAGATTTAAATTTTCCTGTGTCACTCTCCACATTTTATTAAGTATTCCTATCTTTTTAAGTATGGAAAAAGGAAGAGAATTTGGCTTGGAAAATATCCTATTGTGTACTGAGACCTTCATAATGGAAATACATTGTTTTGGTACCTCAAAACTGTTCAATCAAGTGGGTCTTGTGACAATTGAGCTGTGCGGAGCTTTTTTGGGGGGTTGTTTTGGAGAGAGGCTGTTAATCTGAAACTTAAATAAATTGAGCTGTTAGATGAACATGATTCTATTTTCTGTCTGTGAAAACTCGAAATAGTCGAGTGCAGAAGGGGGGTTTATACATTTGTATTGGTTCGAATTTACCAAAGAACCAACACAGCGAAAGCAGAGTCTGATTTGCCACAAGTTCAAGTGTTGTATGAGATATTTATGTTAAGTTTCTGGTCATGGCTGACCCAAGGCATATTTGCACCATCACTGAAGAGTGAGTAGCTGTCAGCAGCAGGTAAGGGTGATGGAAACTTCTGCTTTTCAGTCTGAGTGCTTTGAAATGCTTCACCCCTGCACCCTTGTTCTGGAAGAAAATATGTTCTTTTTTTGAGTACTTCTGTCAAAGGGGAAAGAGAAACTTATGAGCAAAAATGTGCTTCATCTTGGTGAAGCTGGGAATTGTGAAAGTATTTAGAGTCCCAATTAATGCTATATTGTTTGATAGGAGTTGGATGTAATTTGTAACTTAGTCTCCTGATGTTCTTTTTGCTAGCTTACATATCAGAAGAGTCACCTGTGTTGAGTGTCACTGTAGCATCACTGCTTGTAGAGAATCTAGTCTGTATTGTTGGCTAGGAAAAAATCACGCTTTTTGCATGTGATGCTTTATCAGGTTGCTGTGAACTGGTATGTGCACTAATCTGAACTTTGTTTTAATTCAGGCATGTTACTACCAGATTCAACATGAAAAGCTTACCTAGACCATCATTTACGACCTGGCTCTCTGAGATAATTTACTCAGTGGAACTTCACTAATAACCCTGAAATGGCCCCTACAAAATACTTGGTTACAGTTCTGCTGCTACAGATGAAAATATTGAGTTGTTTCTTCTGAAATTTCGGTTCTGAGATTCAAAAACTGCAGCCAGAGGCTGTCTATGAAGTGGTGAAGTTCAAGACTTGGTTGGTCAATACCTGCCAAGAACAAATAGTTTCCTATTCTAAGAGATTATTTACTCCTTTTAAATGAACCTGCTGCAAAAATGCCTGGTGTCTACATAGAACACACATGAACGTCTGGAGTGCATGGCTTCCAAAGCAGTGGGTTTGTTTTTATTATTCCTGGTTTGTCAACAGAGACGTTTACAGAGAATGAATTGCACCACAAAAGGGATTTGGTCTTCCTGAATTAAGCTATTATGTTTGTTTATTTAATAAAGTAAAAGTATGTTAGTATTTATAATGGGTAACCTATAGTGTGTTTGGTTGTAAAGGTTTTGAGGCATCCGTGTTGACCTGCATTGCTGAATGCAGTATTCATGTGCTGTTGTGGAAATAATCACACTGTTATAGACTTCCCTGTTTACTGGAATTGTAAGTGTACAGACATTCATTGTTCTTTCTGTTTATGAAATAAATAAAGGGCACTGACCACCTCAGATTTTGGCACTGAATGAAATGGTCTGTAGTGTTCAGTTTGATTACTCTGAGGTTAGAGGACAAATGCTTTCTGTGGAAGCCCATGTGACAGGAGGTAAGAAGGGTGCTCTTGAACAGGTGTGGTGGGTTGACCTTGGCTGGACACAAGGTGCCCACCAAGCTTCTCTATCACTCCCCTCCTCAGCAGCAGCAATGTGTGACCACTTCCCAGGAAGCATGGCTTCAGGATACAGAGCAGTTGCTCTGGTGGCAAACTCCTGGCACTGATTTCCAGGTCTTTCCACTGTAGAAAAGCTTTGGAGCAGTTCATCTCACAGGCTGCACTGAAATGGCTGCTACAGCAGCTTTGGAACTGCCACCATCACCCTTGGTCCCACCTGCACTGGGGCAGAACTGCCTCAGGCACAGCTCCAAGGCTTCAGTGCTTCTCTGTCAGCACTAACTACATGGTCTTGCCACCTTAGGAAAGCTTCCTGTGGTCCCTCAGAATGAGCCCCAGCTCCTGAGCAGTTCACCTCCAAGGCTGTGGAGAAGTAATTTCCATGGGAAACTTTCATCTGTGTGTCTGTGTATTCTTCTATGGTTTGTGGTTAACTTTATTTATACCAGTAACAGTAGTGGATAACTAGAGTATTGTAGGTGCTGTTCTTTACCAGGACAGACACAAAGGAAGGGGATGGAAAACCAGATTACAGAATGGCTAAATCATCCCAAACTGCCATAGATAATGCTCCTCATATTTTGAAGTAGTAATCGTGGCTTGTGTATTGGCACCTAAATGGGAAGGAACTATATGCCAAAATAGTGCTTTGAACAGTGACTGTAATGTAGCATTTTTCATAATAAAGTAAAAATTATTTATCTTCTCAAAATTATTTTTGGTTTTATTAGAGAAGGGGAAAGTAATTCTGGAATGATGATGTTTACAACTATTGTTAAACTTGCAACAGGCTAGTGATAAGAGAATATAGATCATGGGCTTCATGTTTGCAAATAGCTTATTTTTTAAATTATACTGAATAATTCATGGAGAGAAATGCAACAACATGAATAAAAGAGAAGCTATAAAAAGTTAGTTTGAAAAGGGGGGGGAGGACATAACTAGGGATGTAGAGCATATTGAAGTACAAGGCAGGAATGTGACAACTTGTCTTTTGTGCTTCATGCAGCCTTTCCACGCAATCGTCTCTTAGAATTCAATGTAAAAACAAATTAACTGAAACCTGCAGGAACAGAACTGCTCTTTGGAAAGGAACTATGCTGAGTAAATCAACGGCAGTAATTTTCATCTGCAAAAGATCTGGATTTGGGTTGAGTTTTTTCCCCTGTAACTATTTTTTATTAGTGTTTGTTTTCTTTGGATATATTCAGCTTTGATATGTGAAAAACTTTCATGTGGCCTTGCTTCTACATTGATTCTGTGCCTTAAACTGAAAATGTAACTAGAAATGGGAAGTTTTTCCATAGTCTTCCTGCCTTTCAAGAACAAGGTATATCTACAAATATGTAACAACTTTAAATGTGCAGCTTCATTTACTGTGATGTACTACCTTTCCATGTATATATATATATACATATATACACACACACAGAGGTATTCACATAAACATACAACCTCTTGGAAAAAGTAGTGGTATCACATAAGAATTTAGCTTGCTGATTAAGGGAAGCAGACAGTCTGGGCTGGATTATTTTTGGTCTTTCTGATGTATAGCTCAGTTATTAGCTGAAGAGAATCCTAGGATTAAATGTGCTTCTGACACAGATTCCCCTTGGCAGCTGTGATGCGTTAGGAAATCAGTACAGGCCAGCTTTGATTTGTGTATTGCTGTAGCTAACGAATGGGTTAACCTGGGGGACCTTTCCAGCTGGATTGCTTCATGGTAATTACTTTTTTCTCTTCTTTTTTTTTTTTTTTCCCCTTTAAATTGAAAGCCAGCTATTTCCTGTGCTGCAGCAGAAATCTTGTAACCAGCAACAGAAGATCAATGCCGCAGATTCTCACAGCAAACCCAGGTGTGGTAGCTGAAGACCTTGAGAGATGAGTGCCTTACTTGCTGGGAAAGTTGCTGAGAATAAGAAACTACTTAAGTGAGAGACAATGTGAAGTGGGGGTTTTCTGCAAGAAAAGGGTTAAGGGGATTTGCTCTCTTCTGCCTGGTAATGAGTGGTTCTAAGGTTAGATTTCTGCGGATTAGAAAGGAGAGGATGTCCATAGATTAGCTGGGGCAGTGAGGTTACTTGCTTTACTAACATCCAGCAAATACTCTTTCCTTCTGGAAATTCTGCATGAACTGAACATGGCGTGTTCTGTGGTGTTTGCAGGTAAGCAGATATGTACTGTCCTGAATCCATTGTACTGCAGGGATGCATTTTCCCCATGCAACTGTGAAATTAGTTTCTTCTCATAGCTATAGCAAAGGTAGTTAAACTTGTGATATTTGTTTAATTCCCATTAGCTAAATATTAGAGGGATGTATGAATGGGGAGCAGGAAATGGAAAGAGAATTTCTTCCTCACTCCTAATCTTTACAAAGTAATCTGACTTGAATGCCAGATCCTATACATTATTGATTTGTTTTGCCAAAGCAGATTCACTTCTTAAGTGTACTTGTTTTTAGAAGCAGGTTAGGAAAATACCTGTTCTGGTATGTTGGGAGATAACGTAGATGAAAGATACATGACTGATATGGGAACATAAAACAAATCCTTTCTTTAACTACCAATGTACTTCTAAGTTGATTTAGTATCAATGTGGTGGTTGGTTTTTTTAGGAGAGTGTTTGTTGATTGGTTGATTTCTTTTCAGTAAGCCCAAACTGTTGGCAATAAACAGCTGAAAGTAAAGCTGGCTGCCCCTCATGGCTACAGTGCACTGCACCCAAGTGTTCTCTGAATGTGCTGCTCTTTAGGAGGTGATGTTTTAGTGGCATTTACCCCGGGTAAGCAAGGTATTCGCACCACCACTGCAGCTGGAAGGTTTTACTTTAGAGAGAAGCAGAATGAACCACCAGTGAACAGATCTGATTACAGAGTAAGAGCATAAATTGTTCCTTCAGCAGCCTTATGTATGCAGGTATGAATCTGTGAAATCTCACATGAACAGAACATTTTTTCAGTCTTTTTTATTTAAACTCTACCAGCTCGGACTTGTGTTAAGTGGCTCTTGGGTAGAGATAAGGACATACAGTTTCAAAGGACAGATCTTTACCTTTGCTTAAAATGTATCAACTTATTCCACTAATATTTAGAGTAGTTAAAACTCTTTCAAGTCTCAAAAAGTATACAAAAAGCAAGATAGTTCTTCACAGTGACTAGAAAAGGAAGCTGGCAGACTTCAGTGATGAGATTGTCTTTATTAGGTTTATTTAATGCAGAACAAGAGTCCTGAATAGGGCATGTCATTTGAGGTGCTAAATCTTTTATTACCATTTTTTGCCCGTTCAGTTTGCTGATGTATAGTGGATTATTTAGGAACAAAAGTTTTCTCAGAGTATTTTCTGCCCTCAAGCTAATTTGCAGTCTTCAATATGCCAAATCATTAACTTAGGCAAACTTAAAGATACGAGTAGTCTCCATGTTAAAAGTATACTAAATAACCTTGTTTATAAGAGTGGAGGGTGATGTTCTGTATGTCAAGTTTTCTGGTGATGTCCCCTTTAGAGGCTTCACAACATGCAAAGTTGTCCATTTCAAGACAATTCTGAAAACTATTAAAAACGCGGGTTGGGTTCCCTTACAACTCTGGCCTTGCCTCAATAAGACCTGGTCTGTCTGACAAATAGGGTCAAGGAATTTCATATTCTACTGCTGAAGGAAATCCTGTAGCCCCAAATGGGGATAACTGATGTTTGTAGACATGAGGTGACAGACTCATTTTGACTCTAAATTCTGGTACGCTCAGCATGGATATCCAGTTTTGTCCCTAATAACAGACAAAAAGAAATGTTTCCTGTTAATGAGCATCTGTAACTGCACTACGAGTGAATGGGAAGGATGTTACCCTGGGTGGCAGATTAGTCAGGTAAGCCTTTTAGCAAGAATTTCCATGTAATTTATTTAGATCCCTGGATGAGGAGACCCTGAGCTCTGGCCTTAGAGTCTGCAAGATAGAAGTCTTGGGAAGTAAAGGCACAGTAGTAATTGTAAGTTTGTTTGAACTCTGACCTTTGTCCTTAAACAAGCAGTCTAGTAGGTCTCTTTCTGAAGGACAGAAGCAAAATTACATTCTTCCTCTCTTCTGGTAATGACTTCATCATCTGTTGCTACTGACAGCTTCTGAAACCAGACTTCACAGCCGGAAGTTGCTTTCCTTGAGTGAAAATATGAAATGGCTACTAATTTGTGACTGAGGTGAGCTGTATTAAGAAACTTGACAGAGTTTGTTTAAATGCTGCTTCTGTTGGTGTGAGCACAAATGCTGTAGTTTAAGATGACAGCAATGGATGGAAGCCTTACTACATGTTTATTATAACCCCTAGCAGCTCTCTGATCACTATACCCAAGAGTTTCACCCAGCAAGGGGAGCAATCATCATTCAGTAGCTGTCCTAGTTTTTCTGGGAAATCCAAGGTTAACTCTCAAGACAAACTGTGCCTAAAACTTGTAAACACACTCAAGTTACTCCTGCATCTGTTTTCTAGTGAAGTAGTAAGATGTATCAGAAGCTGTAATGCTCTATGGAGGAAAAAAATTACTCCCTTGAACATTTTAAAGGGGTAATAATATTGTTCATATCTTAACAGTAACTGAAGTATTTTAGCATCTCCAGAAATGTTGTTCTTTGTCTCTGATTGCTTTGTCTGATGAACTTAGTGAGGTTTTCATGACTAGATTTATATGGCCTGCTTTGTTAAATCCATCATTAGGCAGATCAACTAAGCTTAACAAAAGGGAAGGCAAACTCTTAAAGGAAAAGAACTCAAACCACTGAAAACCATTAAATAATTTCAGCTCAAACCCCAGTTGTATTGGGGGAGGATCAAAATATATTTTTATGAATCTTTAAAAGAATCATGATTTTAAAAGAAGTTCTTGGATTAAAATTTCAATAAGATATATCATTGAGTATCCTGTAGAAGTAACTTGAAAGTAATTGCCCGGGCAGTAGTAAAACGTTTGAGTCATAGCCTCATAGCATCTGATTTTTTTTCTCCCTCGGTTTCCACTGCCTTCTGAAAGCAGTTTTATGATTTAACAGGAGAGAGAGGAAGCATGTTCTAAAAATAAGTACTAAGTGCAGTAAAAGTGACAGTAATGCCTTATGCTTTTGTAAGCAGATCATGATAATACTTTCCTGCTTGTACCTTTGCTGTTCTCTGTCCACAGAGTGATCTAAAGGATAATGGTTGCCTTTCTACTTCACTAATACAGGAGATAAACTTCTGTATATTTAACAGAATTCGATAAGGCATTCACTGTGTCACACTGAGGTTCACTATTTGCTGGGGTGCTCAGGTAACTGATGCTACGGGGGTTTTTTAACTTGTAGTCTAAAGCATCTTTGATTGCTCTTAAAGAGCAATCTCACAAGACTGGTGATCATGACAATATCTTTGAACTTGTCTCAAGGGTGATTTCAAGTTAGGTCAACTAGGATGTAATGAAGATCCTGAATTCCTTCAGAGCTTTCATACATAGATTCCAGATGCTCTGAAGTATAAATGCACCGTGTGATGTTCCCTGGAGAATTTCCAGAAATGTTTGAGAAGAAGAGTTCAGAGAGTTCTCTGTAGAAATCCTGGACTGCATTGTTTCCTATAAACAGCAGATTGCAGAACTTCCTTCCATTTTTAGTCTAAGAGAACATTATAGATCAGTGTTTGGTGTTGCAGAATTTTAAGGGAAGGAAGGAATTTGGAAGAAAATTTTAGAAGGCTTACATTTTATGTGTGAAAAAGTCATGTGACATGGATACAGGTCAATTTGTAAGTGTTGGCTTCCTGCATTACTTAAAAATACAATTTTAAAATTTAAAGAAAAAATAAAGGTAGTATGTGCTGCTTTTTATAATGAAAGATAAGTGACACTTTTTTTACATTAGCAAATAACTTTGATTCTATCTCTAAAAATAGCAACTGACTATAAATTGCCTGAGAGAGATGATGATACCAGTTAGGTGGGATTTTTTTATCTGGTTTTATGGTTTTTATTTTAATTCACTTTGAGAAAGCAGAGAAAAATAATAATGAAATCTTTGTGGAACAATTGCTTCAAATACCTTAAACTCTAACAGTGATAGAGACAGAGATCCCATTTTTCAAAATCATGTCTTTGCTCAATGAAAATTCAGTAGAAACTCCATAGTCTTTCAGTTTCAATATTGTGTCAATAACAAGAGGAATTAAATGTAATATGTTCTTGAATATGATTATTTTCCAAGCTATATTGATATAAATCGATATGTGTTTAAGGATAGGTGAGATGATGAACTTAGTGGTATGGTTTAGATGGTTTAAATGGTTTAGATGGTATAGATGTTAGACTGATGTTGGGTAGGTTGTTGACCTAGGTAAAGGTTGGACTTGATGATCTCCATGGTCTCTTCCAACCTTATTAATTCTGTGTGTAAAACAAGACCTAAGTCTTTGGAAAAAATTGAAACATTCCATGGTAGTGCTCTTAAGCTGGAGAACAGGAGGTGTACCAAATAGCTTCCTATTTTAGATGATTTAATGAAGCAAGCAAATGACAATCCATAAAGAAAAAAAAAAGTCATATTGCAGTTGATGTTCATCTGTCTGCATTTGGGATGCTGCTGAACTTACAGGTGGGACTCTTGTATTTAATTTATTCTTGCAACCTGTTGTGCACCTTAAATATGAATGATTGCCTCCCATTTTTATTTCTGCTTTCTTACCAATCTAAAATACCCTGACAGTATTCTGAGTGTGCTCTTTTCCCTAGTTCAGCATCTATCTTTGTGAAACCTACGTGGTGTGAATGCAGAATTCAAAGTGAGTGGAGTCTCCTTGAATACAGGAGAAGATGGAGGTGCCAACAGTCTGCAGTAAAGACAATGGTACTCATAACTTTTGCATCTCTTTCCCAGTTTTCTTTCTCTTCGAAAAAAGATTTTATTCTTTGGTCTCTGTAACTCCTTCCATTGCATCATGAGAGAGATGGATGTGATAAAGCATTACTACTTAATAATTGGAATGATTCTTGGTGTTTCATGGTGGTATGCAGTTAACTTAAGAGAACATCAGAAGAGAATACCTAGCATTTGTTTCTGACATATAAAGTCAAGAGATTTTTGTTGGTTTACCTCTTCTCATTAGGAGGTATGAGCTTGAACCCAGACTGATATATGTGAGATCCCTGTGTGTTTTTCTCACAGGTCACATGAAAATTATTAGTATTGACCTAACCCTGCTGGTTAATAACATAGTAAAATAACTCTTACGCATTGAGTTCATTGAAGGAAAAGAAAGCTAAGCAGACAGAAAATGTCCGTGCATTTCTTGGAAGTATAAATTGAAGAGAGGTGTTTTTTGAAGGCCTGGGTCACTATTTGGCTTTGGCTGGTCTTCTCTTTGTACTGAAGTGCCTTGCACTCTTCTGTTTCTTGGGCTCAGGTGTATCTCATGTTCTGACTCTAGTGCTGCAAGAACTCAGTTTGCTCTGTAAGAGAGATGTCAATGGCGTTGGCATGTTGTACGACCTGCTCAGATCTCGCTGGCTGCAAGCACTTCTAAAGGTAAAGTAATACAGAGCTGTGAAAGCAAAGGTTACCTAGAGAACAATCTCTAGGGAATAACTACTTTATTTTGCTATATCAGGGCAGTAAATGCATATTTACACTATGTGCTGATAGTCCCCTAACATCAGCAGTTAAGGTGGACAAAACCACTTATACTTTAAAAGAAAAAAGTAGTATTCTCTTTCATAATGGCGTAAACATTAAAGCTCTTCTACCTCACATGTCTGTACTAAGGCCAGGGGACAGAGACATAGGCTAAACACAGCATTGCTCAGGATGTCTTTTCTTAAGTCTCCATATGGCTATGAATCCTACTTTTTGGCTTGTGAATTTTTATTTTTTTTATTTTATTTTGCATCTCACTCATCTGATGTGTAGTTGAAGATTTTATGTTGTTAGACAACAGTTTTGACTGATGTTTCTATCTTGAGCAGAATTATATCTCTGAAATAAATTCTTTACAAAATCTGCTTTTCCTCTAAAAAGTATTTTTAAAATCTTTCAATTTTAAAGAAGAAAAACTTGTAATGGGTAAGAATGTCCATAAGGGCATTTTAAATACAGCCATTTGTTTTAAGTTAAATTTACTTTGTTAATAATGCCTGCAATTAGAGGAAGGAAACAGGTTACAAATCAGAAAATTGACACTATCAGGCTATTGATCTGTGTAATCAGCTTTTCTTATTGGGAAATTCAAAACCACAGTATAAATGGCTAGCTAGCTGATATATGGAAAGGCAATGAATTCTAGACTCAACTCCAAATGCATTAGACAGTAAGGATTTAGATTGCAAGCCTTTTTTTACTCTAGTTGGACTGAGCAATTTTTAGAAATACAATGTTGCCCATTGTGTGTCATGTATGTAGCTAAATAATCTCTATAATATCTACAGTATCTATATAGTATCTATATAATCTATATGTGAACAGATCCATGTCATCATTGCGTTGTCTTGTCTGTCATGGCATGCAACAGATTTATGAATGCCTCCAACACTATCTTGGAAAAAGACCAGTTCCTGTCACACTGCAGGCACGTGCATTGAATCGTGAGGTGAGACTGTGCATACAGAGTTGATTGCTTTACTTACTCATTCCAAATTAATCAACTTAGCTGCAGATAAGTGTTCTGGTGTTTGTTTTGTGTCTCAGGTCTGAGTGCACTATATAAACTGCACATTCGTAAAACTACTTGACAACCCTTACTGTGTTGAGAGGGGAGAGATGAGAAATGGGTACAGCTGTGGTCACTGGACTACACCAGTCCTGGCCGGTGTAATGAACACACACACTATTTGTTTTAAACACTGACCATTTATTTTTCTTTACATGTAACTGTGTGGTTCAGTGTTAGGGCTACAGTCAAGCAGTCTGACATGAGGATATTGAAAAGCTTTTTAGATTTTTCTAATCATAATAGCTGATAAGTTGTTAATCTTTTAATTAGTGGGAAAGTTAATAACTAGGCAGAGAGACTGAGACTAGTGATGAAATTATGTGAGGGTTGGGAGCAAAAACTCATTTAGAGCACATGGCACTGTGCCTGAACTAAATTAAACCTGGCTTCATGTTGAGCAGCTGTGGTCATACTGTCCAATTCTAGAGCAGACCATATGGACATCCTCTGAGTCATATAATGTAGGGGATTTAACACTGTCTCCATACCATATTCCTCTAAATTCAATGTAGAGCTTTTCTAAGCTAATCTGTCTGTGCTTTCTCTCTTACACTTACCAGGTGGTAGAGTTACTGCGTGAAGCCCCCCAGTCTGGAGAAATCAAAGAGCTGAGGCGGCTGCTGCGTGCTCCACACTTAAAGGCAAGTCCTGCATGAGGAAAGAAAAAGTTTGCTCATAGTGATCTCTGCAGCTGGAATGGAAACAGATGGGCAGCTGTTCACAAGAACTGGCAAAGGAGCCAGAAGAGACAGATAACTAATCACGAACTAAGATGGTTGTGAAATCAAATGTGGACTGTGTATCTGAAGTACTTGCAGTGGACTGTGTTTTATTTAAGGGCTATGTTTGAAAGATGTTTTACATTTTGGGCAGTTGATGCAGATCTATAAAACCAAATTTTCTTTGAAACTGCAAAATCTGCATTCTTTACCCTAGAGCTCCAAAAAGAAATTTTTCATCTTTTTAAGTTTTCCAGAAGAAGCACAGAAAAGAACTGTTCTTAAAACTTTAATACATGGTTTAATTTTCCAAATGGAGAGAAGAAAATGTCAGTGTGCAGGGGATCTGTGTTCACATACAGGAACTTACTCACTGATTTTTGTTTTCTGACCAGTCACTGTTTAAAACTCTCGCTAATCTATGATCTTTGCTTATGGGCTGGCTGGTTTGCTCGTTTTTGTTTTCAACAGGCCTTGCTATCTGCTCATGATACTGTGGCCCAGAAAGATTTTGAACCAACCCTTCCACCACTGCCAGACAACATACCTGAAAATGAAGAAGCTATGAGGATTGTCTGCTTAGTGAAAAACAACCAGCCTCTGGTGAGGGAGCTTTCTGGTGTCTGCCAAATTATTTTAACCTAGGCAAGCTTTGGTAATCCATCAGGCGCATATTGCTTTCTTTCCAGGAATGCCACAGGAATTGTGGGCATTCTTGTCCAGTTTTTACAGAACCACAGGAATTGCTGATGTTGGAAAGGACCTTAGAAGATCATCCAGCCCTGCCCAGTGCAGGGACAACTACAGTAGATGTTCATTGTCTTATCTGTTCAGGGTTTGAACATTCAGCAAATGATAAAACAAAAGGGGATTTAGAGCTATTCCCTTGGCCAAAATAGAAAGGAAAAGGAGAGACTCTGAAAGTTCTTTAGAAATCATTTGTGCTTATAAACAGCAAACTCTGTATATCTTAGCTAATCTGTTTTAGGAAGAAATAGCTGTAATATTGGATATAGAAAAGATTTCTTACAATTAGTGAGGTTATTTTAGTGTGATGGAAGTTGAAGACTTAGTGCTATGCCTTTTTGTCATTGTGAAGATCAGACTTGTGATATGAAAGGAAACTGACTGGGGTTGTTCAGTGATTGGTGTGTTTGTTCTTACTTGCCAGGGTGCCACCATCAAACGCCATGAGATAACAGGTGATATAACAGTTGCCCGTGTGATCCATGGTGGGCTGGCAGACAGAAGTGGTATGTGGAATTTGAAACAGTACGATACATAAAACTGAACTGGAAAATAAGATGTTTGAAGTAAGATAATGGCTTAGCTTCTACAATTAGTCTTCTGTGAGTGAGGAAGAAGACATGTACACGGGACAACTCTGTAAACAGTGCTCACTGCAGGGACTTTGTTTCCACCTTCATTAGTTTTCAGATGAACGTGTCGTTTGAGACAGAGCTGAGATACAAATCCGGTTTTCATTATGTATTCCTGGCACCAATACCTGGGTATCCCAAATTGCAGTGTAGTATGAATACCAGCAGTTCATTTCCTGATGGAAAACATCAGTAGTTGGTGACTCCTTCAGAAAATGGGCTGTCAAGAATATGTAGTAATACTTTTTGGCACTAGTTTACTAAACATTTTGGCAACATTAGTTGCTAAGCAATCTTCCCAATTTTCCAAGGAGTTTCCCTAGAAATGTTACTACTTTGTCATCCTAGAATTGAATGTGTTCAGTGTCCCTTAGGCAATGTAATATAAGTAAAATGTAAAACATTGGAAGTAACATTCAACTGTAATCATTACAAAATCATTCATTTTAGTATTTTCCTTTGTACAGAGAAGAAAACCCAGCTTGTATAAAATAGTTGATTAAGTTCCTAGTTTGACTAATGTTTTAATCAAATTGAAGGAAAATGGAAAATGATATTGTGAAGATTTTGCTGTAAAGGACAGAGTTCCAACACATCCCACTGCACCTGAAGATTTAAGGGTGTAATTCCAAGTCTCATGGTCTATTAATAGAATGGGTTAAGCTACAGTAGGTTCAGAGGTTACTTTGGGAAATGGAGTTATATTAAAATGTTTGTGCTACTTTTAAGGCAAATCATCCACAGATTGTCAACATGTTGTATGGGGTGGTGGGAGGAAATAATAAAACTGAAGGATACAAGCTTCTTGTGGCCCACAGAAATCTGCAGTCCCATCCAGGGGCGATGCAGCCTAAGTCCAAAAATACCTTCCTGCATACATGGTGCATGGAAACGTTTATTGCTGACTTTCAAAGCTGTAGTATATCTGTGTGACCCTGCCTTTCTTATCCACGGTAATCCATGCTGTGATAAAACTGCTGCTGCTGTTTTCATGTTTATTTTCACTGTAGGGTTGCTGTATGCTGGAGACAAACTGGTGGAAGTAAATGGAGTTCCTGTTGAGGGACTTGAGCCTGAGCAAGTTATTAATATTCTGGTATTTAATTTTTAAAAATATTTTTTCTGTGTTGTACCCTAAGATTATCTGTATGCTCTGTCTTTTGCACACTCTCTTACAGGAGAAAGTCTGAATTTTTTAACAGAAAATTCACATTGTTTCCTTACTGTGGATGAAGTTCATGATTGTTAATGAAATCAGAATATATGAAACCAAAATTAAATCTAACTCCTGTTCTGGACAGAAATTAACTTAATTGTGACTGTTCCACATGCAGCTTCTGGGAAAAGTACTAATTTATTTAGATTTATACTGATTCATAATTTTTTCTGGAAGTGCCACTCAGTTAATATTCCACAAGACAGTAGTGGAAAGGTGCTACTCTAATAAGAGTACATGTTACAAAATGAACTAAAGCAGAATGAACGAGCTTGTAAGATCATTCAGTAAAGGGCTCCTCACTGCAAAGTGCTAAGTGCCAGTCAGTCAGGTTTTTGTGTATGTAAACATATCAAGTCTATGGATTATTGCTCTGGTTGTACTATTTCTAGGTACCAGAAATACAAATACTGTTGGAATGCTTAATTATTACTGTTTTTCGTCCAACTTTTACATCACTTGTCTGCTAATTTAAATTTAGTAGTAACGTTTGGTTTGAATTAATGCTATAATTAGATATACTTAGAGTGAAACACAGATTACACTGAATTAAAAATATTTAGCAAAACTTTGAGGTTTTATTCTTGAGTTTTCTTTTGGAAAAAATACAGTATTGTCACATCGACTCTGTCTGCCTGAATTCTATCTGTAATACAGACATTATAGTAACCTCAAAGCCATGTTGTGCTAAGTTTGTGCTGCCAATGTTTGATTATTTATGTTGAATATCAACCATATTTTAATCCTTTTCTAATCAGGCCCTGTCTCAGGGGACAATTATGTTCAAATTAATTCCAGTTTCTGATCGACCTGTCAGCAACCAAACAACAGTAAGAAACATTCTTTTTCCTTTTTGAGATTGTTACTGTAGTTACTGCAATAATGCCTAATTATGTGATACAAAGAAATGGCCTTGCCTAGAAGTTTTTTGTAACCCTAAAAGTGTTACCTTGCATTTATGGCCACCTCTCAGCTGACACCAATATGTTGTTGCTGAAGCAGTAAAGACAGTGAGTGGACATGCAGTTGTGTAATGAAGGCATTTTCAGAGTGATCAGGTTGAAGGTCAATTCTCTTCACTGTGTGTGACATGAGGGGTTTTCCCTCCCTTAATGAATAGATTTGGTTTGTGGCTTGACCTGGTTTTTAAAACTCAACTTCAACCTAAATCAATTAATGATGCAGCAGTATCTGACCCTGTGATTGTGAAGCTCATGCTGGATCTGTTCAAAACTTGTCTTCCACATACTCTTGTATATTTTCTTTACCAGCTTTATGTGCGAGCAATGGCAGATTACTGGCCCTTGCAGGATCCTGCCATACCATGTGCTGATGCAGGTTTGCCTTTTAAGAAGGGTGAAATACTCCAGATTGTGGATCAGAATGATGCTCTCTGGTGGCAGGCCAGGAAAGTTTCAGATCTCAATGCCTGTGCTGGACTCATACCCTCAAATCATCTTCTTAAAAGGTAAAGAATTCATAATGTTCCTGATTTCTGGTTCAAACATTTGCCACTTATTCAGAGTTTGTAACTTAAAATTTTCCTAAGTTTTATAGCTGTATAGAGTGACATCTAACACACATCTTTCCTATTTTATGTTCTCCAACTTCTTGCTCTCCTTCTCTTGAGCACCTATGCAGGAATAAGCTTTTGAAAGCACCTATATCATCTTAAATTGTGATCTAAGAAGTTTGCACCTCTTGTCTCTCTGCTAATTGCTAAGACATCTAGCAGGATGCAGCAGCTGAATGTGTAGAAATTGAGGCCACTTAATAGTAAGGGCCATCATCTACGATTAAAAACAAAAGCAGAGGGAAGAGTGGGATAGTAAAAGTGTAGTAATTTTTTAAAGCCCTGTGAAGCATGAGTGACCTCTTCAGCTTCAGTCAAAACCAAATAGACCAGATTAAAAAAAAGATGAGGACAAAAAATCAAAACATTCGAGAAAGGCAAAAGATCCTTGTTCTATTATTTTCTGCATAAATAGTCCATTATTTTTGCACTACATGCTTTCAGATTCAGAGTTTTTAAACTGCTGTAGCACACATTTCAATTGGGTCCCCTAACTACCTGTCCTCTCTGTGTTGCCCCCAGGGTAACACAAGGCAGGGCAATTGTATATGATAAGCTCCACTTTGTACAATAATAAACCTACTTGTGGTCTGTATAGTGAAAGTTAAAGTCAAACTGGGTGTGATTCAGGCTGCAAGCAGGAGGCTCTAGGTAGAAACAGAGGCAATAGTACTACTACCCAAAGCAGTGGCAGGCTCTTTCCCTTCCAGGAGTCTGTACCACAGAATGGCTTATCTTCCTGTCCTTTTATATAAACTAAATACTTCTGGACTGCTGATTTGGAAATTGAGTTTCAGTAGTTCTGATAGCATGTCACTTTCTTCCAGGACTTTGCAGTGGGCTAAAACATTGGTAATATTTCAATTCTTCTTGTCCTCTGTCAGCTCAGTACTGATTGATCTCACCTGTAAGCAGTGAATCTGACTGGAGCATAAGGTGCTTGTTGACTGTTTTTTTTTTTTTTCTTTAACTGTGGAAAAAATTTATTTTTATGTAGGAAGCAGCGAGAATTCTGGTGGTCTCAGCCCTTCCAGCCCCATCTCTGTCTCAAATCATCAATATGTGAGTGAAAAGTTACTTGAATGGTACAGTAGGAAAGAAAGATCTTGTCTCTGTTTTGGGGACAATGAAATAGAAACTCATACAATCCTGTCTGATCCAGAGACATGGTTTCTGGAGCCATATTGTAACCTCAGAAGTGTGTTAACTATCCCCAGAAGAACAAATATTTAATGATAATTGTACCTGGAATAGTGGTGGTAGAGGTTGTGGTCTCCAGTGCACTTTGAATCTGATTATAAGAGAAGCTGTGTATTCAACTTCTGAGGTCTGTAAGATCTGGGAGCTCACTAGGAGAGCCAGTTCTCCATAGGAGCATTGGGTGTAAATAAGCCTTGGGGTGACAATTGTAGTATCCTGGCTTTCCAGGGACACAGACACCAGTTCTGCCCTGAAAAGTGCCATGCGATGTTTCTTTGTCATTGAGAGAAATATAGAAATTCATTTCTTGAGGTCTAAGATCAGCTATGCTGCCCCTTGGTTTATTCATGGTAACAATCCAGAAATATTATCCACTGCTAACTATAGTTCTCTGTAAGTATGTAATTATTCCCAGACAAAAAAAGTCCTTCCTATTTTCTCTCTCCCCATTTTCCTCTATGATTCTTTATGCAAGTATAAAATTTTTCTCTTGTGATAAATCCCAGAGGGAGCATGTTTCATTCCCTAGGATTCTTCTTGCACTGATTGTTTTGCTTGTTAGAGCTGAGGCTCTCTTTCACCATAATTTTATTGCATTTTATCTGCTTCAATGGATGTGCTGTGAGCAGTAAGCACAGTGGAAGAAGGTAGGAAATCATATCTGGGCAGCATTGCATTTTTGTACCTGGAAGCAATATAGCACATGGCTTTACAGATTTTTTTTAAAAAGTTGCCAGAAATGAGGCATTTGCATAAATACATGCAAAAGAAACCCAAGTTCTTGGCATTTTATGTGCATAATTGAAATTCAGCCTTGTTTCATCTGGAATGGTAAAGATTTACATTGTCTTCAAGTGGAAACTTTAGCTATGCATTCATCATCTGCTGGAGAACTGACAGTTTGGTTGGGTTCTCTGGGGAAAGAAAGACAACATTTCCTCTTTTCCTTTCTCTCTTCTTTTCCTTCCTCCTGAGTAGCTCCAATAGATTCTTTCTTTAAATTATACACTTATGGGCAGAACGTGGGTGACAGATACTGACAATTGCCCTGTAACTGCAGAATAGCTCCTCCTGGGCCTATCTTGGAGGGGCACACAAGGACAGAATACATAAACAGTGCAGTGTCATGAGTCCATGAGATTGTCCCAGCTCATCAGATCACATTTCAGGGATGTGAATTGATGCCCTTGGGGATCAGGGAGATTGGGGATTGAGAGGGAGTTGAATCAATCCTTTTTTCCTTGTAAAAGTAATAATAAAATCAATAAAACATAACACTTTCCTTGTGTGTAGCATATTGGAAAGAGACTTTTAAAACCTGTAGGCCAGAAAATTACATTCCATCATGATAATACTTAATAAATAGATATCTACTGGATAAACAGACTGACAGCCATGTCAAACCTTTCATTATTTCAAGAGAAGAATTCTAGTTAGATATGTTTTTCTCTCTGCCACAAGTCTTTCAGAGCACTTGTTTAAGAAGGGCCTTTTGCTCACTGAAGTCAAGGAACATCAGTAAATTGAAGCTAACAGTCAAAATCCTTAAAGATGTCTAAAGCTTATCTGAGCTTCATGTATTTTCTTTCTGATATCTGAGTTCAGTCTTGTAAGATCTGTAAGGTTGTTTTTCCTCCCCAGTGTTTTTCTGATTCAGACAAATTTTTTTCCCTTGTGTTGATCTATAGAGGACGACATGCAGATTGACGAGAAGTGTGTGGAAACAGGTAACTGAATTCACTTGAGATTATTTTATTTGCTTCAAGGCAGTAGCTAGTTAAAAGCCTCATTTTATTTCTTAATAATAGAAAATTCTATTTATTGCACCCTGGAAACCTCACCCAGCATTAGTGCATTAAATTGAGCTGTTTGCAGTTCTGGTGTGCAGTGCTTATAATCAAGTGTTGTGCTGAAAAGAGACCACTGCAGAAATATCTGCTTGAATGAGATCCAAACTCTTTGGTTCAGGTTTGGAGTGTGGCTGTTACATTACCATATTTTTTTTTGTCTATTGTATATTTAATGCCACAGATGATTGTAGTCTTGGAGAATGCACACAATTCATTGTCGAGAAACTGATCTCAGGAGAACAGATTTTTAGGCATTGGCCAAGAATAGGTCTTACACGTGAATACTGTGTGTTAGCTTGAGGTGACCCCTAAAGCAGCACAGCTCATTCTTCCTTCTCCCAGGGTAATTCAGAAAGCTCTCATGGAGGGATGTGATCCTGTAGGACTGGATGGAAAGAGATGAGGCATCTAATTCAAGTATGGTGACATGTATTTTTGCCACCTCCCAGTAAAGGGAACTGGGGAAAGTATATGTGAAACAGAAGGGTGGGAGCTGGAAAAATGATGTCTGATTCTGAAATTCTTTAGAAGGAAAATAATTAAATTTTGAATTTATTTTATGCTATCTGGTTTACTAAACAAGATGAAGAAACATTTGAGTCAGGTAAGTTCCTTTGCCCTAACTCTAAATCTCTTGCTATTGTTCTGCTGGGAGAAAGGTGTCCAGAGACAAGCAAGCAGGTGACAAAAACCAAAATGCCATTTTAGCTTCAGAAGCCATTCTGGCTTTGAAAAGCCATTATGTGAAATCCTGTTGCCTCAAGGCTTCCTCTTGTTCTCTGATCACCTTAGGGGAAAGGTTTTTGTCCTGCTATCCCACAGCTGTGAGTGTCTCTTCTCATGCAGCAGTACCAGATCTGTTTATCAAATACTAATCAGTTACAGTCGTGCAAACAGTGACAGCAGGGGCTGCACTGATGTCAGAGGATAATTGGATTACTTTAGGGTAATATGGAGGCCTGAATCCCCAGTGCCTGTAAGAGTTGATGTGGTAAAGAGGGAAAGCTGTTCTGAATTTCTGATTGTGTGCATGGAAGGGATACAGGAAAGAAAAATCTTTATAAAATTAATTATGTATAAAACATACATAATTATTACATAAAATCAATCACTATTTTTTTTTAACTGAGCTAAAATGGGGATTTTTTTTCACTTAGGAAACAGCTACTTACTTACAGCATGTTCAAAGTTCTGCAAAACTTAAGTCTTCCACAATAAATCATTTATCATCTGAAATAAATCTACTGCTAAACTTCTTATTTGAAATATTTGGTAATCTTGTGGAGAAAATGTCATTCAACCTTATCCTTGCTCTTCTCCCCAAGGTCCCTTCTTGCCAGTTGCATCTTATTCTCTTAGCATAGGTGGTTTGTTCTCTTCCACCTCTCAAGCAATGCCCAAAGCTTTTAAGACAGAACCAACAGGTCTACAGGGCAGTGGTTTTTTTCAGTCTAGGATGTCTCTGATAGCTGCACTTGGGGATTACTGTTGCAAATCCTATTCACTACTCAGTGCTGAGTCAGCTCTTTGCTGTATCCAGACAGTCAGAGGAGTCAAGCTACAAATATTTGCTCTCCTACTGCTATTTTAACCCCTAGCTGTAGGTGTATTTTGCAGTACAATACTGACATAGATGCTACAGTTGAGTCTGTCATTCCTTAGGAATTGAGAATTTATGCTCAAAGAGGTATATTTTAGATTTAAGATCTGCTGTACCTGTGTTCTACGTTCCCTAAACTGATTGGACAGTGCTGGTTGGTTTTTTATATCATACTATAGATTGTCTTCTCAAAACTAATTGTTTTATGTCTGTCTCTATCTGAATGTGCAGAGGAGCTTAAAGAAGGTAACACGAACTTTTTTCTTCCTGTCTCCTGTAAGCAGTAATCTAATAGAATTTATCTGTGTTTATTGCTTTACCAGGAACTACCACTCTTCTTGCAATACCCAGTAGCTGAATTGCTTGTTGTCTGTAGGATTCCACGCTGCGTTCCAATACCATAGAACAGAGGGTAGATAAAGCAGAAATACTTAAAATATTTGAACGATGGCTCAAGAGACTTGAAGACGGAAATTATACGGGCATATGCCAGCTGAACAGTACTCTGAGCATTGCCCTGGATAAGCAGCTTTGTGCCAAGTAGTTTTTTCCTACAGTCATAAACAAGTTTTTAGTACATATAGAAAGGTAGGAATAAAACCATATTGGAAAGGTAAAAGTAGTGAAGAGTGTATAGATGTGAAAGAGTAATTAAGATGTCTCCAGGTCTTTTTCAATACCTGCTTTCTTATGAGATAACTGTAAAACAAAGAATCCAGTGCTAAAAGCACTTCACTCTTTGCAAAAAAAAATTACGTTCTTACCTTGGAACAATTACTGTTTTTTAAAGACATGCCTGTCTTCTGTATCTATTCTTACTGTAATGTAAGGCATAAATAAAGGAAATACACAGCTTGGATAACTACATGCAGGAATAGGGGAAAATTATGAGTCTTTTTTGAAGAGAAAGCTAAACATTGACACCATTTTTTTCCCCTGGGTTATGTGCTTTCAAATCAGCTTTCTAAAATAGTTTATAAACTTTTAGAGTATTAATCTATAGGGAAATTGGTATTTTTGAGCCTTTTAAGAGAGATTTAACTTTTAAAAAATACATGCAGAATTTTAGAAATCTCACCTGAATAGTAAAGCCTTCATGAGGAACAGCATCAGAATGAGGACAAAAAGAATGGGAGGAAATAGATTAGGCTGATATGTTGGAGTACAGATGCAAATTGCGTTTTCCAAACATGCTACTGGGCAGAAACTGAGTTACAATTTTTTTCTTTCTGATTTTGAGCTACTGATTTGTTGGTTATTGTTTTAACTAAAAAATTCTTATAAGCTAGGTTTCAGCTGGAAAGCTTAAACCATGTCGTGGTTTTTTTCACTAATTTCAAAACATCATCTAGCATCTAGTTATCTTAGGAGTGCAACAAATAAAATGTTGAGTCTCAAATCTCATTTAGAAAGTACTAAGACTTTGAGTTTACTGTTTCCTCTTACAGAAATATTGGTCCTTTAAATTGGGTCATTGATCATGTAAAATATCTTAATATTTCATATTATGGATTATTGTGCTTTTTAAAAATTATATTAGGCATGATACTTCCATATGTTTATTGAAACTCTTTTTCCTTTGGGATCAGCAGTAATATATAGTTTTTAAGTTTTCACTGTTCTATTTTATTTCATGAGTATTTGTTCTTTGTATTCTAGAAGAGGAAGAATTTGGTGAATTTGGTCAACGAGTCTTTATTGGTATGCGGTGACTAAAGATAAGTAAGATAATTGGGGCTTGATCTAGATTAAGTGCTTGTCTGAAGTTAAATAAAATGCTTTGTTCTTTATATCACCTAGAGACTTACTACATGGAATTCTCTGTTTTCCAAAATTCAAGGAGTCTCTTTCCTCCTGGTAATGGTCACTGTCTCCATTTAAATCTCTCTTCCTGTTAGGTTTCTATCAAGACTTGGCCACTGCTATTTAAATTTGGCTTGGAGATTAATTTTGCATAATGTTGTTTGTATGATAATCATGAGGACATTTCTTAGCAAAGCAGACCTATATCTGAAGTTTTCAGAGTTGGATGGTAAAGTGGAGCAACAAACCTAACCTTGATACTAAACCTTAGTGACTTTTAAAATAAACTTTTGTGGAGGCAGGAGCAAATGTTCCTGATTTGCTTCATAGGAGTGCACCAGATGCACGATCAAAAAAGTTGACCTGTTCCCTAGGGATGCTTCATGTAGTCAGAAACTCCTCCTTCGGCTTGTTTTGAGGATTTTTTTGGGAGCCTTTAATTCTGGTCTATTTTTCAGGTGACTTTCAGTGGGATTTTGCCCATTTTAGCTGTCATTTCGTCCTCAGAGGTTCCACCAAGCTGTCATATCGAGTGCAGCAACAAAATCCACTAACATTCACCTTGCAAAAAGCTCAAAAGAAGTCGCATGTTGTCGTGGCTTAGCATGAGACACTCTGGGCTGGAGAAGTAGTTGCCTGTATGTCGGGTGTATTTTCTAGTGCTGATGTCTTTGCCCTTCCAGCTGGTTTCCGTAGGAGTATGCGCCTGTGTCGCAGGAAATCCCGGCTCAACCAACAGTCCTGCTACGCGCGGTGCCCCAGCAGCTGTTACAGCGCTCTGGCAGCTCCCTATGAGGAGGTGGTGAGGTACCAGCGGCACCCGACAGACCGAAACAGGCTGATCATACTTGTGGGTAAGACGTTAAAAACCTCCTCTGGCAAATTTCACACCCTTGTGCCAGAGGAGAGGAAACAGTCGCTTATGGTCTGACCCCATTGAGGTTTCCTGCTGCTGCTTGCAGTGGGTGCTGACTGTGTAGGTAACTCTGAAAACAGCATTTCAAGAACTATTGTAATTTGACCCCATTATTGGTTTTAAACTCTAATGCATGTATCATCTCCTTTGCTTGAAATAATGAGTGTTTAAAAACAATAATAATAGTCCTTAGAAGCTGCACAGTTCTGGATGCTGGTTGATAATGGATTTTACTAGGGAAGTGATTCAGTTTTATATTCAGTTGGGACTGAAAAGATGAGAAAACATCTGGAACTTACTAGAAAACATTTTTATGTGCAGGCATTTCTGCAATGTGTTAAATGCATAGATATGGCAAAAGTAAGAAGAATGTTCTTGTCTGGAGTTAAATTTTAAACAATCTCAATCATAGACAGTATGGAAAGTTAAAGATGCCTTTAATAATGCTTGCTACAGGAAATACTGTATTAAGTGGGCTGCAGGCACTCAAGTAGATTTTAATGATAGTCACTGAAGGGAAGCTGCTTTTCTGCAGTGTATCATGGTCCTGATAAAGCTCACTGGGTAACGGCAAATCCACTGTCCTTGCTAAGTCTGAAATTATTTGATAACTTTTTTCTTTTCAAATACTGTTGCCAAATTGCCTCCTGGGTACAGCTGTATTCCTGGGAAGTGATTAGTACCCTGCCAGGAATATTAATTGGTTTTCCAACTTTCCAGGTCCTGCAGGAGTCGGTGTGAATGAGCTCCGGCGAAGGCTTATCACAAGTAACCCTCGAGAGTTTCAAAGTGCCATACCTCGTATGTAATGTGTTTCCTCTTTCCTCCATTACCTTCTTTAAAGATGGATTTAGAAATGCCAAGTATCTCCCTCTTGCCTTTGTATATTCATACACTCTTCACTCTATTGTTGTTTCTTTACTTTAGCTCTACTGAAAGCCAGTATTGTTTGCTCATTAGGGTTAGTTTAAAACCTATCTCATTTTAGCAAATCAGACAAAGGTATTTTCAACTCCCAGCACCTGAAATCCTTGAAAGCTTTACCTTGGCAAAAGTTATCTGGAAGATCTATTTAATCTTAATGTTTGCTATTCCTAGATTTAAAAAAATAAGAATGTTTCTTGGGGATACTGTAAGTTCATAGTGTTTAAATGATCAGATGTGAGAATGAAGGCAACAGAGGCTGGTGCTTAATAGGCTTTGCAGCTTTCCTTATTAGCCTTCTAGTCTCAGATGAGACTTATGCAGCTTAATTTCTGACGTAACAACTGAAATTGTTCCTACCTGTACTTATTTGGTTCTTGTGCTTTAGATAAACAAACAGGAAATTATGAATCTGAAACTAGTTGGAAATTCAGGACCTCTTTTGTGCTTAAGATCCCAGATATGGGGAAGGTGCAAGTGTGGGAAAGCTTGTGGGATTTTTCTGAATGAACTTTAATTAGTTTTAGCTCAGACGAGTAAAATCAGTTGTGCATCCAGTTGCAAAGCAGTTCCTGATTGGCATCAGCCAGCTATTTGTATTAAACTACGCTCTTTCCATTCCAAGAAATACAGTTGCACTTTCATAACTTTCAAGAACTTGCCACTGGGAAACTGTTAGAGTAGACAGGGCTTTTGCTCTGGATTAACAAATGGAAATAACTCATGTTTATTATTTAGGAAAATACTGATTTATAGTCCTTCATGAAGTTCTCATTTTCATTTATAAAGTTACAATAATTTAGCTGCAGGTGGGTTTTTTGTGTGTATCTCCTTTCAGACACCACTCGTGTTCAGAAAAGTTATGAAATGAATGGTCGTGAATATCACTACGTATCAAAGGAAACTTTTGAAAACATGGTGTATAGCCACAGGTGAGCAGGAGAGATGCATTACATTTTTATTATTTAACATGACTCAGGAAAATACAGTTTTGTAGTTAGGTCTGGGCTCCTCCACTCTTACTGTGTATGTTTGGTGTAAATTTGGGTCAAACTACTTGAGACAGCTGCTTTTGACAGACTGTGTTTGTGCAGTTGGAAATGGCGCCTCCACAAGTTATCTCAGAATCCTTCTAAAAGGAAGTGGAATCTCTAGTCTTGAGCTCATTAGATATGCTTGTAAGTTATGGGTGAACTCTCCTGGAAACCAGACTGCTTTCAAAAATTGAGCAGTGAGTCAAACCTGTTCCTGACCTGCAACTCTGCTGCAGGATCTCTGCAGTGATGACATGCAACCAGCTGAACTGTAAGGGCTAAACATTCAAAAGTTATCTGCTCCTTTTTATGCATTAATAACGTCTGACAGACCAGCTCAGCACCAGAAGCTGCACTCGGTGAGCTGTGCCAAGTGCTTTGAGATCTTTGGATTTATGAAGTTATTTGCAGTATATAATTGCCAAGCATCATTAAAATCACAACTTCTAAATACAAAATTTGTAACAACATGATGAGTAAACAATGCATGTTTTGGAGATGTTGAACTGTAGTGGGTTTGACCTTGTGCCTAGTGTAGCAGAGAAGAGCAAATATGAAGGTTGTTCATATTTTATGATCACTTGGTCCTGATCACTGGATTACATTTTAAGATTTCACCTTCAAATGGACCCTTTTTCAGTCTCAAATGCTCTTTCATTTTCCTTCTTCCTCACCACTGTTGCAGAATGCTGGAATATGGGGAATACAAAGGGTACCTGTATGGTACCAGTATTGATGCAGCGCGAACAGTCCTTGATGAAGGGAAGATCTGTGTAATAGATTTAGAACCACAGGTGAGTGTAAAGGGGCAGAGAATCTTCTGGAAGGAAAAATAATTTTTACATTGTTGAGCTGTTGGAACAGTGTTCATTGCTTTGTCTTGTTCTCCACTTTATGTCACAGTGCTTATTAATGATAGATTGTACTTTGCATGGGTCTTGCATGGTGGTGGTGACGAGTATGTTGAGACAGTTCATTTGTTTCCAAGCCAGCAGCTGCATTATCAGTTTGGATGGCACAGAAATATGTTTTCATGCTTGCTTGAAGTAAGGACTGGGGAGACTGTTGCATGGGATTTCCTCCTCCTCCACGCCCTGTCACTTGAGAATTCTGTCCTTCCGTTACCAGTCTTTGAACACCTTCTGGTAAAAGCAGCAACTATTAAACTAATGAAGCAAAAGCAGGGAATTATAGTGTGCCTTTATTTCTCTTCAGAAGGAACAGCTGGGAGTAAGCTGCTCCTTCACTTAGACACTATTCACTTCTTTTCCTTCTGTCTTTGCATTGAATTTTCTGATGAACGTAAGGCTAATAAAAGCCTGAGCTTGTAAACATCTAAGATACTTAGAGCTGTGTCCAGCAAAATCTTGCTTATCTCCTCTGAATTGCTTGTGTATTTAGTACTTGGAAGCTGTTTGGGCTATGGCATTTCAATGTCTTTTCTTACCAGATGTAGAGACGCTGTAACTCAGTAACTGCTGGGTATTTCCCTCTAATTATGCACAGCCAGTGTGTCTGACACTTAGGTTAGCAGTGCTTTGGGGGGCTTAAAATAGAGATAGTGTTACATGATCTGTGGGGGTACTGCTCAAAAACTCAAACTACTGTAAGAGGCAGAATAGGTCACACCTTACTCTTTGGATCCAAAAATGTCCTTGAGTTCCTTCTGTTATATTTTTAAGCAAAAGGGAGAGAGGTGTTGGAGGATGGGATGTGTAATCTTGCCACTTGAACAGATGTGCCACCATCAGTTTTTTAGGGTGTGAGTTTAAAGGACAAATTTTGGGAAGGGTATCAAGTTATAGCAATGAGGTAGGAGAATTACTGCTTGAGTTGCATACTTTATTTTAAATCTGGTGGCTTGACCAACTTTACAGGCTATGATTTTTTTTTCTAGTTCCTTCTACTGCTCTGCAGGAACTTAAAAATGGTTATCAGCATTAGGGAGTGTTCCATAGCACAAATTTTTCTGAAAGCAGGATACTTTCTTCCAATATAGAACAATGAAGGTGTAACTTGTTCCAAAGGGAGCTCCCCAATGGTTAAAAAGAACAGGTTTCAAATGCATCTTTGATGTGGTTGATTGCAGAGATCTGTTAATGACACTGTTCTATCATTCACTGGTGTTGAAAGCATCTCCTAATAAGGTTACCAAGCAGAACTGCTCTTGGTACGCTACGGCTGGTTAGCAATGTCTGGTCCAGGGATTTTTAATGGGACCATTTTCAAGGAGGTGTTCCTGAAAAGGATATCTCCTAGGTCTGGAGGTAACAGCATGTTGTAAACCAGCTTTTTATGGGAGTAAAACTGGGATGAATACACCTGAAATACTTTAACTTCATTTTCCTCTTCATTTGCAGGGCATACAAGTAGCCCGGACTCATGAGTTAAAGCCCTACGTTATATTCATCAAGCCACCCAGCATCAGCTGCATGAGGCAGACTCGTAAAAATGCCAGGATCATCACAGATTATTATGTGAACATGAAGTTCAAGGTGAGGTTTGGGAATAAAAGAGAATGAGTTTATTAATCTGAGATTCCTTGTTTAGAACATAATACATTCTACTACATTACAATATTAACTCTTAAAAAATTATTACTGTGTCTTTAGGTTCAAATCTAATTATTCCTCTCTTTTTCTGTTGGTTTCATTGGGATCTTTTCCTCCCCCTCCAGTTTTGCTTTGTGTAATTTGTATCTAGGGGGCTGAGGCATTTTGCTTCAAAATGTCCTTAAACGAGAAACTATTTTGCAAATTTTGTTGGAATTAATTGCCTTCTGGCAAAATTGGAGTCAACACATATATTTACTGTTTTGCACTGGAATGCACTTCATTCAGTAATTGAATAAATTATTTTTCACATAGTTATAAGAATGATTTGTTATTTCACGTAAGGTTAATGACAGTATCAGTATCAATTCTATACTAAATTCTATAGATTAAACACAAAACCAGCTTATAAGAAATGCACACCTTACATTTAGAATGTATATAGTGCTTTGTCACAATTGTTCCCATGCCAATCATAATCGAATTTAGCATCCTGACATTTTGGAGACCTCAGTCCACAACTGTATGGAAATGAATCATAATTGCTACAACAGAAAGAAATATGAACACTGGGGAAATAAAATAAAATTTGGAATAAGAACACATGTATTAGTGTATTTTCTGCCAACACCGATCATTAGAATAATGCCCCTTTTTGGGGCAAATAGAGCATGCTGAGACACGAGGTACTTCCTTGGGAAGGATATGGCAGACAGGTCTGTTTTGGAGATTTGGAACTGACTGTAGCAGGTGTACTTTAGGATAGCAAACTGTAAGGGACATAAATTAGACTGGCACTATCTCTTTGCCTCTTGTTTATGTGGTCCAAGGTTCTGCAGATGCTGTGCAAGTATGTTTCTCTACGCAACACTAAAGCTTTATAGACTTATTCTGTCTCACAGGAAGAAGATTTACAGGAGATGGAGGATTCAGCTAAGAAAATGGAAGCTCAGTTTGGCCAATTCTTTGATCAAGTGATTGTGAATGACAATTTACAAGAAGCATCTGCTCAACTGCTGTCTGCAGTTCATCGTGCACAGGATGAGCCCCAGTGGGTCCCTGCAATATGGATATGCTCAGACACTCAGCCCTAATTTGGAGCAGCAGGCAGCTTCAGAAAGATTACAGCTTATGTTTTACTTCAAGAATAATCCTGATGTCAGGATTGCACGAATTTATCTTTGTATGTGAGGGATTTGGAAGAGGATTAGGAAAGAAGCTGCTACAGGAGATATAATCATACTACATTCTGTATAGCTCTTGAGCTTTTTATGTTACAGTTGCATCCATTTTTGTACCAAAAAAACCACAAAACTACTGTGAGCACTCAAACTACAAGAATAAAGGAAAATCTATTTTGTTGGATGTATCTGTGCAATTTGCTTATATGTAGGTTCAGAAAAGTCCTTTCTTTTTATTGTGGTAATTCTGGTACTGTGACACCTGTACATTCTTGAAGCCTTACTCGCAAATGACTTTGAGTCAACATTCAGTCCAGAGTGTGCTCTTTTTGCATGTTGTCTGTGAGCAGAAGAGTGTTACTTATGAAGGTTTGCTGCTATTCCTTTTTGTCTTTTCAGATAGGAGTGGTGTTGGCACAACATGAATTACTCCAGAAACCATAGTTATCTTCATAATACATGCAATATGCCTTTTCTTTCATCAACCCAAGTGAATACAAACTGACAGAACATGGATTTGTCTAATAGGGGAACAGTCAGAAACCCCTCCTCTTACTGGCTTGCTCCATGATAGCACACTCTCCTCCATCAACTGCAGTGCTTCTGGCAAGTAGGTTCCTCACTCTCTTCACTTCACATGCAGCTCTCCTGCCCCCTGAGGAACAGACATTACTATTCTGTTGGCCTACCTCACCTTGGAGGAAAATCAACAAACTCAAGTAAAGCAGTCTAGAAAGAAGTTTTTCAAAGTCAAGTATTATGGCTACCAGCATGCCTGCTTGTTTTTGTTCCTTGTTTAGGGGTAAAATGAGCAACCAAAGACCCAACATACCACTGCTGTGGGTAAGTACAAGTGGAGGGTGAGATAGGAGCCAGCTCTGTGTTCCTGCTTCATGCTAGTGCCCACTTCTGCCTAGTCCCGCGTTTGTTAACTCTTTGCCTTTGTTCCATACGTTATTTTCTATTTTTTGGGGGTTTCTTCTGATTACTGTGTAGAACTTCATTCAGCAGTTTGTGACCCTGACTACAGCTAAAGTAGGCTAGAAACCTTTTCCCACTACCGTGTGTTGGATTTTGCTCGCCCGCAGCTCTACGGACAAACCCCGGCTCCGGGGCTGCCGGGTTCGCTTGGCTTTGCTGAAGGAGCCGTGGGCCAGGACTCGCAGGCGGCGGGAATAGCAGCCTGGGCCCTCCCCGCCCCTGGAGCGGCAGGAGCGGCNGCCGGGGTTGTCGGGCGGCGGATGAACGGGCCCGTGGGGCTGGAGCCCCGGGTGCGGACCCCCAAGAGGCGGGAGCTTGTCCCGCCGCAGCGCTGCTGCTGAAGGAATGTAGCGGAGCCCTCGGCGGCGGCAGCAGCTGCTGCCAGGGAGACGGAGCGGAAGCGCGCTGGCAGCGCGGCTCCTGCATCCCCGCTCCGCTGGGGGGGGCGGCGGTGCCGCGGGAGGGGGGATGCAGGGTGGCACGTTCTGCACACCTTCGCTGGGGGGGAAAGCCGGCATTTCCGCGTTGTTTTCGCATTTTTCATATAAATCTCTCCAGAGATAGAGCTTTAAATCTGTAGAGGGTACTTAAGCGTTTTTAAGCACTTGGGGCTTTAAAACCTGGAACGGACACCCCGGGGCGTTGGGTAGTTCGATTTCCCGCCCCGAGTTTCCAAGTGCATCCCCCCCCTTTGTGTCCCGGCTCACGTGTGTAAACACAGGTTGCACTGAGGCAGCGGCTGCCTGGTTTGTGGGAGTCGGCTTCAGGGGCACCACGGCTCCGTCACAGCACTGCGCAGCGCTTCTGTCAGTAACAAAATGTTACTGGAAACCTGTCCCCAAACTCACCCTTTCTGTGAATCTTGGAGTGAGTTACTTCAGAGTCTGCAAAACTGCAAATAGACCGAAGGTGATACCTGAGTGGTAGAGTTGGGGACTGTCACACAGATGGGACAGATGAGCGTTCACCACTGCCTGCTTGCTTGTTTCCTTTGCTGCAAGGAATAAATGATAAACCAATTCACTTTTCATTTGTGTTTATAAGTTAATAAAATAGATACTGCAGAATACAGACATATTACTGCACAGGCAGTGAACGCTGGATAAAAGGTTTGTGGTTTTGGTTGGTTTGTTTGTTTTTATGGGTTTCTTGGCTCTTAGGTTTTTAAAATATCAAGTATCCTAAATATGTAATATTTCCTGCCACAAGAATGTTGGAAACACTAAAAGTAATGAGCCCTGACCTTCACCACTATTTTTTTTGTACAATGCACCTGTTTGGTGTGACCAGTCCTGGGTGCTGCTTAGGATGTACAGTTCCCTACCTGTGTAAATGGCCCTTGCTGTCAGTCCTCTGCATGGCCAAAATCCAAGTGAGAGATTTGATGCCTAATCCCACAAACCCTCCCTTGCACAAGGTGTCTCATTTGCTTTGGGTAAGCAAGCCAAAGTCAAACTTGCTCACAGGAACCAGCACCAGCATGTGGAGTTACGGGTTTTTTAGTGCAAGTAACGTTTGGTGCCACGGAACAAACTGCCCTTGTTTCGAGTGGGAGTACTGCTGGGTCCTAACCCAGGGGTAGGAGGGTTCATGTCTAGCTAATCCTGGCTGCCTGAAGTTTATTTTTAGTTCAGAATTAGCCGAGGTTCAATGTGAGCAGCGTGAGGGAGCATAGACCAGTTCACAGTGCCTCTTTCAGGGAACAACTTCAAATGATATGGGAAAGAAACAAGTGGTAAGTTTGTGGATCCTTGAGCCTTACTGGTCTTACAGCCCTTCTTATTTCTGATACCGACTGAATTTTTTGAACATAGGAAATATTTATTTGCCTATACTCTTTCCATATAATTGTGTACAAAATGTGCAAGTTAACTGCTTGCCTTTTACTAGATGAGAAAAAGATATGAGCTCAGTTTCAGATTATTATCAGGAGATACTGTTAGACTTCAGTTGCGTTTGACCTGCTGGTACATGCTTTCAAAATTATAGGAAAATTAATATTTTATAATATTAAAAAGTATCTTTATAAGCGAGCTTATTTCCTTTTATTGTTTTTATCATTATTCAGAATTTACATGGTCATTAATAGAAAATACTCAGCTGATGCTGTGTACTGTGCAGATATATTGAATGCATAAAATATTGGAGTATTTTGATACTTGAATAGACGGACTGCTAAGCTTTCTAATGAAAGCAGTACCTTTCATGAAAAGTTTAAATTTATTCAACTCCAGTTAAAATGCAAGCTGTGCCTCACACGCAGATGTTGGGTACACGTCCCTGATGCAGTGCCCATCCGAACACTGGTAAGGCATATTATTCCAGCATCTTTAGATACTGCTTTTATGTAACATGTCCATAGGGAATGACTAGCCATTTAGGGGGCATATGAAGCAAAATGTACCTCATGTGTTTGCAGCCAGGTCTGGAAACAGCTGTTTTCTGAGAAGTGGTTCCATGCTGACAGAACTTGACTTTTGTCTCTCTCTTGTCTTTCAGTGCCCGCCTCGTGCCCTCCCTCCAGTGCCAAGGTAAAATCGGTGCCTTCTGTGGAACTTATCATGGTGCTGTACTGCAGGGATTTTAAAAGTAATGACATTATGAAAAATAAACTTATTAAACATCTGAGTAGTCATAATATTTTTTTAAAAATTGGTTCTCTCACTAATTTGTTGTCCCAGAACTCTTTAAAAGGAAGCATTTTAAAGTTTTATAGAGGCCAAGAAATGTTACTGTATTGCTTCGGTTTTAATGTTCTTATAGATAAACCCTTTAAAAAGTTTCAGACGAATATTCCAATTTTAATGAGTACTGTATTTTAACTGAAGTTCTTTTCAATCTCTTCTTCCTTCCCTCTTTGTTTTATGTTTTTTAGTTTATTTGAATCACAAATCCTTCAGAACAGGAATTCCTGAAATTAGACTAGATATTCTTGAATAGGGATATAAGTGTATACTAGTTTGATGTAGCATTGAGAAAAAAATTGAGCTTTTTTGTCAGTGTGGAAGGAAAGGCAATTCTATAGTTGTTATGAGACAGTACTTTAAAATTCCTTCAAAGTACCTCAAAGTAAATGTGATGTTTGTGTTCGATGACATATAATGTCTTTTTAGCAAAGTATGGGCTCAAATGTTTCATAACTTTTGTTGGTTTGTTACATATCAGGCAGTAAGACAAGTTTTAATTAGCCAGGTGATTAAAGCTTTTAATCTGATCCACAGCGAGCCAATCAGGAAACTCTGCATAGTCACCAACAAAGTGTCGAGTCTTGATGATTGCTTTGCACCATTAACCCTGTGGTACACAACTGCTCCTAAAGAGGAGTGGAGATAAGGGAAGGAATCACAAAGCAGCAGCGGGAATGTCACTGTTGGGAATTGTAATTAATTCAAAATTAACTTTCTTCTCATCTTTATTCCTTTCACACTGCTTGTCAACATCCTTAAACATGAAGTGGAAATCAAGGTGGGTTATTAAAGAGAATTATAAATATGGTAGTTCCTTTTGGTGCCACTCTCTCTCTCTTTAAAGTTAAAGCCTTATACTTTTCCTAAATGCAGAGTGACTATTTAAACTGCATGAGTACTTGTGCTGCCATTGCTGAAACTGTGTTTTTCATTGATCTCTTTATTGTTTGCTATTTCCATCAAGGCAACTGATATGTTGCCACTGTGCTTTAAACGATAAGTTTGTTCTTCAGGCCATTATTGAGAGTATTTCTGTTTTTCACCAAACACACATAAGTGTGTGTATTTAGCCTTTGCTGTACATAAAACAGATTTTTTACCTTGTTTTTCTACCATCTTCTGTACTCCTCCTCATTGTCTGAACTGGTGAATTGTCACCTTACCTGTAAAAGGTGTAGGATGTCATAATTTATAAAAAAGAACCTATTTCTTAACTTGCAATCAAATGGCTATTAGGAAAAGGAAGTGGGGATTTCTCCTTGCTGTGCACTCATACTTCTGTTTTATGCTGTGCAGATGAAATTCCACTCAGTCGTCCCAAAAAAAGGAAACCCAAAGGAAAGACTCCATTAGGTAAGCTCATACCAAGACTGAAAACTGTTCTCTTATTCCTGCTATTTTTTTCCTTTGTAAATTTTTGCATATTTCATTAAATAGTCATTTCCAGCTGTAAGATGCTTATGTTCAATGTGTTAAGAGCTTGATTTTTTGAATGAACGAAGATAAAACTAATTTAACCATTTGGCTCACTTTCAGGCTAAATAAAAGTCACAAATTAATCATGCCATTATCAACAAAGAGTTAAGAGTCTAAAAGAGGAGTAGCATCAGAGCTTTGTATTTTTAGATGAAGCAAATCTGCAGAACAAACACACTGTTTTAAGCAAGATTGTGAGTCTCTGCTATTTTCATAAAGCAGAACATGCTCATAGAATCTAGTGGATTCGTGTAGCCAGTTGACTTGGGTCCATATAAAAATTTGATGAGTAAACCTCCTTTGTTTGCTTAAAAGTGTACAGTGAGGCCTCACTGAAAGACCTGTAAGTGCAACAAGTAGATCTGTTGCTTGCAGGATTTCCCAAGGATTAAGATTTGTTTACTGTTGTTTTCAATGAGCTGAATGATGGTGCCAAGTACACGTTGATTTTTGCCATTACTTTGCTGGTTAATTTTGCATTTTAGCACAATAAAGCTTTATAAAAGGTGGATAATCCTGAGCTTGAAGTGGAAACAATGATAGATTCAGAATGTATGCCCAAGTGGGAATTGTGTTACTTCTTGGATACTTAATTCTCCCCTGAGCATGAAACTGTTAGGGTGAAAGGAGGGTTGTGAGCTGTCACCCTTCTATGTTCCTACTTAGCCTATTGATTCCCAACTCTTACATTTCCCAGCCAATGCCTTTCATCTCAGTTGCAGCTCAGGTGGGCAAATACAGGCATTTTGCACAGTGTAGTAAAAGGCAGCTTTTTCTCGCCTGTTTCTCAGTGAATTGAAGTTGCTGGATCTTTTCATCTGGGTTTTAGATGGCATAGTCCAAGCAGCGGTTCGTCGGCAGTCGGAAAGCAGTGAGCCCTTAACTCCTGAACCTCCTGATGCCCCTCCACAGAGGAAACGCAAGAAGAAGAAAGTACCTACTGGTAAGTGAAGTAATCATAGACTGGAATGAGCACTGAATAAAGCCTGCTAACACAGAAATATGATGGGCCAACGTGTATTTTGGCTTAAAGCGTTTTGTGTGCTTTTGTACTTAAAACCACTGGCAGTACTTTCTGAGTCAATGGTAGCTTAGAGTTTTAGCATCTGATTTCAGACTTCATAGGGGACAAACCTCCATGAAAACAATAGCAGTACAGTTTTGGAAGTGATAAAATATTTTACAGCATTCAAACCTCAGAAAATCATGACTGTTTTTGCCATTCTGTTTATATAATGATTATGTAGTTAAGGGAATATTTTGCCACTTTTATGGAAGCTCTGAAACTTTCATGTTGTTTTTTTTCTTTTATTCTTTTCAATCTTCAGAGTCTGAGACCTCTTTTACCCAGCAAAATGTTGCAGCCCTATTTCAAAATGGAAATGGCATGGATGTCCCTGAAGCTGAAGAAACAGTGATCCGCAAACAGAGAAAAAGAACCAAGTGAGACAAGACTAAAATAGCTCATAATTTGGAATAATTGTGGCAGTGAATTTGGCTAAGTAGTGTTTGACATTGTCACATTGTGAACCCATAAAATCTTGAAGCCTGTGTGCAGTTCTTTCCAGGGTTAAGATCTGGCTTTCTTCACTCGTTAGTTTTATGCATGCCTGGATGCATTACAGTTCTGAAAACATTTTCATGAGCCTCATAGTTCAGTCACATATATGAAAAAATTAGAAAGTGCGAGCACTTCCATTCATTTTTGTTATCTTTTTCTTAATTTTATGAGAGTTAACATACTTTTCCCCAATTATTTTAATTTGTTCTAATATTAATCTCTTGACATGGGATCAGCTTTATGGTTTTAGTTAATTTACTCCATGAGAACTTTAGTCCTTAAAGTTCTAAATGGAGTAATGTTATTCAGGTCAGTAGCCTGATGGTTTCTTATCAGACAAGTGAGACGAGTTAAATGTTCATAGGAGCCTTTAGGTTTCACATTTTGCTTCCTATCCTTTCTCCACCCCACTGTATGCCGTGTGCCGACAGGAAGGCTCGGCCAGCCGAACGGCAGAGTTCCAATGAGCTGGAAGTGGAGGAGGAAGACATCATTGAAGATGAGCACAGAAGGAGCCCAGATCAGCCTGTGTTTGCTGCTCCCACTGGAATTAGCCAGCCTGTTAGCAAAGTGTTTGTTGAAAAGAATCGTAAGTTCACCTTGTGCTTTAAGTAACTTAAGGACATTCTTGGTTTTCAACACTCAGTGTTAATGTTGCTCTGTTGGTGTATTTGGTTGCACAGTTCAATTCCATGGTGTGGAAAAAGCCTGTTTCAAAGTACCCAACTGAGCTGATTTGACTTAATACTGTCACAGTACCTTGAGAAGAAATTATTTATAAAAAGTCTTTCAAGTGGAAGTTGGTTGCTGTTTTTGAGTTTTTGGGGGTTTTTGTACCAGAGAATAATTTCTAAAAGTCCTTTTCACATTCTTAAATCCATAGCCTGACCCACCAGGATGCATCTGACATTCTGACAGAGGCATCCTGATATCAGTGTAAGCTGTCGAGGGGCAGGAAGTGGGGAGAAGATGTTTTCTGATGGAACTTCTGCTGCTTACAGCTCTTTAACACTAATAAGCGTTAATGTAGAAATGATGGTGAAAGCTAATAGTACTCCCTAAAACTAATTTTCCCTTCTTCTCAGGGCGTTTTCAGGCAGCTGACCGTGCAGAATTGATTAAAACCACTGAAAATATCAATGTGCTTCTGGACGTGAAGGCTTCATGGACTACCAGAGATGTTGCCCTCTCAGTGCACCGAAGTTTCAGGTGAAAGATGAATGTTCTGATGTAAATAAGGAAAAATCAGGGTTGGGGATGTGGTTAGGTTTTTTAAACCCTGAAAATTACTGCCTTTTTTTCTATCGTTGTGGCTTATCTTTATTTCTTTTGGATATTCCTAATAAATAGTGGTTCAGGAAGCAAACAGGTATAAAGTTTATCAGTTCTTTAGCTTTTGGTATTTGTTGTCAATATGTATTTCTAGTTTAGACATCACATGTGAAGTACACCTTATAAAAAGAATAAGTCATATTGCAAATCTGAATAGCAAGAAATTGATCTGAAAACCAAAATATTAGGCATCTAGAGAAAAAAATACTTAGAAAATAAGACTGACCCATCAAGTATATCACCAGAATAAAAATAGCTGATTTCAGATAGTTCTCAAAGACAAATCCCGGCTGGTGAAAAAGAGGGAGATTGGACTGGGGGAGGAAGCTGGCACTCAACAGGAAAAAAATTAATAGATTTTTTTTTTAATATATGTTTGTGTTGTGATGCAGAATGGGAAGATTACAGCCATCTTCTTCTCTGGTGTATTTTATCTGGAAGCTTGCGCTTCCTTCTCAAGCTTTTCCTTAGCAAGGGAGATAATGGAAAGACTGCCTTGAGGACAAGTTCAAGAACACTGTGCAAGTGTGAGGGACAGTGGTCCTGGCAAGGAACCGTTAAAGTATTTGACCCCGTAGCAGTGATGAAGGGAAAGCAAAACATCTTTGTTTTCTTTAACTGCACAGTTCTGGTGTGGTGTGTTAAGGGATGAAGCAGAAGTCTCATCACGTAGAATTTTTAAAACTAGATCAGAAAAAGCACTCAGAAACAATTTCTGAAGGACTCTGAAAATCAGGGTTGAACAGATAGATTCATAGGCCTTTTCTATCAATCTATAGTTCTTTGCTCATTCAAGATACTAAAAGTGTTCTGATGTTCTTTCCTCCATTCAGGGTGATGGGACTCTTCACCCATGGCTTCCTTGCTGGATATGCCGTATGGAACATCGTTGTTATCTACATTTTGGCAGGAAATGAGCTTTCTACAATTTCTAACCTGCTTGAACAGTATAAGACAATAGCATACCCAGCTCAAAGTTTGTTCTATTTGTTGCTGTCTATCAGTACAATCTCAGCCTTTGACAGGTAAAATATATTTATATTTGAAAGGTGTATGTAATTTGGGCACCATATGTTCCTCTTTCTATTTTACTTTTTGATCTGTTGTTGATGATTTAATGTGATAAAGAATGATTCTACGTGTGGGTGGCTATACAGAAAGGCTGTACTTGTGCATCCAGACCTTTGTTACTCATTTCTGTCCATTGCTTGCACCTTGCTTCAGTGAACTGGTACTGTTTGTGTGGTCAGGAGGTGAAACAAATGTAAGAGCTCACCTGGTTTTTTGGAGGCAGGTGGTAAGAGGAGTGGAAAATGACGTTTCTGTAAGGTTACTTTTCATATGAATCAATTCCCTAGTAAGGTTTGAAACATAGCTGTGTGGACAGTTCTCCTGCCTTAGCTGGGGTTTCTGCCTCACAAATTAGGAGCGGGAATGAAAACAAAAGAAATGCAAAACGGGTCATAAACAAACAGGATTCATTCATGTTATAAATGTTTCTTTTAGTTACAGATCATTTCCATGGCAGCATGATAAGGCAGGGGAGGAGTCAGTGCTATGGAAAAACTAGTGATTTTTTTTCATGGAGTGATGGCAGGGAGGAGTCCTGGGTTATTGATATTTCTTCACACAAGCAATGTAAGCAGTTCCATTAGTGTGGACACTGAACTGAACGGTGAGGATTAAAGGGGACAGGTCTCTCCACATTCTCCCTGTTTCAGAAAGGTCTGCACAGTCTTTCTTGGATTTGTCATAATGAGCACCATTGCCATGTGTGTGGGATATAGCTGTTTATTAAGACACTGTAACTGAGGCAGAAAAAAATATCTTGCAAAAAGTCAAAGAAGGATAGAGTACTGCTAGCGGAGCAGTATGATCATCTTACTGGGCTGTGTTAATGACTCTTGGTTTTGTTATCAGGACTGATTTGGCAAAAGCATCAGTTGCACTGAGGGGCTTTCTTACCCTTGACCCAGCAGCGGTAGCCTCTTTCTGTAAGTATTTTGAAGTGGACAGGAAGCTGTCCAGAAGATACATTAAATGGAAAACTGCTACGCACTTTTTTTAGTGGAATCTTCCTCCCTGGTTATTTTCTGCTTTAGAATAAGTGACTTAATAGTTGAAAATAGCAAAGGCAGTGAACACTTTGCTACATATTTTTTAAAGCATTTGCAATAGTAGCACTAGTGGAACTTTAGTGAGATAGTTCTTTCCCACTTCTGAATACAGAACACAAACTTAACAAAGACCAGAATCACGAGATGGCACCTTTGATGTGGCTGATGGATTGAAGAAGTGCAGAAAACAGATGCTGATGGGTCAGGGGAATGTTGAAGAAGAGAGAATTAATTTAGAGAGACTATCATTGGAGGCAGTGGAGTGAAAGGAAAGAAAGTGTAGTGATTAGTTCCATGTCATGATGAGACAGCATTTTGGGGTTTATATCTGACACTTCTAATTCCATTTCTTCCAGTGTACTTTGCTGCTCTTATCTTATCCTTAAGCCAGCAGATGACATGTGACAGAATCAACCTCTACACACCACCTTCAGAAAATGGCAGCATCTGGTAGGAAACATTTCTGTAAATTGTAACATAGTTCACTTAGGAACCTCAGTCAAACTGGTTGGATTGATAAGAAGGTACTGATTCGATTAGAAAACTTGCATTTGTTTTAGCTGGTCCTGAATCTTTGATAATTTCATGAAAAATAAGAACTCAAGGATGAGTTTGGTCATCTTGGTCGCAAATCCCTTTTACCTCAAACAGGAGCCTGTTGGAATGATGCTAGAAATGTCATCTGGCAGGAATCTCAAGATCTCTTTTGCTTGAGAATTGGGACCCTGTGGAGAGAACGCTTTTGCGTTCAAGGGGAGGACATGCTTTAGAGAGTCAGTCCTGTTTGTGAAGGAGGTCTGCCACAGGATGCATGGGCTTAGCAGGCACAGCTGGCATTTAAATCTGAAGCCTTGTTTCATGTGAAGCGATACCAACCAAAGCTGTTACTTTCTGCAGCAGACACCACCGGGCTTGAATTCTAGTAGCATGACTTTCTAAAGCAGACCAGGAGAATCAAAACAAAAGCATTCATGTGAACATTTGCTGGCTTGGGCAGCTAGGGTTTTTTTTGTTTTTTTAGGGCTTCTGTGTATGTTTGTTGCATTGTTTATTAAAAAGCCTGGATTCTACTAACAAAAGCACAACCTGCTACTATGAGAAACATAGATCATTCTTTCTTAAAGCCCTGTCTCATCCACCCCACAGCATCTGTACACACTGGCTTCCAGACAGACTTTACTGACTTGCTGTTCCCTTGCATTGCTGACTCATGACGAAGTGCTTAAAAATGAGATGGACTAATGGTATTTTGTGATGTCTCTCACCACAGTAGGATTTGATCATGCATTTTGATTTTTATTTTCTGACTCTTGTCCAAGAAAAGGCATTTGCTGTTGAAATCTATGTGAAATAATGGGGTTTCTTAGCTGGGTCCCTGTCTTTGGTAATTGCTCTTTTTGCCAGGCCTTTGCAATTCAAGACCATCCTGATGGTACAAGTAGTTCTGTGTTCACATCTGGCTTAGCACGTTTGTTTTGGTATTACTCTATTATTGTAACCTCTATGTACCAGTGAACTGACTGATGGGCTGATGTGTTTTCTCCAGGACTGCAGGTACAGAGGAAGAGATTGTTCATTCATGGATCGTGGTGAATCTGGTGGTGTCTGTTCTAGTTGGGACAAGTTGGATCTTCTTGTCTTACCGACCAGAGCTAGACCACAGTGAAGGTGGGAAACACTTACAGGCAGAATGTTGTTTATTCAGGCTTTTATCTGCTGACCCAAGTGCACTTCATTTGGTGTTCAAGACTAGTCCTGAGAAACTTTGTGGCTGAGGAAAACCAGGCACCTCCTAGCAATCTTTCACAGCAAGTCCTTCTTAGGATGCTGGTGTCTGTGTTTGGTTTTATAAAGGATGAACATTAATTCAAAACAGAAAGCCTTATTTTTCCTGCCTGAAGCAATGTGAATTTTGAAACATTCAGTGAAAGGTAAAATAATTTTTACCTTAACAGTATTTTAAATATTCTAAACGGATTTATTCTACTTGTGTTTTAGAAAATACCGTAATGTTGTTAATGTTCCTCTTGCAAATGCTTAATGCACTTCAAGTTCAGCAGTAATTTCAGCAGAACTTATACAGCAGTTTTGGGAACTCCTGAGCTTTGAAAAGTCAGATTTTGTTTGCAGAACAGAACTTCAGATGAGGACTGCTTGTGTTGTCCAGGCTGCAGGAGGAAGCAGGTGACTTCTTTTCATGGAAGTTTTGCTATAGACTAGGCCTTCTTTTTGTGTTCCAAAATGTGTATAACTGAGCTTTCCTGTCAAGTGCATGCAGCCTGTGACTTGTACATAAAAATCCTAAGTTTCAATTTACAGCTGAAGAGGTATCTCACCTCTTCAAGAGGCATCATGACATGAAGCACAGACTTGTGTTTTGGAGGCAGAAGCTTCAACATGCTTCTTCAAATTACTTTAGAATTTACAAGTACAGGTGTCTGTATTTGAGCTGACCCCAGTTACAAAGCTTATTTGTAATAATTCAATGAATTAAAAAATGTAAACAACTAAGTGCCAGCCCTTACAGTTCTTGATGGCAAAATTTATAATAGATGTTTAAATTGTATTTAAAAAACATTTTTTAAATAATATAGACTTACTCAAGGAATAAGCAAGCACAGCCTGGTCCGTGGGCCGAATGTGCACTTAGCAAACAAAGCAGACCTGTGGTGAGAGTGCAGTGTGGAGACACAAGAGAACCCAGGTATGAGAAAATTGCACCCTCAGCAGCACAGAGCTCCTCAAGGGCCATCTTATCAAGTGCTGGGTGTGCCCAGCCCAGTTCTCCACTCTTCACTGCTGTGCTCAGGCTGCTGTGGTGACACTGTGAATGGCATCATCCACCCATGATTCTTTCCAAGCCAGGTTCTAGTGTTGTTAATTTAACACTGAAACGTAGAGCAGATACATCTAGAGGTGGATGAGTCTCTAAACAGAAGTCTTCCTTCCTGAGTCTGACACTCTCAAAACAGTCCCTCAGTGTACTTCAGAGTTGTGTTTCAGTGTCTGGCTTGAAGGCAGGATGGTACTACATGTGATCAGCTGCTAACATTGTCACCAATTCTGTTAATTTTGGAGAGCAACAATAGTTTCTAAAGACAGTGGTGGCCCTTCCATCACTCGGTAGTTGGTGATGTGATTGGGATGAAAAGCAGGAGGCCTGGGGGAATGCCAGGGTGCTTTTCAGGTGTAATGGAATTGTATTCAGGGTGAAGTTTTCAAAGAAAACATAATATTTTTTTTCTCTTTTAGAATTGATGTTTCATGCTGAAATAGAGGAATTTCCTCATGGAGATGCCATACCCAGAGTCCAGCCATAAGTGTGGAACAAGCATCTGCAAATACCGTACCTGTGACTGATGGCTCAATATGTTGTGTATTATAGCTATGTATTATAATTTTCATAAAGAAAAAAATGTATTTTTATATTGTACATACTTAATGTTGATCTTTTTATGTATGCTGCAGTTTCCAAATGTTGATTGAAAACTTTTATATTTTTGCTTTTTATTTTACAAAGCAGATTGTCCCTAGTGTATGAAGTCAAGGTGATTTGGTAACTACTGCTGCTGCACAGCCAAAGACACCAGAGGGATGCAGGAGATCAAATGTTCAGTGCTTTTAGCACTGCTGTACAGTCTTCAACAACCTACTTTTGTTACTAATGCTGACAGCAGTTATCTTACCTGACTCGGTTAAATATCCTCTAGAGATTACAACAAATCTTATGACAAGAGTACTCTAAGAAAGATGATAACAGAACAGAGTTAGGAAACATAAAATCCACCAAGTTAGTAAGGATATAATAATCTTAGTTGTCATAAAATAATCTTAGTTGCATTTAGTTGTCATAAAAAGTATTTGCTAGAATAAAGGACTGAGTTGACAAGGATTTTGTTGAACAATCCATAAAAGAGGACACTGTTTTTAATCTTCATTTAGGTCTCTTGACAGAGAACTTGATGGCAACAAGTTCTTTCAGGTTGATGTAAATGCAAGAAAAAGAAGCTTTAATGTTGAAATGGTTTGGTCAGTGGAAACTGAAACACATCTTCTAATCAAATGGTGTTTTGCGTTGCCAACTGGATATATCCTTGTCCTCTAATTTCTCAGCAGTCAGGATGCAGAACTGTTACAAAGCCATTCACAAGAACAGTGTTCTGATTTCTCCTTATCTTGCATAGCAAGAACAATAGTTTTATTCACTGCTCTAAAAAAACTTGAAATTTTTTTTTCTACCTGAATTCCTATTTTTACCTGTTTTGATGGAAGTTGATTTCCCCCAAACTGTTGCTTTGTGTTAGGATGAGATGGGAATTTTCTTTCTGAAATTACAAGAAAATGCTTATTAAAGCAAACCAAAAACTTGTCAGCAACCCACCTTCTCTGCAGTGATGTAGTAGTAGCAGTGGTAAGTGCTGGGTTTTGATGATGATAGCCAGCATTCCCTTTACAATAATCAAAGTGGCAGAATGAAAGCACTGCAGATGGGAACAAATACAGATACATTGCAGGATGGAACGATCTCCGCAGTAGACACAGACAAGGGCTGGTTTGAAAACTATTTATCAAGAAAGTATCACCTAAAGCCCAAAACCTGTTACATGTGTTACTTAATATATATTGATTTTGCATTGTTTGATTCAGTGTTTCTACAGGTGGCTGTAAAGAGGGTGCACTTGGCAAAGTTCTCTGGAAAATGACTGAACTTTCTAGTAGTGAAGAGTAACCAGATAAAAGACTTGAAATGTCAAAGAGCCTTCCATGCTTTCTGTGCTGTTACCTGAGGTGCATCAAAACAAACATGGGAACATGAATAACTGAGACTGTTGCTGCCCTGTGGGGGACTTGAGTTCTCTTATGTCCATCCAGCAGATTTAAGTTAGTCAAAAGTTCAGTGTTCATAACATCATTTAAATGCTGTGGTAATCTTGGCAGGGAGGAGAAAGAGTTCTGCAAGAATTAAAATATGTTCCACAGCTGTTGGCTGCATCCCGGGCCATTCAGTGTATTGTGGGAAGGAGCCCTTAACGTCTTTTTTAAATGGTTATGGCTCTGGTGTATGTATTTCTGCAGAATTGTAGAGATAAATTCGTCTGGCACTGCATCGTGCATTAAACTGGAGAGATGCAAGGTGCTGCCCTCCTTCAGTTCTGTACTGTATGTTCCTGTCATGGTTTGGCTGTAGGAGGTGGGGGATGAGGCACAAAGTGTTCCCTTGTTGGTTGCCACCACACTGTCCCCTGATGTGATGTGTTTGATTTACAGAATCATTGACCTCCTGAAGATGAGATTTATAATGGCTTCTCTTTGCTGCATGACACTTCTGTCTTCTTGGTGTGGTAAGAGGTACAATTTTGCCCATAAAACATGGGCAGTAAAGGGCAAAACTGTGCTAAGGCATCACATCAGTACAGGAGAAACTTAGGTAACAGCATTGCTTGATTTCTGACATAAATAGTAGGAATTGGCTTCCAAGTGTCCCTTGGACAAAGCGATGCCAGCCAAGAGCCAGACTCATTCTCATTGTGAAACACAGGAGTTTGTTTAGATGTTTGAGCATGGATTGAATGAATGAACTTAATGTGATCAGTATTTCAAGCCAGGCTTGCCTTTCCAGTGTATCTTTTTGGGAGGCTCTGCATATATTGAAATTAAAGATGTTTGAGGTTGCCATAGAAGAAGCACAGTTTGAGAGCAAATTATTTTACAAAATATTCTTCATCACATTAAGCCTCACAATGGAATATAAGTCCAACTGAGCTTTTTTGTTTAGCTTCTTGAAAAGTTTTAGAATGAGTTTACACTATAGATGTTTAATTATAGAACATGCAATATCTGTAGAAGCCTTAACTGAAATGCTTTTGTGCATTTCCATACCATTGTTTTTAATGCATTTGTGTTAATGAAAAAAATTCGGGTATGTTGGTGCCAATTTCTTGTTTTTACATAAATGAACAATTAAACAATTGGTCTAAAGTAGTTAGAAATTATTGTACTACTTTGTCCTGTTTCCAGATGTTTACTCTGTTTAAAATAAATCGGTCTGTCTAACTTTCCCCCAGTGCTAATGTTATGTATAATGTGTAAGCTCTGAACAGGTGTTTATGGGGAAACATGTTTCCCTTATTTGTGGCAGTGTTGTAATAACAGCTTTGCTTTCCCTCCCATGAGACTCCTGCTGCTGTAATGGTTGTGTGCAATCAGAAATGGTACTGTGTAAACTCCTCACCGCTAGCAAGTCAAGTGTATTTAATCAGTTACTAACCTATGTTTAGCCTAAAAAGAATAATATTAAGAGGGGAATCTGATTGCTGTCTTTAACCACCTAATGGGTGATTACAAAGAAAACAAACATTGCTCAAGCTGCACAGTGAAAGGATGAGTAGAAACAGTCACAGGCAGCATCAGGAAAACGCACCTTTAGCTGCCACGAAGTTTTCAGTGAGGATTTGGGCTGGGGCAGTCTGTGGAAGCTCCATCCCCAGGGCTGGAGTGGACAGAGCTGTGCAGCCGGACCACAGGCTGCACCCAAGGGGCTCCAGCGGCCCTACAAAGCCAAATGGGTCTAATTTTGCTCCTAAGAAGGCATTATTTAAATTGGTTAATTTCCACTTGGTTTAAAGTTACTCTTTCAACACAGCTTTTGCAACATGAAGCCAGACGGCATTAATTTGCAATGTGTTTTTTAAAGTAGTTTTGGTATTCCTGAAGCAAACTTTAGGGAGGAGTTATGCTTAGGTCAGGCTTACTCGCATATTTGCTTTGGAAGATGAGTGCAAACCCATCAGGTACATGACTATAAGCCTTACTTGTCTCTTCCTTTTTCCTCATAGCAGTGTGAAATGTGCTCTTGCATTCCTCAGTGCGACTGGGCATGAAATTGGCCTGGAAGTTCACGACACTTGCGGGAAGTCTTTATTTTCCCTGGATGTCATTAATATTTTGTGGCCCCGGTCACCTCGCTCCGCCTCAGCCCTCCCAGCCCCGCTCTCCCCGCTCTATGTCAGCCCTCACAGCTCCGCTCTCCCCGCTCCCTCACAGCCCTCATAGCCCCGCTCTCCCCACTCCCTCACAGCCCCGCTCTCCCCGCTCTATGTCAGCCCTCACAGCTCCGCTCTCCCCGCTCCCTCACAGCCCTCATAGCCTCCCTCTCCCCGCTCCCTCACAGCCCCGCTCTCCCCGCTCTATGTCAGCCCTCACAGCTCNCGCTCCATGCCAGCCCTCACAGCCCCGCTCTCCCCGCTCCATGCCAGCCCTCACAGCCCCGCTCTCCCCGCTCCATGCCAGCCCTCACAGCCCCGCTCTCCCCGCTCCATGCCAGCCCTCACAGCCCCGCTCTCCCCGCTCCATGCCAGCCCTCACAGCCCCGCTCTCCCCGCTCCATGTCAGCCCTCCCAGCCCCGCTCTCCCTCTCCCTCCCAGCCCTCCGCAGTTTCCCGCCCGCCCCTCGCGGTCGGTGGGGGCCGGTGGCGGGGCCGCCATGTCGGACTCGGGCTGAGGGGCTGCAATGCAAACGAGAAACTCAGTCACAAAGAAAAAATTCCCATCTCTTCCTACACACGAACAAAACTGCTCTAATAATTCTGTACTTCAAACTTTAAAAGTTGCAGAGTTCTCCCTAGCTCAGACAGTTCCCTGTACAGTTTCCCTGTACTGTATTCAGTAAAACGGAAGAGAGCACAGCTTTTCAGATGGATAAAGAGCAAGATCTTCTTGTGGATAAACATACACGCCCACTGACAGATGTAGTAGTGAACCCACACAGTGAAAAACAAACAGATTATTGTGCTTGGGGGGGGTGGGGGAAGCCCGCCCACCCCAAGAAACAGAGCTCAAATCAAAACCCACAACAACCACACACACAAAAGAAAAAAAAAACCACCAAAAAAGTTTCAAAAAAACTGCCCACAACTAAGAACCACTTTTGAAAAATGAGGGAAAAAAATAGTCCAGAATTTGAAATTGTTAAAAAAGTCTCATTGTTAAAATAGCAAACACGGACTCAAAACTGTAACATTCTTCCATTTTAAATGTTTGTGGTGCTAATATTCAAGCAGAACACCTTTTTAGGCCATGGCTCACCACTACAGCAAATTGCCCCAAATGTGTCATTTTACAAGTCCAGCATGAATAAAAAAAAAAAAAAAANAAAAAAAAAAAAAAAAAAAGTTGACAAAAACTCCTGACTGGAAATCAAAAGACAAGCAATGTAGTAAGGCTTCTGAGAAATGTGCCATGCCATGAGTCAAATATTAACAAGGACACCATTCAAGAAGGAAAACCAAACTAGTTTGTCTTCAAACTCGTTTGAGGAAGTCTAGTGTTGTAAAGGAAAAATATGGAAAGTATGTGGAACCACCTTCACCATCACATGCTGCAGGGTCCAAGGATTCAACATCATGTGTTCTCCCACAACAAGGAAAACTCGAAGCAGAAAGTGGAGCAGGAAAAAGAGCATGATAGCCAGCCAAATATGTAATTCAACAAGTCTGTGATGGCTCCCATCAGCTACTGCAGAAAACAGCTACCTCAAATCATGAAAGCATTTGAAGAAGATTCATTTATCGCTGACTTTCCAGATTTCACACAGGCCAATGGGAATCTGCTTGTAAGAATATTTTTGGCTGCATGAAACATGAGAACTCTAAAGATAATTGATATCAGAATGTAAACTCTAAACTGTAGTAGATAAACTCAGCATTGATTCTTGACCCACATGTCACGTAAATGTTGACAAAACAGAGGAAAGCATATGCAATCTGCCAGCAATCCATTTTACTCTATTGCAATGTCTCTCATGAGGGCAAATGAATTCCATGAATCTAGATTTGAGTAAATCCAGTAGTAATGTTGTATTCTGAAAACAACTGATCAACACAATTACAGCTCATTTCCTGTGTGATTTTCAAGCATTCTTCCGGAACTTCGTGGGACTTTTAGATAAGAAACATATGTATATGTAACTAACTTATAGAGTAGAATTAGGTGTTTTCATTAGGGAATGAGGAGATTTCCACTTAAACTCAATATTCTCTCCTTTATCCTATCTTAAGTTTCTGGATTGGTTTAATTATGTTAAATACCAAATGCTACTCTGCTAGCAGGTTAATAGATCACCACAATTTTTCATTATAAATCCTTATATCTTTGCTCGTCTGTTACATCAAATTGTTTTATTTCATAGTATCATTCTTACTTGCAGTCCTTTAAGGTCTTTCTTGCTCAATGTGATGTGCACTACTTCTGAGTTTTACTAGTTTTTCCTCATTCATACAGGATAGGGATGACCATTAATAGGACAGGTCATTACAGCTAGCTTAATTGCTTTAGGGTTTATTAGACAACCTAATATACTTTAGTAAAGCTACTTAATAGCATTAACGCAGGGTATGTAAGTCACCTATTTAGGTATCTGTCTCTTGTCAGAGACACTCAGAACAATGGTTTTCCAATGCTTTCCCATTTACCCATCCTCTAGGTTAAAAAGTGCTTGGATAGCATTTGAAGAAAAAAGGAGTGGGGGAGGTTGGGAAAAGAGAGAGAGGTAAGGTAAAACTCGTGTTGGTCTTTTTTTTAAATACTTCTGTTCATCAAGTGGAAGAAATTGCTCTCTCTTCAGTGGATATTTATTGCATTGAGCCTTTTTAAAGTGAGTAGTTTGTGTAGCAGATCAAGCTGATCCTGAGTAAATCATAGGATTTTTGTATGTTCCTCCATTCGGTCATTCACAAACTGCTGTGGCATCAGACCAGTGAGACACCACCACTGAGTGTGGTTTCTTATCCTGAATGTTTAAAGTTTTCAGGACAAAGTTTTCTATTATTACTGGTATTTTGTTATTTTATGTAGAGTTAAATGCTGGCATAAAGAAAAGTGGCAGCAAAAAAACCCACTTGTGTTGTTTTCACAAGTATTTCAAAAGTAACCAGGCTATGGAATTACTGTTTCATTGGCCACAAGATTTTGCAGATGTGTAAGTTTTATAAGCCCCTTTGAAAAATATGCCATACTGAACCTGACTGTAAGATGCCTGAAAATTTCAAGTCCAAGTACTAGTTCATATGTTGGTAACACATACTGGTGGCATAAGTAGGAGAAAACAAGCACTCAAATAAAAGAAAATAATTGTGCTTTCAACTATGTCAGCTTGAAATAGAAAGTCTATTCAACAATATAGATCATGAATCTCAGATTTAAAAAACACTAACTGTATATCAAAAATTTAGATTCTTCAGTAGAACAATTGTGACAGGTTAGTTAAAACCTTCTTACCTTAAATATTTCTGGTTAAGAAATACTAGAAGTAATAGTGTCTCTTACTTGCTTTTGTTTGAAAATACTGTAGTTGTTGACAAGCTGTAATTCTAAGAATAAAGATTTGTGAGCTTTTTAACTTAAAAATTGTATTTAATTTTGTTCTTCAAAAATTAAGTCAGTACAGAAATTGGAAGAGTGTTTAGAAATGAGTTTTTCTTCTTTTTCATAAAGAGAGACAGCAGCAAAGTAACTCTGGTGGAACACATCGTTGTTTATATCACTTTGTACTCACATTGTTATTAGTATCCAAGTTCATTTTTATAGAGTGGAAGGCACTGTTATTTCAAGAGAAGCTTGCAAGTGCTAGCAGTTAAACTGCTAGTTTAACCATTAGTTTAAATATTTTACAGTTTCTTTAAGAGTATTAGTAATTATACAGAGGTCTGTAATTAAAATATGTACAACTTCATGTGTTCTCTCTTATTTGACTTGGTTTTTACATGTATTGTTAGTCAAAAGTTACTTGTAGATGCTATCTAAGGTATTTTGACTTGCAAAAGGTCCAAAACTGTAATGGTTAAGAATTAAAAACATGGGATTCACATGAAAGTAGTATCTTCTTCAAGAGTACACAATTAAGTTATTAATATTTTTATGATCAGAGTACTTTTCTAGTTTAAATATATATTTTCTTGCCCAAAGGTTGAAATAAATATGAAATTTCTTTCTTGCAGTAACAAGACGTTGTTAGCATGATTGGACTATGGTGAAAATAGAAGTACAAGAATTACAGAAATAAATGGAGGCAGATAGGGTAAGTTTATTGACAGGTTTTTAATCTTAAGATTCACATGTTACCTTTAGAAATATAGAGCTCTCTTCACAGCGTAACGATTAGACTTAACCTCTTAGTTAATACTTCTATGTGGTTATTTAGAATTTTAGGTCTCTCTCAGGCTTGCATTTTGGTCATTAGGTCTTCAAGGCCTTGTAGCAAAGCTGCTGGCAAAATTGTGGTACAGACTAACTCAGCTAGGGAAGACTTATAGATTTAATGTGGAATGTTGTTTATGCTAAAAATCGAAGCTGTATCCGTTTAATATCTATTTAGCTTTTTTACTACAGTCATAAATTCCATCAGTGAAGTACTAGTGGCTTTGGGACACAACCTTTGCTACAACATGACGAAAATATGGAGCTTTTTTTAAAAAAAGCTGCTTTTGTTTAGTTTGAGTTGCCTGGCACAGAATGAGAGAGGAGAACTTACTGAATTGTAGGGAGAAGACAGACAGCTTTTCATCTGAATTAGAACAGATAAATTCATTAGGATCCCAGGGGGTTATTAGGTTCTCATTATGGCTGAATCTATCCAAGGGAATTTAACTGTGCCTCGCAGAAGCAGCTTGTTTTCCAGCAGCAGTGCCAGTGAAGCTTAATACATGTTGCCTGTTCTTTTAAGAAAACAGTATTAGGTTCTGGTAAATTCTAGTGGTGAACAGGAATACAGTATAAATAAAAATATGTACAGTAACTTGAGATTATTTGATTCTTCAAAATTAACCCGTACCTGCTATAACTTGAGACTTACTTTGCATAGTAAGAAGTCCTCAGATTAACTGATAAAACGACAACAATAAATGGAGATGCAAAAAACACAGATTTGTACTAAGAATGTAGACAAATGCAAGAACATGAGTTACACTTCCAAGCAAATTAACTTCTTTGTGAAACATGCAGTATTAAAACTGCATGGAAAATGATGCATAGCTAACTTTTGGCAAATATGGCAGCATGTCAAGTGAGAAAAATGTCTTTTGGGAGAGACACATTTATTCACATAAGCAACTAATTTGTGCAGTTTTGAATTTCAGCTTGGAAGTGGAGGATTTCTCCTTGTTAAAATGGTTTCAGTCATAATGAAAAGACAAATAGAACGTTTAGCTAAGATCACAGACAATACCCAAGCCTGAATTCAGAAAGGCAAGCAGACTCAGCCAGTATGAGCTGAAAATACAGTAGAGTAAGATTACAGCAGGAACTCCCTTGTTAAGAAATGGTTTGAAAGAGAGAGGTAAGCATTCAGCCATTCTCTATATACAGTCTTCCTTATGCTCAGAGAGCGAGGCACACTGCGCTTTGTGATGCCAACAGAGGAAGTTAATGAAATATGGCCACTTCATGGCATGTTCAAGTATACCTTGTTTGTTTTAACCATAAAAACTAAAGCAGCAAATACAAATCACATTTTCTTTCTCAGAAGCACAGGAGAGGTATGATTGTTTGGTATTTATTTAGAATTCCCAGTCTATATCATCTTGATTTGCAGTAATACGTCCAAGTTCAGTCCCAACTGCTGTTGAGGGCAGTGCCGAGAACTCTGATCTATTATTTTGAATAGGATGTGGTAATAGAGACAGTAGTGAATTCTGTGTTTGTTCTTTTATCTAGAAAGAAAAAAAGTTAAAACAGGGCTGCACATAAAAGTCTCCATAGCCTTGCAATTGACTTTATTAAAAGCATGTGAAATCATAGACATGCTCTTGCATGTTACAATACTGAATGTAACAAGATGAGAGGTTTTGCTGTCCTCACTTCAGAGTAAGTTTAATTAATCTTTCAAGACTAATTAAATTAGCTATGCAGTTCTGCTTTAAATTAAGAATATTAACAATTATTCTTATTGGTTAGGCTGACTTTAATTATGTTTAATTATGTTAAGCCAACTTTATCCAAGGGGAAATGGATTACTCTTATGCTTCCTGTACTCAATACCATTCTGTTAAAAAAAAAATAAATCTGAAGAAGACATGCTGTTACAGGATGGTTTTTGCTAACTTTCCAGGTAACTTAATTATTTAGTAATCCAACTCTTTTGGTGGCTTATTTAGATTATAGCTGTGTCATTTTACAAAATGTAGTAAACTCACCTGTTTGAAGAACGTATGCGAAAGCAAACTGCTTGCTGATGGCCTGAATCATAAAATGAACAATATAATTATGTTTTTGAAAGTAAAATACTGCTTTTGGAAAATAGGCCAGACTGACAAGTCAATTTAAGCCCTGTGGTTTTTCATCCACCGGACAATGTGAAGAATGAGAAAAGAAGCACACAATTCCTACATTCCATGCCTCAATTTGTAGTGAAAGCACTACTAAAGAAATCTGTTTTTAAAGGCTTTTTCCAATTTCTGTTTAACAAGGAATTTAATGCCTCATTCAAAAGAGCCACAGTACTGAAAATGAATATTTCAGATTTCTGTTTTTTTCTTGGACAAAGTGCATGTTTGAAAATTAATTTTACTTTTTACAAAGCATATTCATATTACAAGAAATTAATGGATCAAATGACTTTAAAAGCATAATTCCTTTATCAGACAAGACAATTCTTAAATTACAAAACCAAACATAAGTGTATTGTTTTACATAGTACTTCTGGTCTGAAATTCTGACTTCAACAGCATTCAACTAATTACTGTATCCTGAACTGCGGGGTATCCTTGGTCTTAGACTAAAGTGACAGAAAATTAGTTTTCACCAGAATGTTACCTTTTCTCAGGGTCCTGTTGCAAGCAAAGTTCTACCAAGTTGTGGAAAGCAGGTGAAAATGTTCTGGCAAAGGGAATTTGTAGTCTTTCACTGGTCATTGTGCGTGTCATGCTCTCACCAATTCCAGAATCAACACCCGATCGGGAATTCTTCATCCTGGATTCCTCACGAGGAAAGGTATTTATATCCCAAGGATAGTATGTGGGACCTTTCAGCTTTTGCAGCAGCATCTAGTAGGAAGGAATATCAGTATGACAGTTCAACAGCTATCAAGGTCTATTCAGGCTAAGCTGTGAAATGCCAGGAGTGGAAGGATTATTTGATCTAGAAGGAAGCATGCATAATTGAAGTATCAAAAAGCAGCCCCTATTTCAGCAGTAATAGCATTGGTTTCTCTGAGTAAAACAAAAAAAAGCTCAGTGGTTTTTGAAGTAGAAATAAGAGTTCAGTATTGTACCTGAGTGCGAGGCATGTCTTGAAATGGAACGTGTCCGTTGGCTAATTCACATGCTGTAATTCCCACACTGTAAATGTCAGACTTCATGTTATACCCAGACAAATCCTGGGAGACAAAGAGAACACTACTGATCACTGATGCCACTAAGCAGTGCTGACAAAACTATAAGTATCTGTTTCAAGATTCTAATACCTGGTAATCAACAACCTCAGGCTTCATTAGGAATCTGATGGTTGCATTTTCCAGGAAGGTCAGCATCACCTTACCAACAGCTTTAAAACCTCTTTAGTTCTCTTTAGGAGAATTAAAAATTCAGTACATATTGTACTTTTAAAACTTCCAGTTCAACATCTTCCATTGCACTTCTACAAGGAGACTTAAGTTAGAAGTTGAGTGTTGCCACTGACTCCAAATAGGAAAAAATAAGAGTAATTTATACTAACCTGCCTCAGTAGTTCAGGACTCAGCCAAGGAAGCACAGATGTACTAAACTGGGGGAAATCATATACCACCTTTGACTTTCGTCCATTGTTAACTAAACTGTAGAGGTTGTTTAGGCCAGAGAGAGAAACCAGTCCATCCTCTGAAATCAGAATGTGGCTAGCTTTAATATTCCTGTAACATAAAGCAGTAAATTTTAGGTGTAAGAATTACTCGAAGCACTACTACAGTAGAAAGGCTTTCATATTTCATTGACTTACAGTGAGATGTTAGCATGCAGTTCTATTTAGCAGATTATTTTCATGGAAATTCTTCACTCAGTATCAGTTGTCTTTTTAATCCCATCCCAAGAGAGAGGAGAGATGATCAGGAAAAAAAAGTGTCAGAAACTGTAGAAGGGCCCTTCTTCCCTGCAAAAGGTGTAACCTAAGGAAGGTCTCTCTACAACTCTCATTCTCTTCCGCTTCAAAGAGACAAAGCCAGGCAGATGTATAATCCCTGTAACAACTGTCTTGAAATAATGTATGAATATAGCTCCTGTTAAGCTTTTACAAACTTGGTTCTGCTGTATTAAAAACATAACTTCTGCACTGTCTGACATAAGGTATATAGAAAAAGGAGGGAGACAATACTTAAGATGAGAGGCTGCAGTCTGATTCTTACCTATTGACAATCTCCTACCTGTGAATATATCCGTTCTGGTGCATGTAATTTAATCCTCTGATTGCACCGAACAGAATGTTCCCTATTAAAGCTTCACTCATTCCTTCAGGAAAGTAAGTCTTCAGCAGGTGCCTAGCTGAACCTGGAAGTGAAAAAAAACTAGCTAAGCCTAAGAAGTCTTGTTAAATTACTTGTCTGTGCTTGGTTCATTGTATATATTCATCAAGAGGAGCATTCTCATTTTTATATTGACTGTGGTACGTCAAGAACAGTTATTACGTGGATGCAGCTGATGCATCTATGAGGCAAAGCTCACACATCATGCTTCTGTTAACTGAAAGTCTATGCCCAACCTGTGCTCAATCTAGATAGGTTTACTGTTGGCAAAAATCAAAGTTGTATAAAGTCAAATAAATCTCCCAATTACCATTCCTCATGCGGTGGGTGCTAGGACTATGTGGAATTTAATGCAGTTCAAACCAGTCTTCACCAGGAGGAAGACTATGTATAGAAGCTTTCCTAAACAAGTGTTTTGGGAAAGTTTGGGTTTTTTCTACAAGACAGGAGATGCTTAAAGAAAAACCTCTCATGGACCACGTGGCCCAACCTGTACCAGCCCTTTTTCCTATTTCAGAATTGGAGTTCTTACCATAGGCCATGAATGGGGAGATGACCCAAAGCCAGCTACCAGCTGTAAACACTGTCCAAAATGTCATTATGTTGGGATGCTGGAAAAAGTGGGATAAAACCACCTCATTCTATGGAATTAAATGAAAGTGGATGTGTTAATCACAAGACAGCAGTCTTACAAAGAGCATCAACTACATCAGTAATCAGGAGAAAGAATGGTTTCCTGTGTGCATTTATACAAGATTGCAGGTGGTGTGCACAGCCTGCAACAGAAATGTAAATAACTTGCCCATAATTGTATTTGTCTAAAGTAAATCTATTTTGTTCACAGTCCAGACTTTTGGGGCTAAATACAGAGTACAGAACATGTTTCAAGTAAGGAGTTGTACAATTACAGAAATATTTCTAAAACACTTGTCAACTCTTTTCTTTAGAAAGTAACTCTGAACTTTACACATGCCTTGTATTCATTATATTCTACTCCTCTGAAGGAAAATCTTGACTGAAATGACCCAGTATAAACAAAGGCTGCCTCTGTTCAGTTACCTCACATGTATTCATCACTATCTTCATCAGACTTGTGCAGAAGTGCTGTTGCTTTACCTGTAAGGCTTTCAAATGCTCTTCAGAGCAATTTTCTAGGTCTGTGATCCTTACAGCAACTTGCATGTCTGTAGGTGTATGCCGTGCAAGGTAGACCGAAGTTAAATTGTTGAACCTCCTTCCTGAAACCAGAAGTGGCTACCTTAACATTAGAAAATATAATAATCCATCACAGAATTTCCTTCATATTTAGACAGAATTTTCCAATTCTGAAAGCACAATTGATAGCAGCATGACCTTTCTTTAAGAATGTCAAGAAATTAAGTAGTCGCAGCAAAATAAATGCAGCAAATTAGTTGAAGCATAGCTCTGCTATTTTGAGAACAACTAAAAGTGTTTCAACATTTTTCAGTATCATTTATACATTTAAATGAACCACACATGCATATGCACACAAACGCATGCACAGTAGGATTCAAGGCAGCTTTCCTTAGAACAATCAACTCGGGTAGCCAAGCCACAAGGCATGATGTTACTTAATGCTGTATTTATTGTCACATACCACAGACATAGAAAACTCACATGCACATCCAAAAACACCACGAGAAAATTTCAGGTAATTGTCAATTTGTTGTATATCTTGAAATATGAGCAATGCTCTGGGCACTTTTCTCAACTAAGGAGACACAGAAGTTCTGCATTTTCCAAACAATATTTACTGCAATTAGCAAGAAATTATTGCTAGCAGGAAGAAGAAATATCTTAAGGTCCATTCATGTTACCTATTTCCAGCTGGAGCTCATAATGAGAGACATTAGAAGAGCAAAATACCATTTCATTCCTTCCTGTGGATGGAGGAATCCAGGCTAGATCAGAATCAGCCTAATAGTGAGAAAAAACAGTTCTCAAAATGACTGTAATTTTTAGTAATTTATATGCTTAAAATGAATGCAGAAATATCATTAATGTTAATGTGGAGTACTCAAAATAGAACATTCCTACTGGTGGTTTTACCATTGCTGAGATTTAGTTCTATAAGTTAGTTTCTTTGTGTATGTGTCCTTTATGTATGTATGTGTATGTCTTTAAACTGGCACAAGATTAACACTTAGTTACCTATAGTCTTCTTCCAAAGTGGAAGCCCTGAAGTATTCTGAGCTTTTTGCTGTTAACATTTTAAGAGGTACTCCCTAATGAGGTTATTTTTGATATGTATCAGCTTCACATTTAACATTGGCAGTTGAAGTTTCTGTTTTCCTCTTACCAGGCATTCACGGATGCTGCTCTGAGACAACTCCTCTGGTCTAATTGATTCAACTGGTGTACGTAGAATACAGGAACAGTCCTTGAGAACAGAGACAAGTGAATGTTAGTGGACTTGCTGCAATTTATTAAACATGGCAGTGGCAAAACATAAAAAGATAGCCCCTCTAAGCAGGAGTTCAGAAAGTCTTCTGCTACGAGACAGTCAGGCAAGAGGTTAAGAAGCGGCAGAAAGCATTTACATGGCACAAGGGGAAGTTGATACAACAAAGCTTAAACATCTCAGCACTGTGGAAATCCCAAGTAACACATTTCACCAGAACGTTTCACGTTAAGGTATAACTGGGCAACAAGGTACAACAGCCAAAAATTATGAAGACAAACTTACCAAACAAGACATGGAAGACCACTTTAGATCAGGGGAATAGTCATATACACCCATTTATCCTAGAAAAAAACAAACTAGTGATGCAAGTGATGATTCACAAACCAGTGATAAACATAAATCTTAATCACAACTGTGATGCATTCCTGTCAGTAAAAATACACACACAAAACCCTGAATTCCAGCTTTGGGAAAGCCTGCTTCTATTGGGTCTTTAAGCAGCACACAATTTCAAACTTCACACTGAGGACTACACATGTCAACTCCAGTTTTCCTTTTTAATTTATGGGTTTGTAAATCTTATTGCCACTTCTGAACAAACAAGTTAACTGCAAGTTAACTGCACAAGTGCAGAAAGTAAAAAAGAATGGATGAATGAATCCTTGTCAGTTTGTAGGAAATCAGTCTTTTGTTTTCAAAGAGCACAGCTGTGCTAGTCACATCTCAGCTTGGCTGTGTGCAGCTGAACTAGCTCACAAAAAAAAGCAAGCAATTGCATTTTACATTTCATGAGTGAGAAAATACTACTGTAAGGGATTTCAGTTAGAAAAAAGAGAAGCAACTCCAGTAATTTTCACTTTACTTAGGCTACAAAATCAGCAAACTCCCCCACAGATCAGAGTAGCCACTCTGAAAGTCCTCCAGCTGACTTACTTTATGTCTGGTGCTTTGAAAGCTTAGGCAGTGAGAGAGATGTCTAATAAGTGTATCCAAGCTTCTCTAAATACAGAATGGGACTAACTAATTTACTTTAGTTATAATCAGCTCTTCAAGAGTAGAATCATTAAAGTTGGAAAAGACCTCGAAGGTCCTGGTGGTCCACACCTACATGGTTTCTGAACACTACCAGGGACAGTGACTCCACCATCTCCCTGGGCACCCTATTCCAATGCTTGAGAACACTTTCAGTGAAGAAAATTTTCCTAAAATCCAATCTAAACCTCCCTTGGTGCATCATGAGGACATTTACTGTCATCCTATCACTTGTCACCTGGGAGACGAGGCCAACCCCTACCTCACTATAACTTTAGGTGGTTGTAGAGAGTGAAAAAGTCCCCCTGAGCCTCCTCTTCTCCAGGCTAAACAACCCCAACTCCTTCAGCCACTCCTTACATTAATAATTCCTTGTGCTCCAGGCCCTTCACAAGCTCCATTGCCCTTAGGACACCCTTCAGTGCCTCAATGTCTTTCTGACTGTTAGGGACTCAAATCTGAGATGTGGCCTGGCTTCACCGGTGCCAAGTACAGAGGGACAATCCCTTCCCTGATCCTGCTGGCCACACTACTGCTGATACAAACCAGGATACCACTGGTCTTGGCCATCAGGGCACACTGCTGGCTCGTGGTCAGCCAGCTGTCAAACAGCATCCCTGGCAGGCAGCTTTCCAGGCACCATGAGGAATCCTACTTGGTGGCTGATAAAAAGTCAGTTACAGGACATAGTCCCATGTTAATATGTAATTTTTGCATGAAGGTCAACTTTAAAAAGGGGAAATACTATTCCAGAAGCCGATTTTATTAAGGAGCTAAGCGTGAGTGTATCCCATGTTTAAATTGTGTATGCTACTTTAAGGCACCACTCTTGAAAAGCTAACAAGCCCCCACTGCTCTGTTCACTGCCAAATATCCAAGTCCCTAATCCTTGACATTTTCAGCCTGAATATCTGCTTGAAGAAATACTGTAATTCCATACTAAAGATTCCAAAAGGGGATCCTTAGTAGGTACTTGGATCAGGGCTTAATTTGCCCAGCTTCACTGAGGAACTCTGTAGCAGAGTAGAAAAAAAAAAAAGAATGCAGGTGCTTCAAGATACTGGCTGGCACTGTAATAGCTACAGAGTCCTTCTCCTACCTGGAAAGAAGATGCTTCATTCTATTACACAAGACAATTTATTCTGCTGTTTGCAATGTGAAACCACAAAAGCTAAACTGAAGAACAGAGTCTTAATAACTGAAGTCAGATTATTGTAGGCGTAGTTCAAAGGCATATAGCCTGCCAACAGAAACGTCCATTCTGCACGCTTATTCAAATAACATTGCCATTTCAAGATTTTTATTTTTGTTTTCCTTACGTAGTTTAACATTGCTTCCACTTTTCAGTACGGTTTCGGATCATGTTCCCACATAAACCTCCGCATTTTTCCTTCTGTATCGCAGATTATTATTTTGTGTGTGTGTGTGTGTACTGCAGAGAGCGATAGCTTTGCGCAGGTAAAATGACACCTTCATCCCAGCCTGGCCAAAGCTTCGAATGCAGCCAAGCCGCGCAGGGCAGGAAGCGGCACAGAGACCCGAGCCCGTGAGCTGGGGGCGTGCGGAAGCTCCGGAGCCCGAAGCCCCGGCACCGCGAACGCGCGTTCCTGGGCTGTGCTGGCGCTGAGCTGCAGCTCCCGTTCGACGTCGGGGAGCTCTGTGTGTGTGTATCCCCGGTGAAATCAGCCGTCCGTGACCGAGCGCCGGGATGTGCGGAAGGAAGGCCGTCCCGCAGCCGCCCCGCCGCTCCTCGCCCGCTCCATTAAATTCGTACCTCGCCTTCCTCGCGGGACCCGCCT
>VXBA01002855.1:4023626-4101527 GCA_013399895.1 Serilophus lunatus
CGGCGGCTTCCCTGCGGCTGCCGGGGCTCGGGGCGCGGGGCCCGAGCGTGAGGAGGCGCCCGGGGCCGGGCCCGCGGGGCCGGGCGGAGGAGGCGACCGTGCGGGGCCTGTTGGGGGGCGATGCCGCGGGAAACGTGCGGCGTGTCCGTGTAGCCGGCGCTGCGCGGCTCTTTGGCGGCGGGGCCCGCGGGCCGTGCCCGGGGGACCTTCAGCGGCCCCAGGCTGGGACAGCCGGGCGGAGAGCCTGCTGCTGCGTCGGGGGCAAGGAAATTTTGGCTTTTATCAGCTTTACTTAATCGTGTTGTTACATCCTGCCCTGCCGATTAAACAGGAGGAGGAGTATCTGTCAGGAAGTGACATTTATGCTCTCGGCCGTCCTAGTGGAGGAGTGCCAGGTGTAGTGGCATGCTCGTGTTTTTATTTTTAATGCGTTCTTCAGCTGTTGCATAGGTGCGTACTTCTTGATTATGTTTCGCGGTTATTGTTGACTGATCGTGAGAGTCTGATTCAAATACTTTATATTCTGATAAATAATTTCACACAGCATTGCAGGGCCACGCTCGGTTTTAGGTTTGTTTTTAGATACTGTCTTTCAAAAGATGTAGCTCTGAGTAAAAATAGGCAGACTTCCTTTTAATTACACTTCTAACACTGAAGCTAAATTAAAAATAAGTACTTTCCAATACTTGAATTTTTTCAGCTCTGTAGTGACAGTGTCATCTGTTCCAGTGGTATTAATTTATAAAATTTCCATTCCAAGTATCTGAAAATGTCATTTGAAGAGTGTTAGAAAATCACAGACTTCTCTGATTGTGGTTTGCCTGTAGCAGTGGGTTTCTGGTATTGGTGTTGTACAGTAGGAGTGCTGTGTTCAGGAATGATAAGGGCAATTCATTCATTAGTTTCTTAAGAAGACACAAGTGTAGCATTTTCAGAGATGGCAACAAAAAAGACCTCCTTTTATGTGGTTCGATTGTTAGCAATGCACTGTTAACTGAGTCACAGATCAGTCTGGTTTATTCCAACAAAAACAGAACTTAACTTGAAATGCTTTTATGTTGTTTTTTCCTTACATGAGAGAAGCGTAAGTACTTAGTACAAGTACTAAGTTTAGGCACTCAGCAAGTGTTAATTGTGGTGGTCAAGGTTTGTGTTCGCAGAGGTTTGCTTTTCAGTAGATAGTCTTGTCCTTCCATCTCATGCTGGGTGGTGTTGGAGGATTTGGCCTCTTGCTTCTGAGCACTGGTCCCAGGAATGTTTTGGCAACAATTCCATGTGGTCATGTTTGCTATAAGAATAGAACTGTTTCCTTAACCTTGAAATGCAGATTGTTATTAGCTGGCTGGACAGCATTCCAATTTCAGTAATGGAAAAAGTACTGTGTTAATGCCTTGATACATTTGTTTTAATTGCATATTTACATAGCATTAAAATTTGGCATCCCAGAATAATGCACTCATTCAGTTGGCTTCCTATTAGGAAATGGATGTTGTCTTCTCTCTTAATCGAGTTAGAATCTTTTTTATTGTCAAAATTTTGTTTGTGTTACTTGTGGCCTGATGTCCTACATCCTGGAATTATACAGAGGAGCAGATCTAATTTAGTCTTTCCATGTGCTTGTGAGGAGTCAGCTGCTCCCAACAAATGGAAAACAGCAGGAATAACAACATATTTAAGTTTGGATGTTGTCAATTATGATGCCAATATTTTAGGTGTTTTTATCTTTTTGTGCACAAAAGAATTAACACATACATTTGTTTGTGGTTCCCAGTTGTAAAGCAACTGTTGAGCCTTTCTCATAATTCCAATTTGAATTGGAGTTGTCTAGTCTTCAGAATTAGATTTTGAATTGAGATGGCACAACTAACTGTCTGTCTGCATCTGCCTTGAATTGCTCAAGGTGATACTTACAAAAACAGCGACAATTTTTACTGCTTTTCAGCTATTTTATTTTTCTCTAAGGCTTTATTTATTATGGCTTTTGCAATTTAATCTTGGCTAAGGTCTTCTGACTCATTGAAGGAAAAAAAATAAAAAAAATCTCCTTCGTGGTTAGGAGAACTCCTCCTTGTTATCTCTTTGCTGCTAAAATCAAACCATGCTTTGAAATAGCATTGGTTTAGTTCAATGTGTGGCTCCTGTTATTTTGGTTTTGCTTTTTTTTAACCTATGCATTATGATGTCATACTATTGGCTAGACAATTGATGTATTTCTTGTAATACTTCTAACACGTTTTTCCAGCCCTTCTTATTTTTTTTGTTGTTTACATTTACATTTTTGTAGTTTTCACTGGGATTTTGTTGTGACATTGGTGAATAGCAAGACCGTTGCTTGGATCATAAGTGATACCCCTCCATGCTTTTTAAAAAGCTTTTTTAAGAGAATGAGTTTCAGCATTGCCTTTTTTTATTTTTTTACATTTCTTTTCCATTTTCCATGCACAGGTGAGCTAACAAGCCTTAGAGCAACTTGGTTTCTATGGAGCAAATCCAAAAGGCAAGGGGCTTGTTCTCACTTCTGCAGGGAGTGTGCTACAAGTGTGCCTGATTGGGCTTGCTGGGTGAAGCCACACCTTGTGGGGTGAAATCTAAATTAGAGAGTACAGAAAATCAGGCTGAGATAGATCTGTATGGATGTACATAAAATTCCATCTCTCTTGAGCCTTCTTTGAGGAAAGCCTCCTGACAGCACCCCTCCTGCTTGTGGGCTCTTCTCCAATACCTGAATTTCCTTTGGTTTTTCCATGTTTCATTAACTTACTAGTAATAGATTCAAACATCAGTGGGAAAATGGCACATGAGGGGGTAGGAGGATAAAACAGATAGTCAGTGTAGAATGAGTATAGTAAATTGAAAGTGATAAATAATATAAATAATCTTTATAAATAAAGCTTAAAAATAATACATGAGAAAGTTTTCTGGCTTCTCTTTTGGCCATGTCTTTCTGCACGATTTAACAATATTAATTTCTAGTTCATCTTTTTATAGCAGGGTCATACATTTAAAAGCCATGTTGTAAATTTTATTGGTTTTGTTAAAATGTATGTAATTATAGTGATAACTTGCAGAAGATACATGCGGTGAGGAAATGTTTTTACAGCTGCAGTGTAAAAGGGTCACTTTCAGGGTGGTACTGCACAGGGCAGTAGCTGGTTGCCCCATGGTACACAAAACTAAAGCTGTGGGAAGCATTGAAAATGCAAGCATTAACTTTTATGGTGTTTGCTTGTCTAATAAACTTCTTTGAACAAGTGAGTTTGCCCTTTCAACTCAATAGCTTGGTGTTGGCCTGATGCTTTAAAAAACTGGAGGCCAAATGACTTTTTTTTTCTCTCCCTTTGGCTGAACTGAGGTTGACCTGCAACAAAGAGTGTTTCTGCTTTGCACTTGGAAGAGGGATTAAGTCCAATCTTGAGAAGCAGCAGCAATGATTTTTACATTTTCAAAACCCAAAGGAAAGAGATTCAGTCAGAGTTGTGAAGAAACTGTCTTATGGTGCTGGACTTTGTCTAGCTCTACAGTGACTCCTTATATTACAAAATAAAATCATCTTGCATCTATTTATCTACAAAAGACTTCTTAGATGTTTTTTTTTTTAATACTGTACAGGGTTGTGTTAGAGAAGGATGAGTGTGTAGTTCATGCTTTTCAGCAATCCTCTTAAAAACAGCCTCTAGAAAAAAAACCCTACAAGCAAGTGCTAAGACCAGCTATGCATTCAGGTAGAAAGTGTTTCTGAAATCTCAGTCTTTCTGTTTTTATTGTCTAATATGGGTAAAATTACAGCTGGCAAACTGAATACTTATATAAAGAAATAAATGACAAAACAAGACCAGACTGCTCACAAGTAGGAGCTGACCTTAATGGAAGAAAGTTCTTTTTTGGTCTCCTGCCAAAGTCTACAAGCAGATGAACTAGCAGGCTCTAGGCTTGCTTTGAAAATCTCCTGCACTGTCCATTTTGATCTTGTCAAATTGAGAGGTAGCTACAGACAGTGAGACAAACCTCTGATTAATGTGCTTGATGGTCAGAGATCTTGGAGAAACTGTTAAGAGAAAATTTGAAATGAATGTAGGATTTCAAGAGAATTTATGTTTACTGAGAGTAAGAGGAGGGCAAACCAGATATTTTTTTTCTCTTTAATTTGATATTTTTCTGTCACCTAGAACTGCTCTTGTATTTTATATGAAAGATGATTAATCAGTCTTGGCAAGGAAACAGTGGAATTTTTACTTTATTTTGAAATCCTGCCTTTAGAATCCATTGCTTTAAATAAATGTAGTAGCCTGAAGAAAAATCTGTTTAGTTGGAGCTGCTGTCCTTTAGCATAAAAGGGAGATGCATCAGTTCAGTGAATGACCTGAATACACTAAATGTTATGTCAGAGAGGAGTGACAAATAGGTATTTGACAAAGTTGGTGCTTAAGGTGAGCTGCCTGAAGGGAAAATACATATTTTTTTTCACATGTACTGTGTAAACTGAGGATATAAATCTTTGTGAAGAAAAACTGGTTGTAGTACAGAGGGGAAATTGGGACTGAAAGACATGAAGTCACGTTAATTTACCTCTCTCTTTTGAAAGAGCGAAATTAGTTAAACTTTGGCATTCTCTTTGTTTTATTTTCAGATGATGGCTGAGCTGAGGAGCTGGTGAAGCTTACATGAAATATCCTGTAGGTACTTCTGACAGATGAGGAGTAGCCCAGATGGAATAAGCGTGTCCTAAGATGGCAGTAGATAAGGAGTCTGAACCAGCCTACGGAAGTGAGTTGGTGCCAGATTTGTGAGTGTCTCTGTGGCTTGATGGCTCTCACTTCTCTGTCTCTAAACCAAAGCCATCTTTTTACCAAAACAATAAAGGAATGGTGCACAATTTGACTACAGAATGCTCTTTCCAAGGAAGTGAACTGTGAAGGAAAGACTCATGAGTTTTGATCACAGGGGCTTGGAGAGCATCCCCGGTAAGTCAGAAGAATTATTATTACAAAACCTCAATGTGTCTAATGTTGTCTTCTGGGTGGTGCTTTGTAACACCTTATGCTTCACATTCTTTGTATTGCTTGTGTGATATTGCAAAGGAACAAAAATGAAGAGTCCATTTACTTCTCTTATAAAGTCAGCATGCGCTGTGAAAAAGTGTTTGTAAAATTATCAGGGTCAATAATCAACATGGGCGTTTTTTCCATTGATAGACACTGAAGGTGGCCTTCATCTTTGCAACATTTTCACCAAAGATAATCATCACATGCCTTTGATAGGCAGCCTTTTAGCAGCTTAGAGTTAACGTTCCTTTATTTTTGCATAATTGTGAAAAGATTAGGGGACACACACACACACAAACACACCACAACACCAGAAAGAGTTAAACTTCATTTCCAGCATTTTGAATATCATGTTTCTCAGAGTGTGATTCTTTAGGGATGATAATGGATTTTTTTATTTGTTCCCTGGTGTCAAAGCAGTATTCAGTTGATTTTTGTAATTATTTTAAAATTGTTTACATCCATGTTCATCATCAAACAAATGTGAGTATCCTTCAGAAAAGGGAAATGTAACAATTATGACGAAGTCAGTGAAACTTCAGAAGATCAGTAGCTGGTAAAGTGTAGGTCTGTGTTTTAGTTCAATGAGGAGGAGAAGATAGAAACTGAAACTCATAATGTACACCACTTTCAAGAAGTTGTAGGGACACATGACTAGACCAGCCTTCCAGGAAGCTGCGGGGTCAGCTCAAGATGAGGAACTTACAAATATTACTATGTAAATGAAGTATTCCTTTAATAAATATTGTGGTATTTGCTCTGATTCTGAATAATTATTTTCAAATATTCTGGAAGCTTATAAAGTATTTTCTAGTACATGAAATGTGTAGTACTGTAGCAATGCTATTAAGTTTTAAATCTATTTAATAATGTATTATTACTTTCATTTCCTGACTTTCAGATGACTGCTCCAATGAGGACCTTCCTGAGGTAGAGTTGGTGAGCATGCTGGAGGAGCAGTTGCCAGATTACCAGTTACGGGTAGACTCTCTGTGTCCGTATGAAGATAAAGACTGGATTCAGTCCCCTGCTTACCATGGCTGCCTTCCAGCAATCACGCCTCCAGCCCGTGATGAGGAGCCCTTCCATTACATGAGTGAGTATATCTGGGCCGAGGATACTTCTCCTTCCAAATACTAAACATGAAAATGTAGATACAAAGTTAATATTAATATTGGGAAGTGTTCATTTCTGAAAAACTTTGGACAATTGGAATAAAACACTTAGAGTTCAGGACTGCAATTCTAAGGGCTATTTTGGCATGTCCTGTTCTATTTCATACCAATGTAACAGTAGGAACATGTGATAGTGGAAAAAGAGGAGGAACCTAGAATTGTGCTGGAATAGATGTAACACAGGAGGTATGGAGTATGCACCAGCTCTGTTTTCAGGAAGGGTAATGATGCTGTGTTTCTTCTGGTGATGTTTTTTGTGAAATGCTGTTAACAATTTCTTCTGGAGGAAAGTATGAATGCCAGATAGGTGAGTACTGGGTCTGTGTTGATCACTGCCTTCCCTTTCTGAAAAAACTAGGTAACTTATTCCATTTTCATAAAGAAGAAAATGGACAACTTCAATCACATGAGGAAACATTTAATACATTGAAAATCAAATGCATAGAAGGCTGCCAAGGGAACTGAACTACATGCCTGTAGTTTCAAGTGTTTTTATGTGGGGGGAATGCATTGTAATCACTTCAGAGAAGTGGGGAAGTCCTGTTTCCTCCATGTATTGGAACAAGCCACATACAAGAGTGAACTTGATATTTATATATAATCTGTAGTGGTTACCTCTTTCTTGTATGTCACCTCCGAAAGGGTGTTTTTGTTGGTTATACTTCAGGCTTCCACCCAGGGTGCATAGCAAAGAAATACTACTTCCTAAGAATGCAGTTCTTGACAATTTTTTTAATTGTGTGCAGTTTTTGATCACTGCAATGTAAGAAAGACACTAAGCTATTGGAGGGCAACCAGGATGGTGAAGGGCCTTGAGGGGAAGGCGTATGAGGAGCAGCTGAGGGCACTTGGTCTGTTCAGCTGGAGAAGAGGAGACCAAGGGGAGACCTCACTGCAGTTACAACTTCCTCGAGAGGGGAAGAGGAGGGGCAGGCACTGATCTCTTCTCTGTGGTGACCAGTGACAGGACCCGAGGGAATGGCCTGAAGTTGTGTCAGGGGTGGCTTAGGCTGGACATTAGAAAGAGGTTCTTCACCCAGAGGTTGGTTGGGTGCTGGAACAGGCTCCCCAGGGCAGTGGTCACAGCACCAAGGCTGACAGGGTTCAAGAACTGTTCTGGATGATACTCTCAGACACATGGTGTGACTCCTGGGAATGGTCCTGGTCAGGGCTAAGGGTTGTACTCCATGATCCTTGTGGGTCCCTTCCAGCTCAGCATATTCTGTGATTCTGTGAATTTCAAGCAATCTTGTTGTGAGTTGAACTTGCAGGCTTGGAACTCTTTTAACTGTGGAAAGTAATTGGAAAGCCGCTCACTGTTTATTGCTCGGTCTGTTTCTGATAATAATACTGCAACCATAAATGATTTTATAGTCGAGTGAATGTATTTATAGTTCACTTGAAGCAGTATAATGTGTAATCAGTGGGGTGTGTATCTGCCTTTAAGTTTTAATTATAAAAAGGTGAGATCACAGGCTGTCAGATGGAACTTGACATCAAATGTGGCTCCACTGAAGTCCCAGGTCAGGAGACACAGAGCTCTGAAAGAAGGACTTTGAGTCAGCATGAGCTTGCATTTTCAAACTGCAGTGAAAGGGAGAGGTTTTATAAAAATGTTTTCATGAAGCCAGTCCTGTACTGTTTGGCAGTCAAGGTACTGCAGGAAGTGGTGTCTTCCTATTTCACCTAGAGAGAAGTTCAACTATGGAAGGTGTTCTGTGAAAATAGTAACTTGCTTGTGAGAGTTTTTTGAGGAGTTGCCAGAAAAGTTTTCTTGTAACAATGGCTGAAATTGAGTTAAAAGAAAGCTGTTAGGTATAACATGCAAAACTAATTCGATCATTTAAGAGCAGTATCATTACTGGCAAGTCATCTCATCTCAAGATAAATACTGTTTATGTTTCTCCTAGAAATTGTCCAGAGATTGAAAATCATAGTCATCATAGTAGATTTTTTTGACACTAGTAACTTATAGGGACATTCTGGGAAAGTCCCAGACAAATACAGATATAAATGAAGATCAGGTATAATAATTGCTGAATAGCTTGTTTAGAGAAATTTATATCTTTCTATTTATTGCTCAGCACTGGGAATAAATGTGACAGTCATACTCTTGAAGCAAAACATGGGGTTTTATGCGCGTATCTTCCTCCCCCCTGTATATGTTTGGAAACATTTTTATAATTTTTTTCCTAGAGAGAATGCTAAATTCCTCATTTGATTGAATTTTTAGTTGAGAAAAAAGTGAAACAGTGCAAGTTATTGCACTTGAGCTCCTCCTCTTTTTATGGCTGCTGCTGCCTGTTGGAGTGTTTATCCCGTGACCAGTTGGGTGCCCACTGTCAGTGTTTGCAGTGAGGTGGAAGAATGTTTTCTGCTTCTGTGGTAGCATAAGAAGCCCTGAATTACAAAAGATCTGTCTTTAGAACTACTTTGTATGCGTGAATAAAGGGACATGGCACAAGATAACAAGAATTTTAATCAAAATGAAGAGTTGCTTGCAGCTTTTGCCTGGCAAGGTGAGTGATTGCATGTGTGCATATTCTCAGGAGAGAATTATAACTACATTTATATGACTTGTATCTTGAAATCACCTGGTAGGACCAGTTACCACAGGAGAGCTGGCTATAATATTCTGTCTGTAATGGCTGTAAATTACTTATGCATGTGCAGCAAAGTTTCTAAATACTAGGAACTAGATAGGTTTGGTTGCTGAGAGAGCAAGCAGCATCAGCAGCCAAGCACTACAGTAAAATTGACCTCCCAAATGCATATTACTGATAGGTATGTATTTAAAATTTTGTGAAGAGTTTCTGTTTTTCCCTGCTTAGAAATACAATGAGTAAATGACAGTGCTGTAAGTTCAAAACTCCTAAATACTTTGAACAGCATGTTTTGGGTTTTCTGCCTGCTGATCTACTTAATAAAAAAGTGTTTGGTTTGTTACATTGATTTATTTTTCTGTTAGGCTCTTAGAGAAACAATTCAGTAAATTTTTTTTTCCTGTGTTGTTCTTTTTGTTCTCCTGTCTTTCAAGATAGAAATAAAGTTTCTTCCTGTCTTAAAATTCAACTTGGTTTTGTTCTTCACATAGCCATAGTGTTATGCCTTAAAAGGTTAATTTGGGACATTACATATGTAAAGTACATAGACTGCTTATATAAGACAATAAAATAATGTTGATGTATACTTAAGCTTTATTATCTCATAACTAAGTGTGCAGCAAGAACAAACAAAGAAAAAAACCTGAGAACCAATACCACTGTGAATTCAGAGTAGGAATCAGATTTAAACAAGGTAAAAGAGTAAAGAAAGTCTTTTGACCAAATCCACAGTAGTCACATTTTGCAGTTCAGTGATGATGGAATGAGTTCCAAAACAAGTTTGCCCATTCCTTCAGTGGAAGAAGATGCTTCTATAATTGTTAAATTTATGTTGCTGCTTTCTTTACTTTTATGGTCCTGATTCCATAAAGCAAAACTAGCAAAGTTGGAAGAGCACAAACATCCATCACCTGCAAGTGAGATGTATAATTCTGCTCCTGAAGGAAATCTTATTTCAATGGTGCCCTGAAAGGCCTGAGAAAGTTTAAATAGTGTAAAAAGTATGTTTACACGTGGACGCTTATTTTTCAGTTGTAGTAGATGCATGCCAAAAACTAACCTATTTCCTTACATTTTAATTCTTTCTCCTCTTTGTTCTCTTTTCCCCTCCATATCTTTCATTTTCTGTCACTTTAGCCCTTATTGAACTTCCTTCCTCCTCCTTGGATGGATCTCACAAATTTGCACAAGGTAATTGAGATGTCTTTCTCTTTCTCGAGATATGAACTAGAGCAGACCAGTGCTTTGTGTTTTAGCACTGTGTTTTGTTCAGAGTTGTGGCAAATTCTTCATGCTTTGTTTATTCCTCACTCAGTCCTGTTTTTCAAATCCTACTTGTTCTCAGTTTTCTAATAGTTTTCCAGACTCTTCAAAGGTTGAAGTCACTTGATTAGTAAGATAAGATTTACTGCTACACATAAAATGCAGATGTACATTATCTCATTTCTTTTGAATTGTTTCCAAGACAGTCAAGCCCTTTATAAGTGCATTTTCATGACTAGTCTCTGGGGTCTCCTTACTTCCTGTGTATAGCTGTCACACACTAGTGGGAATTTTGTGTCAGGGTTAAGTTATGTGTTCAACTGTATTTAGATGTGCTCCAATATACTCTTCCCCCATTCCCCAGCAGGCTGGATGGTTTAATTGCTTAGCTGTATTAAAAAAGTTGATCTTGAGAGATTTTTCTCCTATCTCTAAATTTAAAGGATGTGTGAGCACCTCAAGACTTAGTTAATATTGCTGAAAACTATAAATATTCAATACCTCATTTATCAGTCTTCCAAATGAATATTGTTTCCTATTTCTGAAGTTGAAGTTAAGATGCATTTTCATAGCCTCCTCAAGTTAATCAAACAAGCACTGTATTTGAGTTTAGCTCTCTCCCTTCCCATGGTGTTCTTGTATTTCAGCTGCTTCAGTAAGCATGTTTGTCTCTCCTCAGTTCTTGGCACAGGTAATGTGGAGCAGAAAACCTACAGTGATGCTGAGATGGTGAAACGTCTGTTAGCTGAGGTATGCTTGTCTCTGGGATGCTGTGTTGTTATATTTGAGGACATGTATTTGAGGAAGGGTTTTATTCAGCTTCTGGAAATTTTTGTTCAGTTACCTTCAAGAGCTGCTTATCAAACACATGAGTAATGAGGAGCTGCCCATTTGCTTGCACTATCTCAGAAACAAAGTTTAACAAAACTATAGACACTCATGGAGCCAGTGAATGTAAGAAAGAATCAGCTTTCTTCTGATTTACTGCTGCTGTTTTGCTTCTTCTCTCTCACCACTATCAATTTGAGCTGTCCTGGAGAAAGTGTCACTTGAAAGACCACAAGTAATTGTGGCTTCTTTGAATGATTCAACCAAGCCCACATAACCTTTCCAGTACTCAGCGCAAAACCCGAAGCTGTCCCTGGGTTTGGTGCTTTCCCCTCATCCTGTTGCTGCAAATGGCTGTGGGGGAGAATGTGCTGTATCAAAAACCACAGTTGTGGATGTGTTCTGGATCCAAATGACAAAGCATTAGTCATTGTTCTAACAATGTTGAACCAATTTGAGAGTGAAGGGGGATCTCAGAGTGGTGATGCATTGAGCAGTAGCTAGGAAAACCTAAAGCCACTCTGAATTTAAACCTTACATGATCAAAAGGAGACATTTGTTCTCATTTTGTGAGCAGAAGGATCGGGACCTGGAACTGGCTGCTCGAATTGGACAAGCCCTTCTTAAGCGAAACCATCTTTTGATGGAACAGAATGAAGCACTGGAAGAACAGTTAGGACAAACTCTAGACAAAGTAAGTGATTGCTTTTCTTTCTTTTTTTCCTTTATTTAAATTTCGGTTTTCATGTTTTACTCTCTCCTTTTTTTTCTGTTTATGATGGCAGCAAGAGGATTAATAGAAATGTATTGTTTTATTGTGAAAGCAGGTGGTTGGTGCTCCCAGACTACAGAGATATGGTGGATGCCATTCTAATCATAATTGTTCAATCACCTTTCTCAGTCCAGCAGCTGACTGTGAAGGCTGGATATTGTAACTACTAAGAAATTATGAGGATGTTAGATATCATTAGGGTGTATCAGATCATCCTTCTGTTTTCCCACCATTAAACTAAGCATCTAATCATGTAAGTCAGAATAAGAGGTTGTATCTGACATGTCATGTTACATAACAACTTCACAAGTGAGGAAACAGCCAGAAAATGAGCTGACTTAATGGAGTGCTTACACTAAGAGTAAACAAATGAATAAATAAAATGTAATGAAAAGTGAATTCTGATCAAGATCTTCATCTTTTCCTGTAAGCACAAATTCCTGATCTAAGAATTTCTTTTGTTGTTCTTCCTTAAAAAAAGAATCAATAACCCTGTGGTCAACAGAGGTAGTCTGTTGCAGTGAAATGGATTCAGCTGCTTGTATAGAACAGTATGCTAGTAACAAAAATGTACTCATAATCAGCTGTAGGACAGCATAAACTTAAGTATTCATATAAAACTTGAGATATGCAAAATAGAGTTTGGCTCAATGAGATCTATCTCTTTATTTGTTTTTAGTTGTCCTGTGATTCCTTTAATGTGGAGACTGGAGTATATCAGTCTATACCTGTAAATAGTGTCTCTCAGTCCTTTTTTTCCAGGAATTCAAGAGTTCAGAATAATGGTCATAGTCAAAATAATAGCTAGCATGTTAAAATGAAGACATGTGTCAAAGCAGCTGGAAAATTATTTTGAAGTAAACTATTTAAAAAAGTAGGTGCTGTTGTTCATTTATGTGGCATCTTGAATTTTCAGTATCCCTTGCAGTGATAAAATTAGCATTTTACGAACTTCCTGTAAAATAAATAGAGCTGTGAGCTGTTCTTTAGTCTCATTTTAGGCTTTTTTGTTCAGGAGGCTGCATAAATATTACACTGTAATATTGAGTACCTGAAGTACATTTCACGAGGTGGTGCCCTCCGTGTGTCATAGGTTAACCAGCTGCAGCATGAGCTGTCAAAGAAGGATGACCTGCTGCGCATTGTTTCCATTGCTTCTGAAGAGAGCGAAACGGATTCCAGCTGCTCCACACCCCTTCGTCTCAACGAGTCCTTCAGTGTCTCACACGACCCCTTGCAGCTGGATGTCTTGCAGGATAAACTCAGAGAGCTGGAAGAGGAGAACCTTGCCCTCCGATCGAAGGTACGCCCACCTCGCAGTGTGTGCCACGTATGCTGGACATGAAACAAATCAGGATGGTTTAAATCCATCTTTGGGGTTTCTCTTGAAGTGAAGTGTGATTATTTTCTGTTGCTGTATACAAATCATACCCAGGTACTTCCCCTCCATGCCCAAATCCTTCTGCTCCCTTCGTTCCTCGTTATCTCCAGAGTTCTGTAACAGTCTGTTCTCAATGCATTTATGGTACATGAAAAAATATAGGAACAATATGTAAGCACCCAGCAAAACTAGTTAGACCCATCAAGCTTGTGAGCTTGTTTTGATATAAATCTGACTGCAATTAGCAGGAGTATTTTGGGAATTCCATTCTGTTGCCATTACATTTTTGTCAGATGATATTTCACATTAAGAGTTAATAAGCTTCCAATTAAATTATTTTAAAGACAAAGTTTTTTGACTGTGTGATTAGTTTCTGTATATTAGCTAGCCTCTCTTGTGTATAAAACATAAATACTGTGTCATAAGAAGGTTAGAGTCTAAATGGCCAGAAAAAATGATGGCTAGAAAAGTCATGGAACCAATAGCAAAGGTTTCAAGAACTGGAATCTACAGTTGTAGTATCTTTTCTTTGGTAGTGAAGAGTGGAGCAGGTAAAAATAGTACATTGTTTAGAAGTGGGTTCTTTTGTTGTGTTTAGGAAAAGGGGCTGTTGTTTGTAAGGAAGGTGGTGGGGTTTTATTTAATGTGTGTTTGGTTTTTTAATTTTTTTATGTAAGCCTTTCCTAATATAAGCTTGTTACAGCAGTACAACAGAGATTCCTATAATGTCAACAAAATATACTTACTTTTCCCCTTATTTTATCTCCAAATACTCAGCCTGAGAGGCACATGCTTCCTAAAATTCACTATGACCAAATGGATAGTTAGTAGTGCTGTAGGATAAGAAAGAGAAGATCAGATGGCTTTTATTACACTTCTAACCCTGTCTGTGATTGCACAAGTTTACAAACCAGACAGGGATTAATTTAGTCCACCTTAGTGTGGAAAAATGGGGTGACAAGAGACTGCTATCATTCAGTGATACAACATTGGCTTGAAATAGCCTCAATCACAGTAAGCCTATATTTGCTTTTTTATTTATTTTCATGTGACAGCATTATGTAAAGAAGTTTGTTTGCCTGCACTTGTGTAGCTGTACCAGTATTTGCTTGGATAATCTTTAAAGCTAAGTTGTGTGCTGTGAGTCACTTACTAGCAAACAGTCCTGAATATAGAAGATTTATCTGTGCTAAGTTTAATATTATCATCCTCATAATCAAAATGGAAGTGTGGGAATCTAGTATGCTTGATATTGTTTAGATATGTTGTGATGTTTGGTCTCTGGCCCAGAAAATTTACAGGGAATATAGAGAAAAGCTGTTCTACCAAGAGTTTTTCAGTGCCATAAGAGATTTAGCTAACACCTTTCAGTATTCAAGATTTTTTTTACCTTAAGAAGTTTTGAGGCAGATTTAATTATTTCTTATTACTTTCTTATTAATTATTTCTTATGTCTTAATTATTTATTATTTCTGATTACTGTCTTGGTTTACTTTCCCTACCAAATTACATCTTTTTGCAACAATTTTTTATTAGAACCAAGAGATTAGGTTTTGTTGATTTGTCTATGTGCCTTTCACTCAAAGGACCTCTAAAATTCAGGGAAACAGGTTATGGTGGAAAAAAACAGATGCATAGAAATTATAAAGATAAATAGAAGGGAGACTCTTAAGTTGCAAGAATCTTAGAGGTAAAAATGTATGACATTATAGTTAAACTGAAATTGTTACTGATAAAGCTGTAATTTTCTTCAAGGCTTGCCATCTGAAGACAGAAACCATCACATATGAAGAGAAGGAACAGCAGCTGGTCAATGACTGTGTCAAAGAACTCCGTGAGTATCCAAGCTGTATCTTGCGGTGGCAAAATGGTATTTGAAATACTTATTGCCAACACCTTCAGTTAACCCTGAACCAAAAAATGAGCTTCAGTAATTTATGCCAGTCATTCAAGTCTTGTTCTTACCCAAATGTAAAATTGTTTCTGTATTTCATCAAGTTGCACTCTAGCATTTAAATTTGTGTGTATGTTGTGTTCATAAGAGAAAACGAACACAAAATCTAATGTTCCAAAACTTTCTAAACTGAAGCCTACAGACACTAGAAAATTGACACAATGTTCATCTTGTATATTCAACACACTTGTTACTGAAATGTATCAGTGCATAGACTCTTAAATCTATGAACTCCATTATTTTTAAAACATATGTATTATGAACCAAAGCATTTAAATTAGCAAGTGTTTTGTAATTTGTCTAGAACAGTTGTTTGTATTTGCTTTGGTTCCTGCTTGTCTGCAAAGAATTGCAGCTACTGTTATACTAGTGTATGTTAAGTATTCTGAAACAATAAGGAACAATGCTTTGTGGTGGTGATTGTGTGAACTGGTGGTACATTTTTTTTATCTGTAGTCATTTGATGTGTACTACTAACTTTATGATAACATTAATCTTAAAATATAAAATAATATAATCTTAAAATATAAGATTATTTTTTTCTATACAACCACCATAAAGAAGACTGAGTTGCTGTTTTATTTTTCTTGTTCCAGGTGACCATAAAATACTATGAGTTAATGTTTAGTTGGTTCATTAACAGGCCTGCAATAGGTACAACAAGGACTAAATGTGTAGTATGACCTTTATGCAAGATTGGTCGGACTTTCTTATTACTTTGCAATGCTTTCAGGTCAAGTATGTAAGCAAGATTAACTGCATAGAAATATCTCAGCTTTTTGAGTTGCTTTGTTGTCTCACTTGAGGCAGTGCTTACTCAGAGAAAAAAGAAACAGGAAATTGTATTGAGTATTGGATTTTTGGGGAACAGATAGTGACCAGAATCAAGAGTGTGTGTTACGCTTGACATGGTCTGACAAAATGCCTTTGCTTACAACGAATAGTAAGTAATAATCTGATTAATTCAGAACCTGACTTCTTCAGCATATTCAAGTCTGCCTTTGTTTATAGCAGCTCGCCTTGGATTTTATTGTGGTCATTTCACATATCTGTGATGTGTATTTCAAGTTCTGCGCACTTAGCTCTTCATATGTTACACCTGCATTTGAAGTTAACTCCTCCCCACTCCTCCTCCCCACTGTCTTTTCCTTATTTATGGCACTTACTCTTATGTATTAAGAATTGATTTCCTAAGAGTATTGGTTGTTGTACAGGTGGTTGTTGACTTGAACTTGTCCTTTCTGAGCTTGGAGTTTGATTTGAAGTTTTTTCAAGTGTCGGGAGAAGGTCTCTACTAAGTTCCTTTTATGTTTTGTAGGGGAAACAAATGCTCACATTTCCAGGATATCGGAGGAGTTGTCAGAGAAGAGTGAGGAGGTGCTTCGCTACCAGGAAGAGATCTCCTCCCTCTTGTCTCAGATTGTTGATCTTCAGCATAAACTCAAAGAAGTAAGGGGATGCTGCTAACAAGTGTCCCTGTGTGTGTGTGTGTGTGCAGCATGTGCATGCCAGTGCTTACAGCAGGCCAAAATTTACTTGCCAGCCAGGGGGGTTACACTGCAAGAGAGTGGCTGTTCCAGGAAAGTATGGCAGAGGATCATCCTCTCAGGGAACTCAGCTGAGAAAATGATGAGCACCTTTTTGTGCTTTCAGAATGTGATCGAGAAGGAAGAGCTGAAACTTCACTTACAAGCCTCCAAAGATGCTCAGAGACAACTGACAGCAGAGGTACTTATGGCTTATATATATATATTTAGATAAATGTTTGGAATAGAATACGAGAGAAAGAAAGTGAAGGGATATAGGACTTTTAGTCTTTCATTCATTGTGGTTGAAGTCATATGATTGGAGGAAAAGAATAATTATTTAAGTTTACACAGAAACCTTTGTAGTTCACGGGAGTGTGAAAGGCAAGGAAGGTGTTTCAGGTAAGGAGGTCTTACTGTTCTTAGTGGTTACAGGAAAAAGTGTTTTAGTGTGAATATTACTGATTATGTCAACAATACTGTAGCCCGTCACATTTTAAGGCAGTTCTGTTTTTTTGCTTCTTTTGCATCAGTTGTTACCGTATTTGCAGAGTTTTTCAATGTCTTGTTCTTCAAATTTCATCATATTTTTTCATCTTTGGAATCTCGATATGGACTTCATGCTTTGTCACTAAAGTCATTATGGGTGCTTTGCTGACTCTTGTCCATTCCAGATGTTGAAATGTGCCATGTAGTTGGAAGAACATTAGAGTGTTGAATCAGTCAATAATGGTTACTATAGGAATTCATGCAGTTTCATTCTGTCTTCTCTTTGAAGAGATCATACATGACCTCTTTTCTCTTTCAGCTTCATGAGTTGCAAGATCGGAATGCAGAGTGTCTGGGGATGTTGCACGAGTCACAAGAAGAGGCGAAGTTGCTGCGCAGCAGAGTCCGCTCTGTGGCTTGTCTCTGCCACTCCCAGTCCCGTGGAGCCTTTCCTGTGGTAACAAACCCTGGGGCATGGCAAACACCAGCTGGCACTTACAGCCTGTGGTAGCACACAGCTCTAGGAGAAGAAAGGCCACTGTAGGAGCTCAGTGGGAGCTGTCGTGTAGTAGGCAAAGGAGCTGATCTGATGGCTTTTCAGTTCTTCAATGTGTATACTTGTGATCACGAGTTTTATGTACTGGGAAACTAACCATTCACTTGTCACATTCTGATACTAAAATTATTTTTCCCTTTTTTATGCCGTTTCTTTTTAATAAGGGAATTGGCATGTTTTGCAGCTTGTGCTCAGTTGTGCTAGTGTATTGTTCAATGTTGATGTGAATTTTATAACTTGACAGTGTTCTTTTAAGAAACGTAGCATTTTTCAAGAGTTCAAAGGATATTTTTTTCCTTTATGACAAATTTATGTCCTTGTGAGATTAAATTTTAACCATCAACAGTAATAATGCATGACCTAAGCCAATTGCCAGAGATGACTAAACCAGTGGGAAAGGGTTAAAGGCATTTGTTTTCCTCTTCATATTAGTGTCAGGTATGTTCTGATTACTGTACTCAAAATAGCTGGGCTGTGCTGGGAATTCATCACGTTTTGGTTGGTTGTTCTGTGTGTACATAGTCACTCACGTACATTCTTCACCTTGTAAGAAGTGCCCTTAGTATTGTAGCTTAACTAAAGAAACCAACATAAAGAGTACATAAACAAAGAAAAAGCAGCTGTTGCTAATGAGAACTGAACCCATACTGGTTACACACAGGTGTAGTTATGGTGGAAAACTGTCCCTCATGGCCTTCCTTCAGGCTACAAAGGGTTTGTGCAAAGCATACGAATACTGGGGAAACAAATGGGAATTGTTAAAAGTTTTACACATGTTTTCTGCTGAAATTGTTAAGAGGAAGACTTGAATCTAATTTGTTAATTCTTATGGTTTTCATTTCTCTGCAGGATTCTCTTGCGGCAGAAATTGAAGGGACAATGCGTAAGGAATTTCATCAGGGTGATGAATCTGTTCTCTCCAACCAAAAGTATGTTTTTGGATCTCTATGTGCTATTTTGGTATTTTTTCATAGACTTGTATTAAGTAAGGTGAAACTAATTTCTGGGAATCCATGAATGTGTATATTCCCTCTATAATAAGTTTTCTATGTAATGTAATACAAAAAGGCTTTTAGTATTTGATAATCTTTTCAATTTTTAAATCTACTATTCTTATTTGAGTCTATGAAGAAGTTGGGAGTTTGCTCAAAGGATGTTACTTCATTTTTTAATTTGTGAGATTTTTTTTTATCCAAATTTTCTGATGCACAGTACTAGTTTTATCCCTTTTAGTGCTTATAGAAAAATTTCCAGACAGATGATATTATAGTTGAAAAACAGCTATCTATTTTATATATTATTGTTATGTTATTATATTATTATATGTTACACTGTAGTGATATATAATAAATTATGTTTCTGTATATTAATGCATTATGTACATTGTATATAATATATTTATTATAATATTACATTAATATAACAGTTGATGATGATTATGGTGAAGAAACAGTTTCAGCAACCCTGAAAACCTGTTCCTGGACCTCATACTTCTGAGAAAGAACTAATAAATTAAATACATGTTTCTGAAGGCATATATAAGTTAAATAAATAATGCAGTTTTTGAATATTCTAAAATTGTTTTCAGTAAAGGTCCAGATCTTTCAGGCTAAAGTAAGTGGCAATTCTGATATTTAATTGTGTAATACTTCTGAAAACATGAATGTCTTAGGCAATCCTGTTTTTCTGGACATCTTTTTAGTAAGGTCTCTGTAGACTTCTGAGCATCTGTTTTTTCCGAGTTTTTTCTTTATTACATCTTTTTTGCTTGTCTTTTCTGCAGGGGTCAACAGAAACGAGTATTTGACACTGTCAAGATTGCTAATGTCATTCGTGGCCGCTCCTCTTCCTTTCCTGCCCCATTGCCAATCCCTGGATCTAATCAGTCAGGTGCTGTTATGACAGCCAAGCCCTTCCAGTCTGGCGTGTACCAGTTGGAGACCCACACACAAGTGGCCCAGGGGAGCAGCTCTGAGAGGAATTTGAAGTAGGAAAAACAGCCTGTTACTTTCTTTCAAAACTGATTCAAAACTATATCCAGACTAGACCTTTGTGTAAGAGAGACATAGTGAATTTAATGGTCTTAATACTTATTATCATTTGGTGTTTCTCACAGAGGCACTCATAGTCCTGGCCAGCTGGGAAGCCCTGGAGACAATGACTTGGTTACAGCTCTGCACAGGCTCTCCCTACGTCGCCAGAACTACCTGAGTGAGAAGCAGTTTTTTGAGGAGGAGTGGGACCGAAAAATGCATTTGCTGGCTGAGCAGAAAGAAGAGGCTAGTGGCTTTAGTACACCCACAGAAAGCTCCTTTTCGCCGAGTACAAACTCGGAATTCACTGATCTGTCTGCCAGCTCTACTAATCTCCGTGTCCTCCTACCAGAGAAGTTGCAAATCGTCAAACCCATTGAAGGTAAGAAGCTGATCTTCCTCCCTTCATCATCAGAAAAGAATTTTAGATCCACCAACTGCGTCACTTTTGGTGTGTGTATAGCTAGGAATGGTGTGCAGTAACAGGAAGCAGTAATATTTGGTTGGCTCCATGCCAACTAGCTTGGCAGCATCACTTTACTATTGCCTTTCTTACACAGTGCTGAATGTTTGGCTGCTCCCTGGCATTGCTATCCCAGGGCATTGTGGGGATCACGGTGTCAGCACCAGCTGGCTGCAGTTGTTTGTGAATTCTTGCTATCATAGTAAGTAATGGCTCTCTTCTCTTTTGTCACACCAGGATCTCAGACCCTTTTTCATTGGCAGCAGCTTGCTCGACCCAACCTAGGTACCATCCTTGACCCAAGACCAGGTGTTGTTACTAAAGGCTTTACCCCTCTGTCTGATGATACTGGGCACCACATCTCTGACCTGGAGGAGGATGATGAGGAAAAAAGTGAAGGAGGAATAACATTTCAAGCCCAACAGTCCTTCCCAGAGGAAAAGAAATGTACCCTGGCAAAGCCAGTGGCAGGGATTTTCCTGCCGCCTATTACTTCAGCAGCAGTACCGCTCACGGGTGAGAAGCGTGGTTAATGTTTCTCCCTGGTTTTATTTTGCAGTGTCCTTTTCTCTGTGACAATGTTGTCTCTGCTGTATTTGTCCTTTAAAAAAAAAGACTAAAAAAGTTAACAGTGATAATAACATTGCCTTATACTTTGATTAGTTCTTACCTGTCTTTAGTTTTATCCTCAATGGATGTAAATTCTTCACTTTGCAGCCTCAAATCCAGGAAAGTGTCTGTCTTCAACAAATTCCACATTCACCTTTACTACCTGTAGGATCCTTCACCCATCTGATGTCACTCAAGTTACGCCCAGGTATGAGGACTGCTAACATCCTAAATGTTACTGCATAAGATTGAACAGTTACCTTCTGGCTTCTGATATAGGGACCACTTTTAAAAAATACCAAGGCAGCAAGGCAACACATAGGATATCATTAATAAAAGTGGTTGTAATTACAAAGGGAAACTTGGAATTCTCTAGACTCAGAGTTAAAACAGGTTAAGGTAACTTAAAGGAAGTAAATTTTACCTCTTAAGTAGCAAATGCCTTGTGTTGCATACCTACTAAAAAAAAATCTATGATGATTTATTTTTGCACATTATATACATAATATATAAAAATAATGGCATGGGTTTTTTAAACTAATTGGCCAACCATATTGATATTATATCTAATACAGTATAGGTGATTACAGAATATAAATTCATTGGTGCTTTGCAGAACAATGAGTCTACTAAAGCTGAAACCGTCACAGCAATGTTTTGCTTTTTCTTGAGTCTTCTGTGTACTAGGAGGCAAATATAGGACAGAGCAGGTACAAAGATGTCTAATGAGTGCATATTCTGTTTCATTTTTATTTTATTTCAGCTCCATGGGTGCTCCATTTTCCCTGGGAAATACTTGCAACAGTACTGGAAACCCGGTAGTGAGCACTCCAGCCATTCCTTACAGACTTAGTATTGGAGAATTTCTCACCAACAGAAGAGACTCAACTACTACTTTCAGCAGCACAAGCAGTCTGGCCAAACTTCTGCAAGAACGAGGCATCTCTGCCAAGGTTTACGACAGCCCCATATTAGAAAAACTGCCTTTGTTACAATCCCCTCGAACTCTTCCCATTCCTTCTACTCCACCAAATTCTCCATCACGTTCACCTTGTCCTTCCCCTCCACTGTTTGAGCCTCGAGTGCATCACTCTGAAAATTTCCTGGCTTCTCGACCAGCAGAAACATTCTTGCAAGAAATGTATGGCCTGAAGTCCTCCCGTAACGCTCCAGACGTAGGCCAGCTGAAGATGAACCTAGTGGGCAGGCTGAAGAGGCTGGGCATTGGCAGGGTGATCAAGGCCCCTGAATCGCAGGACCATGGGAGGAGTCAGGGGCCAACGGTTAGCTTGAAGAGGCAGGACTCAGCTGGGTTTTTAAATGCAGGTAGCACCTTAATGGCAGGTTTGAGAAGAAACCAAAGTCTTCCAGCCATGATTGGAGCACTGGGAGCTCCAGCTTGCACACAGTCATCAAAAATGGATATACTAAAGGAAGACTAACTGGCCTGAAAAATGTTTGACTTAGAGGATAATAAATAGTATGAGGGATGAACATCCAGTGGGTATTGCTAGATGTGTTACAGAAGAGTTGGAGAAGGCACGTGCATGTCAAAGATGTGAGAGAGAAAAGTGTTGGGTTCAAGGAACAAAAGAACATTGCTTGGGTTTGAGGAAGAAGGCTTTTGTGGGAGATAAGAAAGAAGAAACCAAAGCTTGAGACCCCCTTCAGCATCTGTGTTAAGCAAAAGTAAAAGACTATTGTAGAAATTCTCAGTGTTTTAACCCTTTAAACTGTATGTGTAGGACTGTCTTGGCAGGTTACCTACTTTTTTCCCCCATACAAACATAGTATTTTACTGGTTGTTAACAGTCAGGCTGTATCACTTAAATATATTATTAAATTTACAACCAGTCAGACCAGCATTATTGGTCCAAATTCCTCTGTGTAGCAAATATGAAAACTTTTTTTTTTCTTGTATTTTCCATTTCAGAAACTGTGCTCTTTAGAACTCCTCCCCACTTTGAGAAGCACAGGAAAGAACCTTTAGCTCTGTTAGAAAACAGTAACTCAGTTTACAAACACAGAAACTGGTGGTCAGAATTTATATTTTGAAACAGTGCAATTGTGCTTGTGAGGCATTAACAGAAGTTAATTTCTTCCCAGAGCTTCTGAAGGAAGCACACGGAGGAATGTGCAATGAATAAGGATTAAGAAGCAGAAAAACGTGTATTGTGGTGAAAACCCCAAGCTAAGAAATCTTTCCAAAGTGTAGTGTGCATCCGTTTAAATGAGGGTATTTTTTGCACACACACAAAAATAATCTCAGGCTCATTTCAGTATTGCAAAAGGAGATAGACCCTCGGTGCTTGATTCAGGGTTTCTTTTTGTTTGGCATAAGTGAAGAGCATCTACTTCAAGTGTTGGACCTTCAGTAATCTGCCTCTTCTCTTGACAAGTAGGCATTCTTTATATTTGGGAGCTCTGCAGTAAACCTTATGCCTTTCATTCACTTATTTCTGATTTTAGGCAAGATTTGTTTAAACAATTTCATTGAGAGCAAAATTTGCCAGTCTGTATTTAGAAACAGGAAGAAAAAAAATGGTGTTCTTTGCAGCATTTTAATGAACACTGAAATCCAGTGTTTTGATGATGGAATGTGATTCTGAACATAACTGAGGCAGATTTTCCAACTCAGAAGAAAACTCCATTTTAGAAATCTGGTTTCTGAGTGGTAATCATGAAAATACTGCTGCCCATGCTGCTTTTTTCATTCCTTCCTGTACAAGGTTCTTGTCATAACTGATTGATCTACAGTAGATTGTGTAACAAAGAAAAAAAGGTGGCCCAAAATTGCTTGGAGGAATGGGTCTTTGCCAGACCTGAAAACAGGTTCTTAATCTTCATGTAAATTTTCACTGTACCTATCAACATGAAAAAATGATTTTGGTTTCCATTCAATTAAACGGTTAAGTTTACCTTGCCTGTATGTGTATGTGGGACTTAGCTGGTGGCTGTCTGGGGGTGTGGCGTGAAGCATCAGTGCAATTACACTGATTGGCCTTTGCTGTAAGGCACCATAATCAGCACCCTTGTTGCTGCAGGGTTGAGCGGAGTAGGGCAGGAAAAAAGCCTTTTAACCTTGTTTATAGGAAATTTGTAACGTGGCCTTTCTGCCTTTACAGTTCTATAGATATTCTGAAGACTCTTTGATAAGTTTGGGGTTTTTTTGTAAAAGGAAAAGGAGTAACTACTTCAAACATGCACATGGATTTTTAGCAGATACTTGTCTGTCAGCAGCGCACAGAAATATTCAGGAACTCCTGGAGTTGCCTTTTGCTCTTTAAGCAAAATCTTATAAAAGGTGAATTTTATTTAAAAGCCTATATACGGGTTTTGTTTTTTAAATGGAAAATATTTAATTTTTTTCCTGTAAGTATTTATGTTTGTATGTACTTAGCTGTGTCTTGCCTGGCTACATAAAGTAAAAGGAGGAGAGGGTGCTATTTTGGTCTCCAGTGAACTGAGACGCGTATATCTGCTGTGTATCTGGAACTTCTAGGGAAACAACGAGTTAAGGGAAGATTAGACAGTTTGGTATCAACAGAGAAGTGTGTAGCATGTCAAAAGTGTGTCATTTTATGTGTGTTTATTGTAGGAATACTTGTAAGTTACGGATAAATTTTGAAGGTATTAGGCTGTTTCCATCTGGCTTCATTAGATAACTCCAGCCATTGGATCATTCTTTGTGTTAGCAAAGGCAGAATTCCTGTACTCTAAAAGCATATAAATTAAATGCATGTTTCTCTTTGGGACTCTTCTATAGTCCATAGCCCAACAATATAAACTGGTTCAGTTCAAACAATACTGTGGATGGCAAGAGGTTGGTTGGTTTGTTTTCTGTAGGATGAAATGTATCATCAGATACTTTACTCAAGGCAAAAAGAAAATGGAAGAACATGAATACCATTGTGTTTGTGTGTTTATCCCCTTGGCTGATGCCGTGGTGCAGTGTTGTCATGCATTTGTACCTGCGGATGGTCACGCACATTTTGTGTGTATGTCCCTACTTTGCAGCAACAGGGAAAATCGGTATTTCTCCCAAGTTTACGACTTTGTGCCAAAACCTAGAAGATAAACTTCTTTTTAATAACATGTTTCTGAGAACATTTTAGAAGTTGCCATCACTCTAGGCTTCTGTTGTCCCCTGTAAGGGAAGTGACAAACTTGCATGACTAAGCTGAGATACTGCACCAGACCTTTTGAGTGGGAGGTAAACCTAGAAGGAGTGGAAATTGCTTTTCAGCAAGGTTCTCTTATCTTGCAGGTTTGACTCAAAAACAGATGCTAGAAAGGACTTACCCCTGCTTAGTCCTAAACTTACAAGAGCCAGAAGGAAATTCTCATTGTATTTACATTTATTCAGACTGTCTTAAAGCACAAAGGGAAAGCTTCCTAGTTTCACTGTTTTTTATAAACTCAGTGATACCTGCATGCTCAAAATACCTGTGGTGAAAGTTAAAGTCTACTGCAGTCAAACAGCAGCAGAGAGGGAAGGAGAATAAATGATTTGAGCTTCATTTGGCTGTTACATGAAGGGATTACACACAATGTTTAACAGTCTGGGATTGTCATGGTATTTTTTTCATCTGCTTTTTGCACTTATTGTTGTTGCACAGTGGAATGTAAATTTGATAATAAACATGTATAACATGCCATTTTTCAGTATACTTGTTGTCTTCTGTGGTTTGTTCCAGATGTCATCTTCTATACTAGCATTCCATAACAAACCTGAAAGTAGGCTTTTTGTGACTACAATGTAGTGATAATTACACTTTACACAAGGTTAGTGAGTTGGTATCTGCAGAAGTGGTGGCTTTAGAAGCCAAGAAGTCGATGTAAAAACTGGGCTGTTGTGTTTATCCCTAAGCAGCTACAGGTGGCAAATGTGCAGTACAAGCTGTGGTCTGACTTGGCACAGTAGATGAGTGATGCTTAACAGAACACTTACAGACAACCTTCTGCTGCACTTTGAAAAGCCTTTTACTTGAGAATCAAAAACCTCACAAATCAAGATCAGCAAGGTAAGTGAACACAGGATAACTGGACATCTTCAAATAGGAAGCTGTATCAGAGCAATTGATCTTCACTGTTAAGACAACTCTATGTAGAGTATCCTCGATAATGCAGTGACAGGTGCATCCTGCTGAGGAGGCTGCAAGATAAATGCTTGACTTCATCCTGAGGCATTACCAAGCCACTAAGAATAAATGATTTGAAGAGATGGGGAGAGGTAACAAAACACACTGATGTGAGCTGATTATATCCTATAAAATTTGCACCACTCCTTCCTTTATTTTGCAAAATTTAGGCATAAAACACACTAGTCTTCATAACAGTTGTCTTTTAGAATTTGCCTTGGAAAGATACATTACCAAACCAACAGCAATGTGGTACAGCTGACAGAGGACACTGAGTGAATTTTAGCCAGCAAACCATAAATTGGAGACCAGCTTAGAGGTGCTCTCCAGTATAAAGTGTCACACATATTAACAGAAATTTCTTAAGGCTTTTTCTCCTCGGCTGTAGTTTCAATAATAGTATCTACTGTTGTGGTAAGAGCAGACACTGAAAGTCTGTTTTACTAAATTCTTAGCTGACACAGCTGATTGCAGACTGCAGCAGCTCCCTCTGCCATGCAGTTCTCTCTCATTTAGTCAGCAGGAAAGATGAGCTTTTTGATCAGTGTGAAACTGGGCTGTGGCATCTGCTTCTCTGCATTCCGGTCACCAGTTTTTCTGCTCACTTCATGATTCACTTCAGTCAGGATGGTGAGAAGATCTTTTCCTCTGCAAAGACATGAGCATGGTTTGTATGAGAGGGGCAATTAAAGCAGAAAAAAATACCACATTTTCACCTACCAGTGCTAATGGTTCCTGTTCTAAATAGGCTTCAAAGCAGTTAGCTAAGCTGCTTTGAACAGTCTGTATGGTAACTGCTCTGCCCTACATCACTGTTTACACTGTGACTGAGCATTCCCACTGCACATGATCTACCTCTGCACCCAAATCAAATTCCTGTCATTCAGAAGGAAAAAACAGGCGTTGCCAAAAATAAATTCATGGAAACAGGTACCGAGGACAGCTGGACTCTAAGTGCTTGCACAGTGCCTGTATGTACCAGGTCCCCTCCCTCGGACTTCTGTAGGAAACATAGTCTTGCAGGGTTGCCATGCCCAAGAGGAAGTCTTCCTCTCTAGGGATGCAGTCGAGCTGAAATCTCGCATCTCTTTCCACAGAAGAATCTTGCTCATAAGAATCTGCTTCGATGGTCACACCTTTATGGAAAGTATCACCTTGGCAGGCCTGAATAAAAAAGACTTTCGGTTTTCCAGCAAGTGAGTTGCAATTCTCTACAGTGAATGAAGTGGTCAGGTCCAGGATAGGCACTTCCTGCCCATCAACACCATAGATAATGCCTTTTTTCCCATGGGACAGGATACAGCAAACAAAGCAGTCTTTGTCCCCATGGTCTTCAAGCTGGAGGGCGTTCACAGTCTCACGGATTTCTTCTGCAGTGAGGTCTTTATGTTCTTCTACTCTAAAATGAAGCTTGCTAAAGACATTTCTCAGAGCCGCTGGAAAGTAAACAGAATGGAAATTTGGGATGTTTTATTATATGAAAGTTGGACTCTGCAATGGCAAACTGTTTCTAGAGAGAATCAATTTTTTTTTTTAAATCCTGCTACATGACTACATCCAGATAGTTACATTCCTAGTCTGAAAATAATCTAATAGTCTAATTGCTAATCATATCTCTACTGAGTTCCCTTAATTGTCATTAAAAGGCTTCCTTGCAATCTTGCCTCTGTCTGGAAAGCCTGTAGAACTATTAAGAAAGCTGTATCTCTTCTCCCCACTTTACAGCTAGTCCTCTGTCTTCCAAAAGGCATTCAACAGTGCAGTTGCTTTACCCAAGAGGAAAGCACTACCCATGTGGGTGGTACCCATGTCACAGGAAAAGAAACCTTGGCGGCTCTGACTCTTAAATTAAGTTGGAGTTCAGTTCAGTCATGGAAGGCCCATTGATGGATTTTATCTCTTGGCACAAACAGTGCAAATACACTAATCTCATTGATTCTGGGACCTGCCTTGAGATCTGCTGCTGCAGGGCATCTGCTAAAATCAGGGCCCCTAAATCCCAACATCCTCCCTCCCTTTTTTTTAAGTTGGACATTAAACAATTAATGCCCAAGTCCACTTCAGCAGATCTGTTCCCAATTTGCATAGTTTAGAAGTTACATGCATAAGGCTGAGAGAAAGTTAGCCTAGCTTTTAAAGTGTGGGCTCAGGTTGTTGTTTAAGGTTTCAGTAAACAAAGTAAGGAAAACTGCAAAATGCTGGTGAATTGTTGTGTGTCAGCCAACAAAAATTGATGAATTGATTAGGGCTTGTCAGCATAATAAAGAGCTAAGACGCTACAACACAAGTATCCCAAAAAGGAAAGAATAAAATCCAGACCAATTTTTTCCAGAGAAAAAGAAATGAGGTTTCTATTTTTAAAGATTCACAAACTGGTCTTTATCATTCACTGTACCTGCATCGATGTCTGTCCCATTCCGATCCTTCAGGTATTTGCATTCTGGCACTCCTTCCCTAGCTTTTGCAAAACTGTGATTATTTAGGATCAGGCACACTCCACGGGGTCGGCTGGTCATTTTGTAGGCTTCAGGCTGTTGAAAAAAAAGACGAGTAGTGAAAGTACTGTGTTCTCCTTCAGGACACAGCAGGGTGCAGAGCCAGATGGCTTTTGCTCCATGCAGCTCTCCCTATACAGCTTTGCTCCCAGGACCTGGCAGGGCAGTGCCTTTGGGAGTCTGTGCACGACAGCAACGCAGTGCTTTTAACGGCCGGTCTTAGGATAACTGTTCACTTCATGGAGGGGTGATCTCTTTTAAGACAAAATGTTGATGTTTCTAAGAAACTGACTTACCTGGAAAGAGTTATTGTAACTGCCAGGAAATTCAGGGCCTCCTGTGCTGCCCCTCTCTTCCTCTGTGATAAGCATTTCTTCTTGGCCTGAAAAGCATTTATCATTAGTCCTGTACAGTACTTATGTATCACATCAAGATAAGTACAGGGAAGAGGCAGTTTTGTTTTACCACATAGGTTTAATTCATCTTCAATTCTCTTCCACAGGCTGATGTTGATTTCTTCACAGAGACGCTTCAGCATAGTTAGGTTGTCTTTTCCCAGAAGCCCCTTCTTCTCCATCTCAGTGAAAATGTCGAGCATTGTCTGGGTAATCAGAAAGGCAGCCTGCTCTCAGGGCACATCCATGCTGCCACTGACAGTAAAGATGCAGCATGTGCTTCTAAGCTTTAATGTACTGAGAGTACATGTCACTCCTGGAGTCAGTCCAGCTGAGCCAATTAGTCCTAGTTCAACAATACCTACAAGTACTGTTAAGTAAAAACATCTTCTCAAAACATACTCATTTCCCTTCTGCAGCTCAGAGATCTAACAGTGGTCATACAGGAATATATAACAACATTTTTAATGACTGCTTTCATTCATTTGACTTCCAGTGGATATCTTGGGCACTTAATTGAACCAAAGAATCACTACAGTGATCATGTTAAGCAATGGCAAAAGGAGTGTAACGACACGAGCATGGTGTAGAGATTGCTCTGAAGGGAACTCAAAGGACAGAAGCACTTTTCAAACAGTGAGTGGCAAAGCACAGTGGTCACCTTAAGGATTTACTGCAACAGCTATCACTAGATGGTCACTAGAAGGAAAATCCTCAAAGCTTTCATTATATAGAACAAAGTACCCAGCAGCGAGAACTGGGTGCAGGCTGGGAGAACATAAGAGCACTGGATCTCCTGCAAGGCAAATTGTAAACTCAAGCTCACTGGCTCCTTGATAAGGATCTGCTGCTTAGATCTGTATTTTCTGCATTTGGAAATAAAAAGGACAACATCCTAAAATAATACCCACAGCAGGTGACTTCCTGTATTTCATATTGGCTCAGAACGCAGAAAGAAAAACCAAACTCAGGCAAGAGGAATGAATGTGCTCAGCAGTCTTCTATTGATTAAAGCCACTGAGTGCTCCAAGCCCCGTGTGGCGCTTGGACATGACAAGGAATTAAAGAAATTCTTACGGTCTCAGGGGTTAGCTTGCTTTTTGGTAATTCTCCGTCCAAATATAACTTGAAAGTCATCAGCTCCCCTTTGGTGATGTCTTCTGATAGCTGAAAGAGCAAGTATCTAGAAGAGAAGTGGAGGGCGTTGTTTCATCGCGTTCCCAAGCACGTCCCTGAGCACAATTTAACACTGCTCTGCTGCGCTGCCCCTTTCGCCCAGCCCGATCCCAGCACATATCCCCCTTTTCTTCCTTCTTAGATGAGGGGACAAGAGTCCCAGGGCAGCCTGGAGTCAAACCGTTTTCAGCTGCAATTAAAGAGCGCCCAGCTCTCCCGAAAGGAAAGCCGCTCCAAAGCTTCGGGGAGTTAGGACACCCGTCGGTGTCCTCTCTTCTGCTGGGATGAAACGCCACCTCTCCCTACCCTGCCTTCCCCTGGAAGCCGCCTGCGTGCTCCCAGACCTCAGCCTGGCGCCCCGCCGAGGGGAGGCTGCCCCGGGCCGCAGGAGGCTCCCGGCCGGCCCGGCACCCACCTGTAGGGCGGCACCCGCGCCCTGCCCGGCCGGGGCACCCGCAGCTCCCTCTCCACCTGCTCCCGGCTGGAGCCCAGGGGGTCAGCCAGGAGGTCGATCCGCCCGATGCAGTAGAGCAGCTCCCTGAGGAAGGCCAGGTTCCCCTCCTCCAGCACGCCTGTCTCCTGCAGCGCCGAGAACAACTCGTGCGCGCTCCGGGCGCCTTCCAGCCTCTTCCTGGGGACGTGCTCCAGGCTCAGGAACTTCAGCGCCGCCAGCTCGGCCGCGCTCAGCTCCTCGCTGACCAACAGCAGCTGCCGCCGGGGCAGCTCCATGGCCGCGCTGTGCCGCGGCCGGGCACGACTGAGGGCGCTTCCGGCCCGGGCCGGGCCGGGCGGGAGGGGCGGCCGCACCCGGGGCGGTGCTTCCCGCTGGATTCGAACGTCCCGAGAGAAGCGCCACACGGGCGCCTGGGGGAACGGCGCCGGTCAGGCCCGTTGGGAAGCATTAGCTGTTCTTGGTCCTGTCTTTGAACGAACCGGTCCCGCTAGTGCGTATCCTCTGCGCGGGCGTTTCCTGCAGGCGCCTCTCGCTGGTTCCCAGGCACCCAAAAACCGTCGCCCTTTTAGTCCAAACAGAAAGAAACTTGTACAGCGCCACTGAGTCGCCTTCCTCCTCGGGAGCCTCCGGGGGCTGCCGGCAGAAAAGGCGGCGCGCTGCCTGCAGGCGCTCTGACAGGCGCCAGCCGTGGAGAGCGGCTCCGTCCCCGGCTTTCCAGCCACAGGAGCAGACTTGCAGGAGCGCTGTGCGGTGGCCCAAGGCGCTGGGATGCTGCACCACCTCCGATACGCCTTGTGGTGCAGCACTCTGGATAGATGGCATTTCGTAACAGCAGGGAAGAGATTTTTACCAGTTGGCGTTTCACCCTTCTGAAAACGAACCTTAATGTTTTAATGCTTATCCTGAGTTGGAGAGCAACTCTCAAAACATACATACTCTCTAGTGAAGAAACAGTGTTCTTGCTAAGTACTGATTTGAAACCAGCATCCCTTCCTCCCCCCCCGCCCCCCAAACCATTAAAAAACAATTTGACAATGTAATAAGCAGAAATATTTATATTGTTATCATAGCAGTGACTTATCAATGTTCGAAACCCTTATTTGATTATGGGTCACAAGTTGGATCAAAAGTGGAAGGAATCCAAAAAGCAAGGCACTATTCAATGGGCTCTGAGCTGTCATGTCCTCAGGTCATGCTACAACAAGATATCTAGCAAATGGGCCAAAGGGGGTATGGATCCCTCTCTGAACTGACACACCTGGACAAATCAGGCCTAAAGTGGCTATACAAATATAAAATAATATAGAAGGCTTAGGCCAAGCTCAGAGGATACATGCAGGACAACCTTCCACCTAGCTAGGAATGTATGCTCGGCATCCACAAGAGCCAGTCGCGTCTGGGGCCTGAGGAATTCCAGTGGCTGTCAATAGCAGAACAGATAGAGTGCCAGGTAAAGACAGACAGAAAGGACACAGCATGGAGGACAACAGTGCATGGCTTCTACCAACCCAACATGAAAGTATAATACCTGGACAACTGATAAAGCATTTAAACTTAGAAAAGAGCAGTGGCCTTGAGCTGGCTTCAACCCATATGTTCCACCACAAGTGGGGATGTCCAATGTGATAATGGTGAGCATATCTATGCATCTCTCTCACCCTACTAAATGAAAATCCCATGTAGCACCAAATGTACCAAATAAGTAAATTTGATATCCAATTCCTCCTCATGTAGAATAGCTGAAAGGAATTGATCTGAGTGTACTGAACACTGATACAGAGAAACAGATAAGCTATAGATTCACAACTTCACTTCTGCAGCAGCTGCAACCTTCCAGCAAGTTTCTCCCCAGGGAAGCAGTTAATAAATTTAAGCTGTATTTCCTCATCATACAGCAACATATACAAATCTAATCGCTAACGTCATCTAAGGGTCCTGTTGATGTAAACATTATAAGAAATGTAAATAAATTTTTGGCATATTTCCTAAATGGTTATCCAAATGTCAGCCACAGATCCACGTCATACCTTTAACTTTTGCCCCAGTATCATTTACATAGTGCTTGTAATGTCTATTTATTATTTAAGAAATCAGTGTGAACAGAGCTTTAAGAATGGGCAGCCTCCATTTAACCTGGAGCATAAGGTAAAGGATAAGGGGAGCAAGAAGCAAGTGCCAACACATTGCATGGGATCAGAAAAAAATTTCACTTCCAGAACAGAACCAGAAAACTACCATCTCTTCAGCTACTGTTGAAGAGATATCAATCTGCTATGCTTGGAGTGGCTACCATCAAACACTCCAAGAGCAAAATTTCTTCTGTTGAGGTAACAGTGTTTGTCATGCTGACTGTCCATCAGACAGTTCATTCAACAGAGGAACACACCACAAACTGAGGTGATGTAAAAAACAATACAATTTATTACAACAGAAACAAGAGTACAAAGAGTTTCCTTTCACGGTTCTACAGCCATTCATGACACATGGTCCCGACAATGGTGGGAAAAAAATGCAGTTAGAACCTTTATTATCAAAAAACTTACAGCACAGTGCTACTTAGCCAAGTCAATTAATAGGCAAACAAAACAAACAGAACATTGGAGGAAAAGAACCAAACTGGTATTATCATAATCAAGGTTTCTTGGTCCTTCTGGAGCAGGATGTTATTTTCCATGAAAAATTATAGCTGTCAAATACAGAAAATGATTCAGCTCTGGGTAAGGCAGCTAGAACCTTACATATGCTTTCTCACTTGAAGTCCAAACTGAACATACTCCACTGCTTCTGTAGGACAAAAAGCCAGCTCTGTACTCTTCCACAGCCTTACCCGACAGCTACAGATCCACATGTTGGAAGACTGATTAAATATGGAAATTGGAAAATTTAGGTCCCATGGCTCCTTAAAGGACAAGGGCTAACCACACAGATCTAGATAATTTCTCATGTAAGTTCTTTTCCTCGTGGAAGCCCACTCCAGAATTGATTCCTAATTGAGTGTATTCTTATTTTTCTACTTTTCACTTGACTGTCATTGTGGAACTTCAAAGATCAATTGCTTCCGTAATGTTGATGTTATCTTTGGCATCTGCTTCCATCCTTCTAATTTCCTTCTTCCCACTTCCTTGTTCACTTCTGTCAGGATGGTTATGAGATCCTGTCGGCTTGAACAAAAATGAAGAAAAGTTACATTGAGATGCATGGTACCTGCATCTTGGCCAATAAGGTGATCTATGTTTGCTCCAAGACAGTGGTGGCTCTGGGAAGGCTGGTGTCTTCCCTCACCCTACCTGCCACTGAAATTCCACACTCCATTGCATAACCACGGAATTCAGTGTGTTTGGGGAAATAAAAGCAACCTCCGTGTAGCATCACTTTACCAGCAAACACAGTCCCCTGTTTTGGTTATAGTCAGAAGAGTGCACCAAGATGAAACAGGGCCAGACCTAGACACTCTGCATGTCTTCTTCTGGACACCACAAGAAAGTGATGTTTGAAGGAAAATTCTGTTTTCTAAATCAAGTTTATGAGCAGATGGAAAGGAGGTAACAGTGCAAATTATGACTAGAGAACACTGATTTTTTTTTTTGTCTGTCTAATTACTCAACAAATTCACCTCTCGTCAGGTGAAAATCATTTATCAGTCAAAAAATGTTAAAAGCCACATGTACACACACTTGTTTCTGTGTAAGATTTCAGCATTACAACCCTGGTTTTGTCACTTATATTTTGGCTCATCTATAGAAAACCAATAATTACTATTCCTCACTGTCCTGCAGGTGGAAAACATTATATAGCACAAACGAAAACCACTGATGTTTCATCACAGCATGCTTAAATATGTATACCTGCGTATAATTCAAATGTACAAGAATTAAAACCGGTATTTACCTTGGGCAGAGCAACTTCATCTTGTCACAGAGGCATTGGATGTAGACACTGCCATCCTTACTACTGCGGAAGGAGAGATAGCCTTCCACTGTGGACATGCCAACCAGAATATCAGCCTGATCAGGAATGAAAGTCGGAGGGGTAGCATCCGTCTCAAGATGTCCAGAAAAGTCTGCTTCTACTGGAACAGCTGTATGACCAACAGAACCTTGGCAAGCCTGGATGAAAAACAGTTTGGGTTTGCCAGCAAGAGAAGGACAATTAGATCCACTGAAGCAGGAGACTAAATCTTTAATATTTACAAAGGCGTCATCAGTGCCTTTTATTTTGTCTTTTTCACCATGGGAAAAAATGAAGCAAACAAAACAGTCCATGTTTCTATGATCTCTTTGGCTGTATTCTTTAACTTTTTCATATATTTCTTTTGCTTCTAGATCCATGTGCTCGATTGTCTCAAACTGAAGCCACTTAAAGACTTTCTTCACAGCCTCTGGGGAAAAAAGTCAGAAGGAACGTGTTAAACATAAACAAGGAAGATGCTGAAACATCAGTCTTTGTGGCAGATTAGACGTTAGTAGAAGTGTTCAGATCCCACCAATAAATTCACCTGACTGACTCCTAGTCTGCCAAATCTTATTAGAAAAACCCATGCCTAATTTACCTCATTTAATTTTTTTTTTTTTACACACAACTGGGTTAAGTATTTGGGAAACAAAACCAGGTTTCAGATCATATGATGTATTGGTACAGATTAGTGAAGTTCCCTGTGTTAAAGCAAGCTTTAATTGTGTATTGCAAAATAATCTCAGATACCTAAGAACAACACTTGGCAAGTAAAGAAGAACCACCTCTTTAAAATTACTCTTAAATGAACTAGGTCCCTCATTCTATGAGAATAATCAATGCAGAAAGAAGGAAGGCAGAGTAATCTGCTCACAAATGCTCTGAAGACATCTCAGCAAATGGTGACTTAATTGTTGTGTGGGCCACGAGAAACTAGCTGGGAAGAAAGCAGCCAGTAGATGGCAAAGATGGAGTTAAAATATCCTTCATGTGTCCTTTCATGACACAGATTTTACTTTTTTAAGATAAACTCTTGTTTATCTTGAAAGTGACTTGCAGGAAGACAGGCTTTAAGGAAAATTGCAGAGCATTTATTTGAGCATTGAAGAGTATTTAGGGACTTAAATATATTTTTCCATGATAGCTAAGAATTAAAAACAATCAAAAAGTGAAAAGGTGGAACAGTAATCCCTCTCTCACTATTTGGTAGATATAACCAATTAAGACAATGCTTTTTACCTAGAACAAAAAGCGGATCCTTCTTTGAGCCATCAGAGGAAAAACCAAACTGTCAATTGGATTTAAAAAGTACTTACCTCCATCTTGCATTGTTCCTTCTCTGTTGTCAGATGGATTTTTAAAAATGTAGTTGTTAAAAATCACACAGTAACCATGGGGGTTATTTATCATCTTATATGTTTCCACACTCTGTAGAAACAAAAAAAGCAGGTATGAAAATAGTGCCAAGCATTCGAAAGAGAAATGTGCTACACACAGATGGTTGGTTGGTCCTCCACTGTCCAAGAGCAAAAAACATCACAAGTGCTGAGAAACAAGAAAGGAAAAGCCTAAGAACACAATCTAGCTGCAGAGGAGAGGAATTTGCATTCTCTCTCTCTCTGCACCCCACTGTTCCCTCTGAGCCTTATGGGATTCTAGTGAGGTAGCAGGTTCTGTTGTTCCCTTCCCATCTGTACAGGAGTATCTTAGCTAGGACTTTAACATCCCAATTCTCCACTATTGTTAGTCTTAAAAATCTATGCTTCTCCTCAGAGGAGTTGGATAAATACTTTAAAGGTAATCTTGAAGCATTTCTCACCATGTGTGTTGTGTTCTCCTCTTCTCCCACTGGCTGTGCAGAAACAGACACAGGATAGCGGAGTTCTTCCTTAGAATAGTTTTCTAAGGAGAAAAAGAACTCTTTTATTTCTAGACTTCTAGGCTGCAAAGGATGGAGCCATAAAACCCATAAAAGACCCCAATTTAAGTTTTTTTTTCTTAAATAGCAGATTAAATAAATTTACCTTTTTTTCTTTCTTCATAGATATCAATTTTTTTCATTATGTCAGCTCTAAACCCCTTGAATAAATCTTTCAGCACTGTCAGGTCATTTTCTTCAATCATCCCATTTCTTTCCATTTCCAGAAAGACTTGCAATGCTGACTGGTAAAACAAAAACACATAACCCAAACTCATGCAGTGGCCTTCAATAACCGCAGTATCAGGCACCTCTGGACAGAGCAGAAGACAACATCCTCATTCCCAGAGACTGACCGGCTAAAGACCAATCACCTTTTCCACTAAACCTCATTAAAACAAGGGGCATGATGCAACTGGATAAACACATCACTAAGGCTAGCACGGGGTGATTAGAAATTGCCTACGGCTAGGTTATCCTGTTTTGTTTCAGCAGTACAAAGCACTAATGAGAGTAACAACATGGCATCCTGTTGTGCCTTTGAGTTCTGATGAAGTGTTGTTAAGTCCTTTAGCTATGCCATTTTACATGTTCTATTACAGAAAAGGTGTTCAGGGCTAATTTTTTTTGTTTAAGCTCAATAGTCCACCAAGCTGGAGGTAAATCTGCTAATTTTCCTCTAGGTGCCACAATAAAAATAGGACTTTTAAGGAAGCATCTTAATAATTCCAAACATTTTTATAGCACTGTTACAAGCATTTTTATAACACTGTTATAAGTGTTTTATAACACTTTTCATTATTTACAAGTATTAAACTACCTCATCAAATCTCCTAATACCATTGGGAGAAAGTTAACAAAATGCCGTTTGTCCAAATTAAAATAAAGAAGAAAACATCCTCAATGACACAAAAATTTGTGGTTGAACTCACGTTAGAATTGATTTTCTCTCTCCAAAACATTGTTTTTCCTTTAGCAAACATCACTCTTCTTAGATACAGCATATGTAGAAATGTCTTATAAATGCCAAGCAAAGATTCAAGGAAGAGCTTGATGGATTTTGCAAGAAGAAAGGATTAGGGAGACAGGTGATAGAGTGAAAACAAGACCAGGAGAGCAAAAAAGGGCAGAGAGAAGATACAATGAAAAAAATAAGGGTCCATTTTTTCCCACAGCAGCTGTTAGCTAACATGACAATTCTTTCAACAACGGATTTTCATGAGAGCAGACTGCCTACTCTTCCCTCCCTAGCAGAGACTCTGAACTAGCCTTGCAAAAAAACTTCTCAAGATCACTTTTCATACAGCATTATCCTGGAGCTTGTTCTTTGATAAATTTTTTTGGAGCAGAAACTTCACACTTCTGACATCTTCTGGATTCAAGTCCTCTGCAATTTCATATAGCAGCTGCCTGACAATAAAGAATAGAGAGACTGTTAAAGTTATAAAAGTAAACATAACAATCACACATTTTAACTGTAAAATGTAAAACTCATTGTGGCAGAAATTCATGCTGTAATAAATAGTTGTGCTGGGATCTTCCTAAGAGAGCACTGCAGACAGAAAACGTGCCAGCACACAAGTGAACTGTCATACATTTGGCATGTAAAGGCTTGCTGCTTCTGTGCTTACCTGTAAGCTGACACCTGTGCCCGGCCGGGGCCCCGCAGCTCCCTCTCCACCTGCTCCCGGCTGGAGCCCAGCTGGGCAGCCAGGAGGTCCATGCGCCTGATGCGGTAGAGCAGCTCCCTGAGGAAGGCCAGGTTCCCCTCCTCCAGCACGCCTGTCTCCTGCAGCGCTTGGAAGAAGGCCTTGGGGTCCTTGATGGCTTCCAGCTTCCTCGTGGGAACATGGTCCACGCTGAGGAACTTCAGTGCTGCCAGTTCATCTGTGGCCAAAGCCTCAGAAACTTTAAAAAGGAGTTTGCTGAAGTCTGTATTCATTTCACATCAGGATTTGGCTCTAAACACAAACAGCAGTTGATTTCATTTGTGTAATTTGTGTAAACAGTAGTGTAACAACACGATTCACATAAAAAGAATCACATCATGTAGAATAACCCAAAATAATTACATTTAGTACTTTAGTAGAGAGAGGCTGCCTTGCTATCATAGCTTTGATGGTTAGCTCTTCTGGCTTCCTAGACTTAACAAGGAATATTAAAACCTCTGTGTCAAGCGGCATTAACAGACAAAGTCATGGATCGTCCTTGCTTCCTATGGTGTGTCTACACGTGAACGGTGTGGAGCTGGGGAAAGAGAGCCCGAGAAAAGAGAGGGGGGCAAAAAGAGCAGGGGAGGGTGGGGATGTGTGTGTGTGTGTGCGACTTATGTCCTGGTATAGTTACCTTGTCTTTATCTAAATTAGACTTCTTGCGCGCGTTGTCCATGTGCTCCCAGGCAGCCCTTCCCCGGAAGTGAGCTGGCAGGGAAGGAGCAGGGAATTGGCTCAGGGCAGCGCTGCCTCAGCCCTGCGGGACCCTCTCCTCCCATCACACCTTTCCTGTAGCAATACTCTGGAATGTCTGAGACAAAGCTGGGCCTCTGCAGCTGATACTGAAATGGCCTGCTTCCACATCCCTCTAGTTAAAGAATCATGTGCCACTTTGTTCTCTCTGCCTTAGATATACGACACTGAGAATCTCTGAAGAGAAGCTACAGAAGTGCATTCAGAAGAAGTTGACAAAGTTGACAAACGAAATGAAAACTTCCTACTCCTTCACTACAGGAATGCTATGCTGTCCATTTTAATCTTACTGCTACTGCAAATGTTTCAATACCAGGGCTGGTAACTCCAAGGTACTCTATAATTTTAATTTGAAGAAAATTGTATTCCACTCTCCTCCAAGGACCACTCTGGAGAAAACCAGCTTTTTGTAGCATGTCCTTGGTCAGCATTCTGTTGGTTAGCAAGAGAGAATGTAATAACAGTATCTTAAACTTTTGTCTTTCAAAAAAATGGATAAAACAGCAAAACACGTTGTGACACAGCACATATGATTAACATTCTTTCCCCAAATACTGTTGTTTCCTTTAAGCCCATTCAAACTGAACTTTTAAACAGACTAGAATCCATATCATTCAGCCCATATCACCACAAAACCACTTGTATCTGAATCTGCTTGACCTCATAATTCAATGATTGCTGATCTGACTTATTTCTACATTCACACAGGAAAGAGAATACCTTCTTGGTAGCTAGTTAGGCAGTTATCTTATTTCTCATGCCTTTTGTTTAAGACACAAGGTATATGCTTGTAAAAGCAAATCTTTCTTGTAATTTAATTTTAATTTTTCAAAGGCTCTGAGTTTCAGACCCATCAAATTATTGCAGTCAGAACAGATGTGTCACCTATATTTGTCTGTAATTACAGGGAGCACAGCTAAAACAAGGCTCAACTGCCACTGTCTTTTTCTCCCACTTTACTATATTAAAGTCACAACTGATACAATGAGCAAACTGAATAATAATAACAATTTTACACCACTTACATGGGAGGACAGGCTGGAGGAGTGCTGGAACAACTCTGAAAAGTGAGATGGCAATAGTCTCTAAAGTCCAGGAAAAGTACTTTTGTACAGTATCTATATTGTCACATGACTTACAAGAAGTATGTCAAAGTAACAAATTGATAATAAAGCAACAGATCCCTACTCCACCTATCACAGCTCCAGTTTCAGAAAATTGGTTACTACAGGGCTTGTGAGAAAAAATTGTAAACAAGCCACAAAAGCAATCAGGTTTTGCTTTCAAGGAGGCACACTAAGCAGCACATCTAATGCTTTCTATCATACAACACAGCTCAGTACTTTTGCTCTCTTACAAAAATCCTAATTAAGAGACAGTGAGAGAAGAGTGAATCAATTATATCTTGTCAGTTAAAAAATCTCGGTCCCACTGTCCTGCTGTGTCACCAGATCCACCATGGTTTACCTGCTTTCTCCAGTCCCTCTCCCACTCACTCTAGCCTATTTTGAATGGAAAAATTGTTTTTTAAATTAAAGAGTCAACTTTTAGCACCAAATGCAGTAGCAGTACTCAGTAAATACAGGGGACTTGACGACTAAATATTCTTTTGAAATTTTGAATGTATTACACTTCCCTGTTTATAGAAGAATTTAAGCAATAATTTTCTTTTGACATTTCCTCCCTCTGTGAAGTATAGAACTGAGCCTTCAATGGAAAGGTTCCCAGGAGGCTAGTCACCAGCCTCTTCCATGCAGCAGGAACTATGTGAGCAGAGGTCAGTATGGCTACCAGACTCCCCGAAGATTGTGAAGTCAGCATTATGAAGACAGACAAATTAGGAGAGTCAAAATTTGTTAACATTTTGCAATTAAAACAATTATTAATTGCTTTCAACCTATCTACCTCTACAAACTCAAAACTATAACATACCCTTTGGTAGAACGAGGCATACAAATTTCTTCCAAAAGGCTTATGCCAGTAACAGATCAGAAAACCTGCCTGACTTGTTTCACTGGCAAGAGTGGTGCCTTTATCCAAAGGCTGAGGGCACACGCAGGGACACTGTAAGTACTATCTGTTCTTCAGGTCCAAAATGTTTCTGTCTCCATGTCACCCCAAGTCTCACTGCATCAATTCTTCTGTGTCCTACCTGAGTCCCGGGTTCAGCTGCAGTCTGAAAGAGCCACCATGCCACGATCTGCGCTCTGTGACAAATACTTGATCATGGCTTCTCCTATCATACAAGTTTGAAGAACCACCCCTTCCAGCGCCACTCTTCCTCTTTGTTAGTTTCACTTTTGATTTCTTCCTCTCTCACCCTTCGTGGAAATGTTTCTGTCCTTAGATTCCAATCTCTGTAATTTCCCTTGGTGCCCCTGTAGTCTTGTTTTGCCCCTCTGGATTCCTCTAGAACTGTCTCAGTGACCCAGTCTTTTCCTTGTACAGACACCCTGCCAAAGATTCCTCTCACCTAGAAAGGAAGTGAGGTCTGAGAAAGTGAAACTGCTGAGGCTACTGACTGCTCAGGAACTGTATTGACTGCGGCCTCCATTGGCATTAAGCAGGATACACAGCTCCTGCACAAAATCTTACAGGAGGAATGGGATATCAGAAACCTATGGATGTTACATATCCCACTTTAGAGATCATTGTGGGGTGACAGATAAAGTCACAAAAGTAGAGAAAAGCTCTTGATGGTTCCTGGAAGACTCCAGCACCTGGGAGACATTCCCAGAAATTGATAAGCCTCAGTGTGGAACTGGATTGACTGAAGAATGGGGTGAGATGGAAATCTTACAGCCTTTCTTCCCAAGACATTCTGGAGGCATGAAACTAGACATGGTCATTGGGCCTCTGGCTCCGTCCTTTGTCTGTCCCAAAGCAACAATCTAACTCCTCCCAAAGGTTTGTTTATTTGCCTGGCTATCACTCAAACTTTCTAAGGGAAAAACGATATAAAAGAGATTTGAACCTGGAGAAAAATTGGGAAGAAGTGCCATCCATATTCACGGAGGTAACTAATGAATGCCTCTCTCCCTCCACTCCACGTGAAATGTCTCGGGGTGAGCGATCATTAACTAATGTTACTTTCTTTTTTATATTTAATACTATGCTTTGCTCTAGGGTGGGTGTCACTGCTGTTTAGGTTTGTTGTACAGTTAAGGTTATTTTGTGGTTAAGTTCTAAAGTTTGGCTCTTTTGCGCTAATGTGGATATTTTCTGCTAGTAAAATCCTTTTAATTACCCTGCTCTAGTATAGAAGGTTTTGTTATTAAGTTGCTTGGTGTCCCTTGGTGTAGACTGTGAGAAGGTAACCCTCATAAACACAGTATATTTTTGTAGTTAAAATGTTGTCAAAGACATATCCAATCCTCTTAAATTGTCACGGCTTGATATTGATAAGCTTGTTATTTCGTGAACTAATCAGAGTTAGTCTGTGATACTGTGGTGCTGGTAGTTCTTGACGGCGAAATAACTCACAAGGAGGGCTTGTGGAAGGGCCTCACCCTCTCTCTTCCTATTACAGTGACGTCCCGGAAAAACTTCCCGTCCAAATTCAGTGAATCCATTAAGTGAAAGGGCTCGATTCCAGGACCTATAGCAGACTGGTTTGGACATAACTTTTGGGGGGGTGGGACACTGAATAACCCTAAAATATATATTGATACCCACAGGACAGTTCCCCTTCACATGCCAATCATGGTCTTCCCAAGACTTACCAATTTTCCCATCAGTCTCATTTTATATTAGTCACCCTTATATTTGTCCAAATAAGGGCTGAACAAATAAGGCCAAATAAGGCACAATCCTTCCTTCATCATGATAAAAATTGACCATCATGTTTTGGACAACTGGCTGCATTTCAATGCTCTGTATGATGCAAAATTCCTCTACTAAAAATAGTGCAAGCTAGAAATTGCATCCAACAGCACTAGAGAGGAACTTTTTCAAATCTTCACCCTAATGTATGGCTAGTAATCATATATAACAAGGAGTGTTTTGCTGAAATAAACTAAGTTTCACTTCAGTTTAAGCCCTGAAGCAGTTAAAACCTCACTGATTCATGCAGCCCAACAGAGCGCAGGGGCTAGTCACATAGATCAAACAAGGATAAGCTTTACCCCAATAATTTCTATCTCACCAAGCTCTTAAAAGTAAGCATTTAATACAGTAACAAAGAGGAAGGACACAGGCAAACATAGAAAACATTCATAATGAAAGAATCAAAAAATTTAAGATATTTTGTAAATAAACTGTTATTGCCATTTTTTGTGTATCTCCAATAATAATAAGAAAAATTTAGTAATTTCTAGATGGATAATAAATACAAGATATGCTTAAGAGAAGAACAGTACTTCTAAGAAAAACAAACCTCCCCCCTGTGATGTGGTGAAATGAATTTGGACTGAATTTGGATTATGTATTTTGACTATTGTTTGTTGTTTTGTGTGGTGTCTATGTTTTTTGTTTGTGTGAGTTTGACATTCAGCTGAATTTTGTTTGATGTTTTGGTTTTGCCTTTATTTGAATTTTGTGTAAGTGTAAAGATTTATAGATAGGATAAGAGTTAAGTAATTAAGTTAATATAGATAATTATAAATATAATAAGTTAAGGCTAAGTATTGTTTTAAATATGTATCGTTAAGTTTGTTTATGGGACCATATAGATATGTATAAGAGATACTGTTAGCTATTGATAACTTACTAATTATATTGCAAAGCTCTTCCAGCTATTCCAGATCATAAAAAGGTTTGTAATATGTAACCCAGTAGAAGAAGTAGAAGTAGCGAGCAGTTAGGTTAGACTTAGCATTAGTGTTATGTTATGTAGTAGCAGTAATAGAGACTTGAAGACCCTGGATTTCTTTGTGCTGGTTATTTTGTAGCCGACATAAGGAGATTGAAGAGATGCTACAGAATAATATCCAGCATTTTGACTTTACTCAGTTTTGGAAAGATCTCCCTGTATATGAAGTTCATGTTAGCCATTTGACAGTATCAGTGTGCACTGTGAAACAAATTGCTAATTTCAGTTTGCAAGTTAAATGTAATTCACATTAAGAGATGAAAGAAATCCTTTTCCACTTACTACTTAAGCTTTTGCCTCTTCAGTCTCACTTTTGTCTCTATGAATATAGCTAGAAGCAGGATTTATAATTGTTAGCCTACAAAATAAAACACGATGAGCCTAAACCAGACCATTAAGAATCCTGTTTTAGATATGGAAGGTTACATGCTATACTACCAGAAAAAACTCTTCTATTTGCAGCCTGTGCAGGTACAAAAATGTTTAACATGATAGAAGTATGCTGCTCCAAATCCTGATAACTCTGAATATATAGATGAATGTAACTAACTGACACATGGACTGTTTTAGTTGTGTCTTCTCCAGTTTCAGAGTCCGTTTGACAAAAAATTTACAAGGCCTTGTCTTGCAACTAAAAGATCCTCAGAATTCTGGGTAACTGTCTTAAAAACAGGCAGTATGATGAACTGCATTTAAATGAGATGATAAAACTATGTGTTCTAAAAGCTTTGATGTTGCTCTGAAGGGGAAGGGTCTTTAGGTATTGGGAATATAAATTTTTTTCTTAAGGTATATGCTGGTTGGGGCATCTGCTTCACTGTTCCCTTGTTGGCAACACGTCTGGCCACATCTTTGTTAACTTCTGTAAGAATTGACAAAATATCTTCACCCCTACAGCCAGAAAGAGAGCAAAAATAAAAAAAAAATACTTATTAGTAAGCAGATGGCAATCCATTTAACACCTCCATGATCAGTTAGAAGATACATTATGAATATATAAAGCATGAAGAAGAAAATACATTCTTTTCTCTAAATTTCTCCTGTTCTAATTTGAGTCATATTAAAAAGAAAAAACTTCTCTTGCTTGATTCAACCAGTAAAGAAAAATAGTGGAATAAAATATTTTTACCTAAATCCACTCAAGATAAGATTATAGATGGGAGGTCTTGAGGGCTTTTTTTTTTTACAATAAACTTCACATTCTTCAGATTATCTCTATGGTACTAGCAGTGTTAATGTCAATTTATCAGTGTAAATTTATCATCAGTTTAACTAATTTTGTCCACCTTAGAACATGGGTTAGTGTTCCTATATGAATTGCCTTTGGAGAAAAGTAATTTAATCAGAGCACTAAGCCAAGTATTTACCTTGGTACCAGCAACTGTAGCTTCTCACAGAGGGACTGAATATACCAAGAGCCCTGTAAAGGGTGTCGGATGGAGGCATATCCATCAACTGTGGACATGCCAAGGAGGAAATCAGCATCTTCAGGAATACTTTCAGAAAGAGAAACATCCTTTTGCATGGAAGATGACTCAGGACCATCAATATAGACAGGACATTGTACCTTTCCACCCTGACATGCTTGGATAAAGAAGAGTTTGGGTTTTCCAGCCAGCTGGGGACATTGTTTGCCAGTGAAGTGGGACATAATCGCGCGGATTGATACAAGCTCGTCATCTGTGCCATAGATTCCTCCTGACTCTCCATGAGATAAAATACAACATATAAAACAGTTTTGGTCTTTGTGATCTTGTAAATGCTGCCAAGTTTCCATGAGCTCTTCAATCTGCACAGATGTCTGATTTGTGCAAGTCGTCACATCCAGACCAAGCCATGTGAATACTCGCTTCAGATCCTCTGTAAATAAAAGAAAGATAAAAGGAAAATTCAAGGCAATAGAAAAACATTTTATGAAGTCACTATGCAAGGTAATCTGAAGGGGGAAGGCCTTTACAACCCTGACACTTCTGCAGATCCATCCTCATACTAATACCAAGTAAAGGTTGAAATAAAAAACAGAGGGTATCCGCTCAAACACACAGTTCCTGAACTCTTCTACACAAGTTTCAGAAGATAGTGTGTACATTGTAGAATGTCATTGTAAGTGAGCACACAAATGACACTTGAAAATACAAAGAATCTGCCCTTCCTCAGTTTCAGATAAGATCTTTCAAAATCTTCCTCACATCATTGTTTTCCAGTTACAGTTTTGACTGTTAAGAGTTTCAAACATAAGAAATAAATAGAATGAACAGAACAAAGTAAGAAGTATGCACAGAGTTGCTTGATTATGGAATTTTGCATTATATTACATAGAATGATGGTTTAGTTTAAGTTTAGTTCTTTATTATAGCCATAGAAAAAGGCTCAGTAAAAAGTGATTCTTAAAATTATTCAGGAATGATCCAACTGAAAAACTCAGTGGTTACTCCTCCTTTAACCCTTCCTCCCCTAGGATACACAAATTACATAATTTAACACATATCAAATATTTTACTCTTTTAGAATATTAACTACCTGTGGACAGTAAAATATAGAGCAATACCACACAATCAACTCACCTGAGGAAACGAGAGAGACTTATCCTCCAAAAATCTCATTTCATTAACTTACCAGCATCTTTGTCAGAACCCATCCTCTCAAAACTACTTTCAAACTTAACATTATTAATAACAAGACAGAATCCTCTCTTTGGTCCATCCATTTTGTAGCTTGCCATTTTCTGTAGAAAGGAGAAGGAAAAAGCTTACAGCCTAATTGAATTTATTCAACTTACTCGTATTTCCTTAATACGTTTCAAAGTTGGCATCCAAAAATTAGAGGCACCTAAGACCGTGGGTTACTTTTGAAAAGCTGGAACTTGTAGGAAAAGACATCGGTGAAAATCCAAGCACACTGTCATCCACCATCCTATCAAACTGCAGAAGAAAGGATTCCCATCTGGGTTCTCATCTATATGCAAAAGACAGGATTCAGCAGCCAAACTTTGCAATTTGAATTGGTGATGGGACAGAAGTCTCCAACTGTTTCTAATGTCACAAAAATATTTTAACTTCAGATGGCAAAGGGTTCACAATGCAACTATAAGCTGTTAAGACACGTGAGTTTTTTTTTTTAGAGCACTACTGAATACAGGTGATTCACACTGATCCACTGGAAAAGGAAGCAAGCAGAATAGAGATATGAGAAGTGGATAAGCCTACCACACTACTAGTTTTTTCACTAAGACTTAAAAGATACCTCCTACTCTTAAAATAACATTTTTAAAGCTGAAAAGTCATCAGAACTTCAAATAACATGTATTCAAGTCCAACCTTGAGTTGAAATCAAAAGTTCTGTTTACTCCAGTTCCTTTCTGCCCCCTAGAGAGCAACATGCAGCTGTTTTTGTGCATTCTTGAGGGACAAAACGAAGGCAGCAATCCACGCTCCTTCAACAGCAGCAAGAAGTACTTTTGCTACAGCAGTCTGAACATCGGGTGATGAAAAGATATGTTATGGACTTCGAGAAATTAAATCAGTATAAACAAATGGAGCTACTTGTTCCCTCAGTATCCATGGTCATCACAAGGAAAAGGCCAGAGGGAGAATTCAATGGATACACAGCTGTATTAGGTTAAAGAGTGCACATAAGGATCTCTTTCTAAGGGATCTCACAGAAGAGATCTTTTCTCATGTACCAAGATCTCTCCAAGAGCTTACTAAAACCCCTTGCCTTCTTTTAATCCTTCTAACAAGGTCTTTGCATGCTACCCCTTATTGCTTTTAATTTCAAGATGCTCTGAGGCTTTTTTTAAGCCATATTCAAAAACTGATAACTGTGAAGCTCCATTTGTCCCTGTGTGTTACACATTCTGCTGCTATCTCCAAAATAAACTTTAAAAAATGCCAGATGTTTTGTCTTTATCAGGAATATAAACGTATGCTCTGATGTGTGAATAACATCAAAGGTATTATGCCTGTTTTGCCTACACCACACCTTTAAATATCGCTAAGTTTCTGGCATCCAAGGTTAAAATGTTCTTTGAAACATTCCAGTTGCTCAGTCAATTCAAGAAACCTTATGAAAAACACATATATCTCTCATGTCCTTGCATGATAAATGTCATTACAGAGACGATGAAGACCACATCCCCCCAGGTATTCAAGAAGGATTTAAGAAATTGTCTCAAACCTCCTTTTCTGCATCGCTGAATTCTCCATGCAGGCCCAGGTTTTTTTCAGGAAAGCTTTGTGTAAGATTAGTTGCTTCATTATCTGTAAAAAAAACCCCAGCATAGATATTTACGTAGATTATCCAATACTGGTGGATGTAGCAAAAAGGAGTTTAGCTACAGTACATCACTTTTTGCATTGGAAATACGGTTTCATTGAAAGGAATAATTCCTTCATATGAGATAGTGTGTTCAAAGGAACTATTCTGAATATGCTTCTGGTTATTTTTATTGAATATATTTTTGTGACAAAGGCAAGGTTTCTATTTTTATTGATATTGCACAACAAAGATATCCAGGTTACAAGGATAGATTCTACCTCAGACATTCAACTGAGTTTTTCATTTGGAAATCAGCTTAAAATTTAAGTGTATTGTAAGAAAAATCTCCAGTGTTACTAGTGAAGGTTTTTTTGTTTTGTTTTTTTTTTTTGCTCCTGAATCACCGGTAACTCTTTGTTTCTTTATGTAAGAACAGAAATTATCTGTATGCTTATAGTCCCTGTATCAAACATACATGCATATACAGTTGCCTTTAAATAGCACATTACATCATCTGTGACTCATCATGACCCAGTATTGAGTCATCATCTCAGTACTATTAACAAGGAAATGCTAAATAATTATAAATAGATTTTCAGTTTCCCAAACTGTTCTGTATGTGCTGTGTTGTTTTGTGTGACCTCAGATGTTCCAGAGCATCCCCACTGGAATTCAGCTAGGAAATAATGCAAATTAGGGATTGTAATGCCTGATTTGCTTTTGAAGATGAGCAATCCCACTTTAGATCCTGATTCAGCAATGCACACAAATGACCTTGAAGTTCATTTGCCCAGACTCATCTAGTGCTTCCTGCATTTCAGCAAACCTATTCCTACGCTCTGAATTTCTCACCTTTTGCCTTTTTGTAGCAGTTTATTATCTTCAGGAGATTAGGTGAAACAGTCTTAAAGACTTCCTCCAATATGTCGACATTGTTTTCAGTTAAAAGGTCCTGCTTTTCCAATGAAATCAGCAAATCCAAAGCAGACTACCAGGCAAAAGGAGAGAATAAAATATAATTATTGTTCCTTAGAAATCAAAGGGCCTCTTAGCCCTGTCTGTCTCAAACAATCACATTTTTATTTGCTTTACTCCCTACCAACAAGGTCCAAACAGTCAATTTTATATCACTGTGGAAAGTGGAAATGTTGCTTCAGGGAAAGCCACTGGTTATGTTATTACTTGGTATGGTCTTGTTTAAACAGATTGCCTCAAACCATATTAATGACTCTTGGCTTCAAGAAGGCTTTATTGCTGTGAAACAGTACCAATGACACATGGGCATGAACCTCCTTTGCATATGGCTCAACCTGGGCAAAGATTTGCTTTGTCACCCTTTTATAATCTGATACTAGACAGTGAACTGTCAGTGAGTAACCTTGGCACAAAGCACCAAACTCTATTCTTATCTGTCAACGGCTTCCTTCTTGCTAACCCTATAAATATTGACCAGCCTGACTGCATAAAATGCTCTATTCTGCCAAATACTTATAACCCTTTTCCTCCTCTTTCCCCTCTTCCTTCTTATTTTCCCACCATATACATACATGTACTGCCCATCGCTTTGGAAGCCGCTTTTGCAGGAGGAACTTCATCTTCTCCACTATCTCATCAGAGATGTTCTCTGACAATTCATACAGCATTTGTCTATGTGAGATAAAAGTGTAACAAAAGACGGTGTAAAACCCGAAAGCAATCTGAGAATTTAAAAGTGGAAAGGGAAACAGTATGGCATAGACAGCAGTAATGGAGAGGACAGAATTGCACTGCAAGCTTACCTGTATGCAGACACTCTTCCCTTCTCATGCAGACATTCTTGCACTTTCTCCTTGGTGTAATTAAGTGTTTTGAGCAAAGAGTGACATTTAATTCTGTGTAAGAGTTCAGCTACTAGGAAAGTATCTTCCTCATTCAGATGTTCTTCATTCATAAGAAGGTTAAAAATGTCTGCTGCTGACTTCACTCCTTCTAGCTTTCTGAGGGAGACCAAGTCAGTACAGAGAAATTTTAAAGCTGCTACTTCTTCGGCCCCCAGATTCTCACTAATTTGCAAAAGCTGCTCCAAGCCATCAACAACCTCCATGTTGCTGGAGCCAACAGTCTCTCTGCCTGAAAGTAGAAAGCAAACACTGGTAACACTTGAATCTTCGGTACAGCAATCCTTCTAATAAATTTTCACCCAACTGCTGTTTGGAATCCCTGAATTACCTGCAGAAGAGGAGTTTCCTTTTAAATAAATTTGAAATTTCCTTCCCTCTCTAAACACAGGGCTACAAAAAAGACCAGGTTTGGCAGAAGCTTCAAACAATCCAGTCTGTATTTGAAGTTAGCCCTGCTCTGAGCAAAAATCTGTGCTACATGACCTCAAGAGGGTCTGAATTTCTTTTTCTTTCAAACATGTTCTACTTTCAGATCTTTGCTTCTCTCCATTGTAGGTGGGAAGGGTAACTTATTGGAACTATCAATGGACACAACACAGTGATTCATATATATTCCTTGATCCACAGTCCAAGAGTTTATTCTTCTGTGACTGCAGCAGGGAGGTGTTCCTTTGTTACAAGGCTGACACCTAAGCTGAAGGTGTGGAATATCCACCCACTCCCAGTCATATCTTGCTTCCAAACTGTATTTCACATTTGGCTCAGAAAACCCCTTATAAACCTCCCTTATAAGTAAATGCCAGCTAAAATCTAATAGCATTCTGTGCTCAATCTAACTGGGCTCTGCACAAGCAACCCAACCTTACTGAAGTTTAATAGAGTCTAATTAACCTTTCACTACACCAACTTCTTTCATGTTCCCTAGGCAGTTCTTTTCTGCCTCTGGAAGGTTATATAGGTAAAAAAGCACTTCAGTATGTTTTGGCAGCTAGGTCTTCAATCCCTTGTTTAGAGCAGCTGGAAGTAAAGATTTCTACAGAGGGAGCACAAGAAAAAAAACAAGAAAGCAGATTAGGGACAGAACCTAGGAATCTGAAGCCTATGAAGCACCTGGGAGGACAGCTCAGCAAGAGCATATCACAGCATGTGGAGGCACAGAGAAGAGACTGTTGCATTTTTGTGTTCAGAGACAGATAGAAAATGTAATCCCCAAGCCCATGTGTCAAGTTAGGAAAACAAAGTTTGACAGAACCCAAGAGTCCTGAATCATGTCCTGCCTCTACGTCACAAGAGAGAGCCGGCACAAAAAAACCAAACCAAACCAACAGGTCAGATTGCTTTTTCCTGTATTCAATCTTACTCTCTCTATATCAATAATTGTTCTTCATATTCCTTCTCATATGAAATCCCATGTATTGTGACACCCTCTTCACTTAAGCTGCTATCAGAAAGGTTCACCTCTTAGCCAGTTACCTACACACAGAAATTCTATCAGACTTTAATTTAGCCAAATGCTGCTTTAAAACCATATCTAGATAATTTTACTCAACTACATTTAGCAGAATAATTTAGGTTAAACTGATTACTGCCTAAACTAACAAGTTTATATAATCCAGGCTCAAAATGAATTATGACAATTCAGAATTTAGAGACAATAATTTCAACTCAAAGGCTTTAAAAAAATCATCACTTTGGAAGAGGGGCAAGCTGTGAGTACACTGGGTGTACACAGTCATTTCATCAGCAAATCAAACTGAAGCAAGATCACACGATCATCGAGTGGCTTGGAAGGGACCTTGAAGATCATCTAGTTCCACCCCCCTGCCTTAAGCAGGGACGTCACTCACTGGACCAGTTTGCTCAAAGCCCCGCCCCTTGAGCGCTGCCGGGAACAACAGAACCATGGAATTAACAAGGTTGGAGAAGACCACAGTGTTTACCGAGTCCAACCTATTACATGAGCTATTACCAACTTATTACCCAACATCACCCATCATCTAGATCACGGCACTAAGTACATCATCCAATCTTTTCTTAAACACATCCAGGGATGGTGACTCCGCCACCTCCCCGGGCATCCCATTCCAGTGGGAAATCACTCTTTCTGTGAAAACGTTTTTCCTAATATCCAATCTAACCTCCCCTGATGCAGCTTAAGACTGTGTCCTCTTGTTCTGTCACAGGTAGCCTGAGAGAAGAGGCTGACACCCACCTGACGACAACCTCCCCTCTGGTAGTTGTAGAGAGCAACTTCTCTAGACAGTTTGTTCGAGTGTTCCACCACGCTCTAAGTAAAGAATTTCTTCCTAACATGTAATATAAACCTTCCCTCTTCTAGTTTAAAACCATTGCCCCTTGTCCTGCCATTACCTGTCCTTATAAAAGATCCCTCTCTCCCCCCTTATAGGGCTTTGGAAGGCCGCAGTGAGGAAAGGCCCTACAGCCAGCTCACCCCGCCTGCGCACCCACTGCTCGGCTTCTTGCCATTGTAGTTTTTTTGAACACTCTACAACTTCCTGAATTTTACACGTTACTTATAAAACATCGTGGTAAAAAAAAAAAAAAAAAATTAAAAAAAAATTGTCCTAAAGCAAAGGAAAGCGAGGAAACCATCCAGGAAAACGGGGAGGCGCTGAACACGCAGCACTGACACACCCGGGGCACGTGATCTGGCGCGCCTCACCCGAACCTTCGCCGGACCTCGCAGGGCACGGGCACCCAGGAAAGAAACGAATCAGCGTCTCTAATGTATGCTTTTAGATATACAGAGAAGGCAAACCTTATGAAATAAGCGGTAAGGATTACGAAATTACTATCTTTTTTTCCTTTAAGGTTTGACTGACTGGGGTCTGACTAGGGTTTGACCGACTGGGGTAAATCTTCGGCTGCCCCAAAGATTTAAAGATAACGCAAAGCCGCGGAGCTCCCGGGAAGGCCGAGGCTCAGTCCCCCAGCACCACGTGCGGGAGAGTTTTCCCGGCGCGGGCAGCCGGAAGGCAGCTGCACCAAAAAAAAAAGAGCAGGATTTAGGCTCTGGTCGAGGGAGCTGCTGTCTTTTTCCGTTCCCTGTCCGTTTCAGCCCCCCCTTTTCGTTACCTTTTGTATGAACTCGGTCTCCGGCACCTGTCCCGGCCCGCGATGCCCAAGTCGAACGCGGCGGGTCCGTCACGTCACGGCCGCGAGGCGGGACAGCCGCGCCCCGCCCGAGGCCCCGCGCAGCTCCCCCCGCGCCGGAGCGCCCCCGGCGAATGGCGACGGGTCGTGACCAGCGCTTCTTCCCGCTTTTGGGGCCGAACGGTTTGGTAGCGGCTGCATCGCAGATGTGCCACAAACATTTTAGCAAGGTTTTCCTTGCTCAGTGAAAGGAAGCCTGAAGAGCAGAGCTTGTGGGAGAGAGCTGCGCTGCCACTTGGATGCGGGTCTGTGTGTCCCCCCTCGCTGCAGGAAGGGCAGCCGGAGGAAGGTGAGCAGATTCTGCTCGGTTCAGGTTCCCCGGGGCCTTCGGCATGTCCAGGGACATCTGTATCCCCCCACACCCTCGGGTCCAGTGGAGACAGAATGGGAAGCGTCTCCTTGCTCACGCCACTAAAAGTGCTGTTCAACATTCCAACAGCAGACGAGTTACCTGTTGAAACTAAGGCTCGCTGTCCTTTATTCAGTCAGCTCATTTTTACAGAGCTGCAGAACGTAACTGCAAAATGTAGCAAGCTGTAGAGGTCTACAAGATAAATCAGCTAAGAATTTCAGTTATTCTGTGGTCCAGAGAGACAATCAGTCTGACTGCATACAGAATTTTTATTTAGAAACATCAGCTTGAAATCCATCATTGGGATTGATTTATAATATCTTACTAAATAATATAATACCGAATAATACAGAATAATACCAAATAATACAGAAGTTGAGAAATAGACATTTTTTCAAAACAGGCACAGAAAAGCTGACAATGCAGTACAGGAGATTTAGTTTAAATGGAACATAGTTAGATCATCCACACAGATAGCAGCCTCTTCTCAGCAGTATCATCCTGCGTGTCAGAAACTTAAAACTCCTGATAGAAGAACTCTCAGAAACTATCATAAAATCTGCTCTGACTCAGGTATCTGTAACAGGAGTCACTTCTTAAGGCAGAGTTGAAAGGAGAAATCAGACATACATGCTCCATCTACAACTGCTAGCAAGTGCTAGCACCATAACTTCCTCTTGAACATACCTTCTTTTTTGGATAATGAGTTGACAACCATCGTAATACACAAGTATGTAACAGTGAGAAATAAACTCTGCTTATGGCTCAGCCATAACTCAAGTGCCATGGAGCAGCGAATCTGACAGCTGTACTCCCAGCACTGTCAACACAGGAGCAGAGTGATCTATCTTGCTAAACAGCAAGTTCTGAAACTTTTCCGCTTCAAGGGTTACTTACAGGAGCCTCTACTTTTCAAAACAGCATTTCTTTGTCCTTTCTTACAAAAGGGGACATGGACTTTACTTACTGTGTCAGGCATTAAGGCAAAGAACACGTGCACTTCTTAACTCCCAACCCAAACGTACATTGTCACAAAACTAAGAAGAGAATATGTTCTATTGCTAATATTCTAAATAAATAGTTGTATTTAGTATCACTCAAAAAAACCTCAAAAGTTTGCAAGTGGCCTACTTTAGGAGGGAAGAGAAATTCAGTGACGATAAATTTCAGTACAACACATCCAGATTATACTGTTACACGTTAGGCATTTGCTCCATTGAAGAAAAGGTTTCATATTTATGACAAGTTTCTTGTCTTTTTCAGTAGAACAATGGTAACTTGGAAAAAAAATTCTTAAAGGCATATTCTTTTTCATTAACAAAAAAGTGAGGGTGACGTGTTTAATTTAAACCAGCCTTAAGAGCCCATGACTGCTACATGATACATCAAGGTTGCAATATTTTTAAGTGTCCTTTTACAACTATGCCTGGTGCAACAAGTGTGAGTCACGTTTCAGCTTCCACAGAACATCTGCCAAAGTCTCACATTTTGTTAACTGTGTGGTAGATTGCTGTAATACCCTGCCACATGTAGACTCATTTTTGCATCAGAGGAAAACAGACTTAGCCCAAAACATGGCTTTTGTGCTGTGGACAGTACTGATGACACAACCTCTAATGCAGCAAGCAGATGCAATCCAGATTATTGAGAAGACCATCTCCCTCCTCCTCCTGTCTTGCTAATCTATGGAGGCACGCAAGCCAGAACTTGTTAATGAAGAACTGGTGTTACTGGGTATGAATTCTTTCCTGACACATTTGCCATTATTAGGTGCAGGGGAAAGTACCCACAGCATTTCAGTGGTTTGGGCTGGCTAGTATTTGTTTAACCATCAACTGCTAACAGGTATGCTAAAAAAACCAACCATGAAGCAATAAAAATACTTTTGTTAGAGAACCCAAAGCTATAAAGTTTAGAGCTCTTTCCACTCAGTTTACTTGTTGTATTCAGTGGCAAGATCTGTTGCAGTGCTATACAATAGCTACCATTCTCACCCAAGCTTTCTGTGCTAACATACAAAATCTAGTGTCTCAGCTCACCAAAATACTTCCAAAATTTCTGGATTTGGAAGCAACAGGTGCTTTAGATATACATGAAGTAACAATGCATAAAGTAAAAGTATGTGTGAAAATGTTGGATCATAGTAAATGCTTCTTGTCAGCTACTTCAGACTTGTCCTTTCCAACAGCAGTTAAGTAGGACAAAGAAAAAGTGTCTTCGTCAGTGTGTGCTGGAGCAGAAGTGAGTATTGTTGGTTTGGGTCAGTGGACTTATTCCATTCATAAACTCTTCCATTCAGTTCTGTATGGATATCAAATATGGAGAGTTTCCTGCAGCAACAAAAGTAAAAGCATTCCATTAGAGAAGGAAGCAAGACACCATTTAAGAATCCAGAAGAGAGAAGACAACTTTAGACTCGGCAAGGAGAAAGTTTCAAATTTCAGTCTTTACTGCAAGGTCTAGACCTCTAAAGCACAAAGCTGAAGATGCATTTTGAGACAAATTGTGATAACCCAAATCACTGTTATGACATTAATTATGCTGGCATGATGATCTGTGATTTCATGGCAAGGTTTTAGCATTTGTAAAAAGGTCCTAAATGTTAATGTTGCAACTACCGTGAAAAACAGTTGTTAGCTCCCTGGTAGATGAGTTGTATAAAGAAAACCTTTGTTGGTAAGTTATATATCCCAATGTATCTGACTTTTGCTCAGATTCCTTTTGTACTCTGATTTAAACAGACAAAATTTTTCTGACACTTTGAATTCAAGATTACAGTGTCAATCTAGCGACTCCCTGAGCGAATGGTTAATTAAACCTACAGAAAGTAGACAGTCCTTTCTTCCCTATTGTCTTTTTCCTGAACTTAGGCACTGACTTTGTTATATTTGCAAGCAGAGCTCTTAATGGTACATGGTAATCCTCAATTTAACAGAAGCCTGGAATCTGCCTTGTTATCTTGGAGAAGGAAGATTTCCAATCCTGTCTAAAGGACTGACATGCACTATCCAGGACAGGTTCCCCCCTTCTCACTCTGCAAACCCCAGTGCCATACCACACTTTAATTTTGCTCTTCACAATCAGAAACTTCACTCCTACTTTAGGCAACCTTTCTTTGTGGTTGCTGACAAATCAGATACACTTGTCTTTTAGCCTGTGACACTGCATGAAGACAACTTCAGGACCAGCCAGGATGAAACTTAAAAGTTTCTCTTTATGACAGTAGTCTGTCATAGGATAAAGGTCATTATTTTCTCTTTTCTTCAGTTTACCTTTTGTAAGGGTTGCGGAGTAGCTCAGCCAGACAACGCAGATAATATGAGGATGAAGTCGGGGATTTTTCTAGCATAGACACATCCACCCTACAGTGACTCCAAAAGATGTCTGCTTCTTTGGGGATAGTGATTTTAGCATCGATATTCATGTCATTCCCATCTACTTCCAACAGACTGGAACATTCCTGGTTATCTTCTGTCACAATGTAGCTCTGAATAAAGAAAAGCTTTGGTTTTCCTGCGAGTCCAGGACACGAGTCAGCTGTAAAGCATTTCTTTATTTGTTCCAAGGGGAATCCAAAACGGGTACGGTCTGTACAGAAGATGCTCTGAGGACTTCCACGGCTCACCAATACGCAAATGAAGCTGTCACAATTTCTGTGCTGCTGCAACCTTGCAACTTCAAGCACTGTTTGTTTCATGGTGGCAATATTTAAATATCTGTGACAATGAATGTCATAGCCTAAGCCTCTGAAAGTCTCTTCCAACACATCTGAAAGAAGCAAGATGTAATTAAATTATGGGACATCAAGGATCAATCAAGTCCAAATTACAGTATTTGCAGTGTTTTGCTACTGGAACCAAGTAGTTTATTTTATCACAATAATTAAAAAATCAGGAGCACTTGGTGTTGATCACAGTGCATTGAACACTTATAGTGCTATATGGGTGTTGACTTTAACATGAATTATCTACTTCATTTGACATGTGATCTGTTCCAAATTCCACAGACACCTAAATGCTTCGTTTAGAGTCAGTACCCAAGTTTCTAGGAATTAAAATATAAGGCAAGAAAAAACATTAGAAAATGCTTCACATACTTGAAAGGAATGATCTGGATAGCATGAAAAGTCTATTTCCCCCTTTAACTTGTCAAAATTACTTTGAATGGTTATTACAGATATACAGAATTGCATAAAAACCACAGAGGTTCCCTTTCATCAGTCAAAAATGAACCTTCTGCAGTCATTTATGCCTCCTATTACATAAAACTGACTTTAAGTGGTGAGTTCCAGGTGAAGAATGGACACTGGAATCTTAACTGTGACAGAATGACATTTTTAAGCAAAAAAGAAAGATGAACAATGAACCCTTTCAAGCAAGTTAGAAAGTAAAGCTGTAGGTAGCCAAACCCCAAGACTTAATTCTATTTTATTTGTGCTAACCTGTGCTGCAGGAAAATGTGCTATGTTCTGAATAACTACTTTGGATGATTATTAATTTGGAAGTGAAACCAGATACATGGTGGTTAAAACCACAGGTATTAAGAGAACCACAAGCTACTACTACAACTCATACCTGAACCATTGTATATTTTAGTATAAACCACATGCATACATTGCCCATAAGTATCAGGTGCTTGTTTACCTAAAATGCCTTACATACATATGAAGCTTGACTGTTCTTTGACCTCAAAAGTCTAACAATCTCTAATTAGCAGAGGCTATTTCAGAGGCAACTGGCAGCAAAGCAGCTGTACTACCCACTGTTTTCCTCAAAAAGCCCATAGTGGAAACAGGGAACACAATTCATTACTTTCTTCAGCAAAATACACAGGGTAGATACAAACGCTATAATATAGTGAGGTAATAACAAGCACTGCAGTCTCATTCTAGTTCTGTTGGTTTGATTAAATTTTGTAAAATAATTAAAAAACTGACCAGACAATATTAATTTTAAAAGGAAAGGTAAATCCCTTCTATTTCATTGAATAAAACACACTCTCAAAATTGAGGTAGAAGATTCAGAATCAATACAGTCTAGCAGTTACATACTCCACTGCAGCACTCCATCGGGTAGAGGGCAGCAGTACATACACAAAATGAGAGTGTTTTTCCTGTAATTTACTGATCCCACCGGCATGTGCACATACAGACAGATGTACAAAGCCTGGTGCCACCTCATTCCATGCTCTGTCAGAGTTTAAAAAACCCTAAAACTCAACAAACTTACTGCTGACACCTTAGTTTAACAATGAGTCAGAAATGATACATGGTAAGTCTTGGATACTTTAAGGCAAGACAAACCACAGCATCACACTTCAGAACAGCATGGCACAACAACTCTCAAAGCAGTGAATGTCTTTCTAACAAACTCCTTTCAGCAAAGCCATATGTCCTGTCTCTCCTGAATGTCATTAGCACAGTAATGTATTCCAGTGAAAGTCCTGCTTTCTATCATTTAAAAATGCTGATAAAGCACTGGTGACTTTAAACACCTGAGACACAGACATGGTTTAATTGCTTCTGCATCCAGTGCAGACATGCATGGAGACTGAGGCACATGAAGAGTTACTTGGTGTGCTTTTGGCACAACAGCAGCGGAGCCACGACTTGTAGTTGCATCTGACATCCCAAGTGCTAAACATGTAACTCATTATTGTCCTTTCCAGTCAGCAGCCTTCCACTATCACATTTACACTTCTGTTCTTGTACAAGTACTGTAATGACTGTAGGAGCTCATGAAGAGCACACACATTCATTTTTTATTTTAGTTTTGTGCTCATATTTGTATCTAGCACCAGTTCCTATGTCAAAGGCTTCTGAACCCTAATGCCTGTGAAAAAGACCTATGCCTCCTAAGGAAGAGTACATCTGTATCTGGCATAGCAGTTCTTTCCTTAATTCCTGTTTTCTCCAGCATATGTGTCTTATCTGCTTTTATACTTAAGTGGTTCATAAAAAAATTCAGACCTGGAATAGTAAAACACAGGTCAATAAAACATAGTTCAATAAATCAGGTCTCCACATGCTCATATCCCATTAGAGGCAATGAGATTTAAAGATTTATTTTTAAATAAGGCTGTTTTCACACCTCAAGTTTTCTCTAGCTTTAAACATTGAAATTTCTCTCGCAATCCTATTTGCATTTAAGAAACACAGCTCTAAGTAACAAGTAATTATTTTGGTACTGGAGCAGACTGCCTTTCGGATTAAGGCTGCATATTAAGTTTCTTGCATGAAAAGGGTTGTGGCTTTCTAAAGCTACCATGAAAGAGAACAGGAAAGCAAAGAAGCAGGCAGCAGGACAGAGCAGAATGTCTGAACCCAAGAGCCACCACCCCGAGTTTTCCTGTCCTTGGCAGACTGTTTATTTTCCACTTAGGGCAAATTCAGGGTTTTTTTTTGAGAGTAGATGTGAGGAGATGCTTTAGTGCTTTAGACTGAACAATAATTTCTACATGTAGCAATTGTATCCCTGTTCTTCTGGGGTTTTTTTGGCAGGGTTTTAGTTTTGTTTTTATTTTCTTCAGAGATCACTGATGGACTTGGTAGTACAGGCCAAAATCTCAAAAGATGCTTCCCAGTTGCATGTAACTGAGTTAAGTGCCTCCCTTATCCCTCTTACCCATGTATGGCAGGATTGTGAATCAGTTCCAGTTCCTGTTACTCTAATGGGAACCAAGTATCAAACTAAGTGTCTTGGTTCATATCATTTACATAAAATACTATTGTCAAGCAAACATGAAAATTTTACTTTCCGTGTCTGAGCTCCACATCTACTGCTCTTCAACAGCTACATCAATAATTTTAAGTTGGTTCATCTGCTGGACCATTACATACAAGAAAAACAAAAGATATGCCTGCAAACCCTCTCCTTCCCCTCCATCTCCCAGCCAAATACAGAAGTGACTGTAAATACCCTTTGCACTTCTATTTTTAGCCTCATGTTTACAGTGATTAGAGAGTAAGGGGTTTTTTTTTGCTTATGCAAAAACCTAATTCTTGGATTCTACAAAGGCCATGAGGAAAAGCCCACATTTTAACCATGGCACTGATCATAGTGACAGCTATGGTGACAGTTTCAGCCTAACTGTGCAACATATGACAGAAACCTGTCATATGTGTGTTATTAATGAAAGATCACATGGTTATTCAAAATCTGTGGTGTTCAGTATGTCTGCACTTCAAATCCACAACAGCTTTGTTTTTGCTTTTGTTAACTGGTCAGAAACACTATTTTTACCATCTCTGCCAATAACCTGCTGCATGACTGTAGCTTAATTATTCTCTTGGTTTGTGAATGTCCTTTTTCTCCCTCCCAAAATTCAGTCTCTTCTCTTAAAAGTTCTTTCATTCAGAGATTCTGCACCCAAAAACCCCCAAACAAGCATTGTTTGTGATAGTTAAAGGGAGAGTTAGCTTTAACCTCAGGCTCTGCTTGAGAAGACTTACTAGAATGGGTAACTAGATTAGCTGACTAGGACAACATTACCCTAGTCTGGCTGGTAAATGTACATCATATTCCTTACACTACATTGTTCTAATTATCCAAGATTAACAAGTTAAGGAACTTCAGATTCCAGAGACTTACCTGTGTCATTGCCAATACAGTCTATGATCAGGCATATTCCTAAAGGTTTACTTTGCATCCTGTAAAGATCACCAGACTCCTGAGGAACGTGAAAGGACAATTACAAAGTTAATATGTCACTCTCACCTCTTACAGACCTTATTATTCTCTTAAACTTTACCACCTCGGATCTACTATATTAGCTAGCAGAAATCTATCTACTGGGATGCAGTATGTCTTATCTACACAATAAAAAACCAGGAGAAATGGACTAATGATTCTTTTCCCCCTAGTGCAGGCTTAATTTTTGTGTCCTTGTGTTATGCAATCTTACTACCAGAAAGATCCTCAGAGACTAAGACTATACCAGAAATTACAGAAGTGAGTCTGAAATGAACCTTAGCTCTGAACAGATCTTCTAGTCAGGTTCTGGGGTTTTTTGCTGTATGGAGTGGAGAGGCTTTTTAAAAACCTGCACTAATACAGGAATGATCCTTTTATAGTACTTCCAAATTAATTTAAGTATAAAATAAATACACATCTATTGTATAGGATAAGTATTACAAGTATTATAATACCGTCTCTGCTATTGAGATGTTGGGAGCTGTAAGCTTCATATTGCCAACGTAATAAGTGTAGAGAACTTTTGTGTTCTTCAGGTGTGCAAGCAAGCACTGCTCATCAGAACATTTATTTCCTTATTTAGTGGAACAACCTCCTCGTTCCTAAATTGTCTGTAATGACTCTATCATTATTCCTCTCACCTTTAAAGAGATTACAATCAATTTGCTACAGGGAACTCTGGTTTCTGACCTACAGGAAACTAGTGAAAACAGCAGCAGTCCATTCTTATCATTAATATCCAAAGCATGTCTGTCTTCTGCTTGGAGAGCAAGGGGTGAGCAGGGAATCAAGAACAAAATTTACTGCAAGCAAAAAGGTCCTGTAATTTGTAATGCAGATGGCAAGAGTGGTCTGACATCCAACAGCTTTTAACTTGGTCTCCACTACTAATTGTGCAAGTTCAGTGTACACACCATATATACATATATTTTGCACACTGCTGCTTCTAGAGTAGCAGCAAGTATTTTATATAAAAATATGTTCTGCAAAAGCAATTCACAGAACCTGTTTATAGCTGAGGATGTATAGATTGTACACATATGCTCAAGCCCATACCTTATGTGACACTGATCCTGATTCCTGAATGGACATGTGGACTGGTTCTGCTGCAGCTAAAACAGACAGAAGTAAACTCAGTACATAAGCACCAATGGTATTTCTTTGGCACCAGATCAGTTATAAAGACCTCTTAGATTCTAAGTATGCCACTGAAGTATAAAATCCTTACATTTTTCACCTCCTTATATATTATTTGGATTGCATTCTACATTGCTTGTGACTAGGATTAAAAAAGAATCTCTCCTACGATGAGAGAATTCAGACAACTACTGTTAAAAATCACCACATTTGAACAGTATTTGAGGTTTCCAAGGAAAACACAATGCACATGGAAAGAACCTGATACTCAGGCTAATCAACCTTATCTACAATTTTAGTATTTATTCTGTTAAAAAGTTGTGACAGTGGAAGCCCACAACAATTTTTAATAAAGTTTTAATCATTTAGGGTTTTTAGATTATCAAGACTCAGATAAAATGCTCTTACCCAGAGTATGACTGTGGCCATTTTGTAATCTTTCTTTGCTCCCATTCTGAATCTAAAATGAAGAAAAAGGCATGATTTTCCCTTTCTCCTTCAATAACTAATAATCATGTGTTGCAAAATAAAACAATAGTATTTCTTCCTCAGTAAAAGGATATGTTTTAGATTCACATTAATCAGATAAATAGAATTACAAAATAACTAATGAAGAAAACACCAAAAGCACTATCAAATAAAAAAACCCCAAAACCGTTCCTCAGACAAAAATTACCAGCTTGTCATGAACAGCAAAGAAAAGCTTATTCCTTAATATAGTAAAACAAAAAACACGCTGCAGATGTGAATTTTGTTTCCTGTAAAGCAGCAAAGAATATTTACTGAACACATGACAGAAATAGTATCATTAAATTTAGCAATGCTAAATACTTTAAGAAAGGTCACACTAACACAATATCAGACCGAACCCAAATATAAAGAATACTGCATGCAATAGCATTGGATGACATTTCATGTGCTAATGTATCTTCTTAAAATGAGACTAAACCAAATCACAAGAAAAAAATAATCTGAAAAACTCTTCTTAAAGAGCTGCAAGGTCTGGAGGTACAAGGAAGAAGAATATGTTTTGCAAAGAACATCAAAGCAAAACATTTCACTCCAGTGTAGAAGAAAAAAACTTTCAAGACACAGACTTTATATGATCAATTAATAGGAAAAAATTCACAAGAGTTCTTTAAAGGAGATCTTTCTCAGTCAGAAGACTGAAATCAGACCTCAAACCCATCAAATAACAGGAATAAACCAAGTAATATTTCAGTCACTAGCAATCTCTCATCCCTCAGGCTCTGAAAGATGATTCTCCTTTTAACAATATTTAATATTTAAGCAAATTTAGAAATAAAGGATTTGTGATTTATTGTATGCTTACCCCTGAATTATAAAGAGGCTCAATCAGATTGAGATTAGGGAGAGATGCCTGATGTGCATTTACATACACTGGCTGAGAATGGACAGAGGACATCAAAGCTGCAGATTGAAAAGAAACACACAAATACATCATGATACATCAACTGTTTTAAAAATCTCAATCTATGAAGCATGCAGATACTCTAATCTGTAACTCATAGTTTTATCTTCAGTAAAAGCACAACTGACTCTTGCTTATCAAGAGTAACCAGTGCAAAAATAGCATCTCACCTTTGTGTTTGTAGTTCTGAATCTTCTTAATCAAGTCTATCCTGTGAATATTTCGAAAACAGTTTTCTATCAAATCCAGTTGATTAGGAGCCACCAAATTTAGCTTCTCCAGGTCAATTACAAGAGCTAGAAAACTCTGGAATAGCAACAGAAAACCAAACATATCAGTAATTTGTTCTCTATCAGAAGTAACAAAGCAACCCAGAAAAAACTGAGGGGAGGTCATAAAGGCTTTATAAATGACGTAAGGATGTTACTTTCTAAAACACTAAGAAATTTATCTGAAAGATGTAAGAATTCTTGGTATTATCATAAGAGTAACAGAAGCTAGAAAGTGATATTTCTAAAAACTAATATGATTTTTTTGAGGAAACTGTTTTGCATTTTGTTTTTGCTACAAAGTCAGTCACTGGGAATGTGACCTCACATGCCACAAAGCAAGAGGCAAGAAAAGCTTTGGAAAATTTGCAGGGCCTCTCTCCTTCCTTGATCAAGCAAAAATCAAAAAACCTCAAAGGAAGAAGACAAATCTTCAGTCTTCTACACACAGTCGTCAAGTTTTCTGAATTCTCTCTACTGAATTTCTGCTTTCTTAGAGCACTTAAATATTCAGAATGCAAAGGTAAAGACAGAGTAAATCTGTCCCTCTCTAAGTGAAACACAGCATGAACATAAAAAGTGACCTTGTAATTCAAGATGCATTTCAAATTATTATTGGTTTGAAATCCTTCTTATATGATCTTTCACATAAGCATTACTGAAGAAAAGCTTTTTTAAAAATGCCTTCTGCCTATGAGGTTCATTCTAACACCATGCACCACAGCAAGCACTGTTCCCTCCGTTTTTCATGCTTCTTTCCTTGAATTAAAAGCCAACAAAAGGAAATAGAAGCCACTACTCATTGTCCACTTTCTGATGTCTTTCTACTCCTGCCTGTATGTTTCACTTTCTACTGCTACCCCTTGCAGTACTGTTTCCTCTCCTTTGCTCTCTAGCTACTTGCCTTTCACTTCAATCTCCCATTGCTCCAGAGAAGAATACCAGCAGAAAAACATACCTTATCTTTTGCCATTTTTATCCGAGGTACGTGATCTCTAAGCAGAAAAACAAGAGAACCCACTTCTTCTCTTTCCAGATTCTCATTTATCTCTACCATTAGTACCCTGAAAAAAAAAAAGTTGAGATATTTCTAAAGAATTAGCTTGAAGCAAGATCCCTCCCCTGCCCAACTAAACCTCTCACATGTCCCAGTCTTAATGTATCATTTCCAATTAATAAATGGGCAAAAAACCTACCCTGCCCCAAGATTCAATTACAAAATACCTACTCTTGCTAACCAGCACCTGTGTTATTCAGACTGGCTGTTAGGAAAACAGAAGACTCCTCAATGTTTCAATAGAGATCATGTAAGACTTTTTTACCTATTAGTTACAGGGTTTTGTTTTTTTTTTTTAGTGAGAAGTTAACACAAGAAGATCTTCCTTGTGAGTACATGTATTTCTTTCTGAAGTATCTCACAGAAAATAACTGGAACTTCTTAGTTTCAGCCTCTCAAAACTAATAGAATAAAAAAGTACTAAGAGAGATGTCCCTTGCAAAAAGCTATTCCACATGGCTATGTGTCCAAAGCAAACTAGAAAAGAAAATATCTCTAAGCAATGGTGTCCTTTTGAAGTGCCATTTTTATCTGCTAATCTAAAATTCTACAAACATCACTGGTTTTATTGACTAACAAACTTTTTAAATACAGATGCTTCTAATGCCATGACTTGTAAGAAACTACTAAGGTTTAATTTAGGCACTAAAGTCGACATATTCTTTTCAATATAACTCTTAATGCTTTTTTCTGCTTTTCTCTTACCTTCACTAACTATTTAAAAAATAAATAAAAACCCAACCCACCCATCCCCATCTGAAACAAATTAAAACCCCCCACTTACTTTGAACAAGATAGCATAGCTTTAATATCTGAAATAGATATATTACCTGTAATCAGGGATAAGTCTGAGACTCCTGGTAAGGTGAGCTTCCACTGTTCCTTTCTCAACTTTCAAGATCCTCCTCAGCAAGTCAAACCTCCTAACTCTGTACAACAGCTCAGACAAGCCAACATGAGACAGTTTCTCCCTCTCATTCAAAGCCAGCAAGATCTCTCTAAGGTTGGCAGTGGCCAAGTCAGGCACAAGGTCTCGGCACAAGAAAACCATCATCTCTTCTTCTTCTTTATCCAATTCTTCCTGAATCTGGTGAATAAGGGTAGCTGGCACTTGGTACTTGGTCATCACTTTGTTGCTGTCTCTTTAAAATTGCCAGCCTACTGGTTTTTAAACAGGAAACCAACATGACACAAATCCTGTGTCTATCACAGCACTTCTCTGGTGTTCATTCTTGACTAGATGCATTTTTACAAATGTATTTCTGTAGGAAAGAATTAAAAGGTAATAAATCCATGATCTGCTGCATGAGTTTACAGTTGACTCTCCTATTTGAAGTACTTCACTTTCAACTAAAACTTCAACATATTCTACAGAGATCTCATGTGCTCAAGGGATTCTCCCAGTTGTTCATTACAGAACTAGAAGTACTTGACAGTTCATTCTAATCAGAAAGACATTTCTTTTTAAAGTAAATTACCTTAACACACATCTGTAAATTCCATAGGAAGTGAAACAAAAGTCATCAGCTTGCTGATGAGTGGTATTTCTCTGAAAGCTCTTCCCAACAACCCTCCACCCCTTTGCTCATCACCATCTTTTCTCCCCTAAAAGTCTCAAGGCATTCTTCAGGAAGTTTTTGGAGTTAAAAGGTAGTGCAACCACACACAGTAGAAGAAGGAAAAAAAATCCCACACATAAAACCTCTACTATTAGGTATGCACTCTATCGTAAATGAAGTCAAAATAAAGGAAATATTCGTAATATAATGTGTAGTATTTTAAAACACTAATTACCTGTAAATTCAGGAGAGTATGGATTTTCTTACTTCTTAGCATGATCTAAAATGATTTCAATCTGAACCAATTACTGAGGTTTTAAGGATACTCCACACACACATGCCATGCTCAAAAAGATTGAAAAACCACTCAGAGAAAAAATTCTAACCTTCAATATGCAAATTGGTTAACTCTGAAGGTTAAGCCACAGACTGCCTTTTTCTTCATGTAGCATTCATATGTCACCACATTGAAAACCAAAATAGAAATTCAAACCTAGAAAAAAACCCAGCCTTGTGATTAACAGAATCAGGAGGGTGCTATGCTCAATTTCCACTGCCACCAACTCTGGAAATTCTATCTAACCTCCTCTGATCTCCATTACATACACGGAGAAAGGCAAAATGAGCAATCTAAAGACAGATCTTAGTCCTTATGCGGAGTTTGATCACTATACTACACAGTTTTGTTTAAACTGTATGGAAAGCAAAAGTCAGCTCAACTTCAAAGCATAATACACTGAAAGATTCTAGCACCTGAATAGGATTTTTTAAAAGCATTTTTAGCCTTTTGTTACACATTCTGAAAGTTAGATCAACAATGTCATATATTGTGCCCATAAATTAAGCAGATGAGATACACTTATCTACAAGCATTTTTTTCTCCGGTGCTGTTTAAATGAAAAATAACTCTGTGGATCCACTTGACTTTCCTCAGAAAGGAAGTAAGAAACATATTTGGTTAAACCCATGAACTGGATTCCCCTGCTCACTAAGCTTATCAGAGTTATGATAAGCAGAGGAAACCCCTCATGTACCATCTTGTGTTTTGGACAGTGTTCTGTCAGAGGAAAAGCATAATTATTGCTAACTTATTTTCAATCTATCATCAAACATTTGTGATAGAAAGACACAGACTGTTTTCATTACATAATACAGTCAAGAAGGGAGAGGCAAAACCCACTGTCATATGAAAGTATTTCCCAGATATATACAGCTGGGACTTTCAAAAGAACTTGAGGAAGTTTTATGTATTACTTACTCTAAAGAGAAATGGGAATTTAACAACTTTTGGCCATTCTCGGAAATCTCAGAAAAACCTTTTAACTTTTCAGTTGATTTTATCTAATCTTTTAGAACTAGTTAAAAAAAGGGAGTGTTTGTATGTGGTAGAGGGTAATTTCCTACAGAGCTGAAAGTTCAGGCGTGCATAATTACTACTTATATGTTACCTTTAAAAAACCCAGACTTTAAAATATGCATATGAATTATTTACTTCGGTACATGCATATTGTAAAAAATGCTGATCATACTTTCAGTGCTGAACCCCTCTTATCGGTATGCAAAACAAAAACAGTGGGAGATGGGCGTTTGACCATGACCCAGTCACTGATCTAGATCCAGCATACACTGGTTTCCATCCAGTATTTTCCAGTGATAGTACACAGATAAAGTTTATTACAGTTTATTCTCTGCTGGACAAATGATCAAGATCACAAATTACTGTAGGGGGCCTCCTTCCTTATTTTATGGGAGAGGGGAAATCAAAGAAAAATGACCTGGGGTCATGCATTCTTCTGTATGGTTCCACCGAACCAGGAATGATGCTCTAAATAGAAGGAAAACCAACTGTGTGCATACAGTGATGTGCCAATAACGTTCACTGGGTACTGTGTGGGGAATGAGTAACGCAACATGAGGTAAGTTTTTATACAAACTAAACCAGTTTGTAACTTCATCCAAAACCACGTGGCCATGTTTTGACAGGGGCAAGCCTGATGCATTTTGTGTGTGTGTGTGTGTATCTGAGCCAGATCCACTTCAACTGAGGAGGCAAAGGGACATCTGATGGCTTTTCCAAACATCACAGATACAGTTATCATAGCTGCAACAATTAAACTAAAAAAGAAAAGCAACGACAACATGCAACCCAGCAGCCCGGCTTTTTATTTAGACTACCTGTGCCCTGCACAAGACGACTTATTGAATGTAAGTTCTCTACAAAGAGGAAAGAAAAAAACCGACTTCTTTTCTAAAACAAAATAAAAAGTTCATCCTCATGAGCGATAAAGCTGCCCCAATAACTTGTGCGTTCATGTGCAATCAGGGATATTTTTTCTCTTACACCCTCGCAAGGAGCAGGAAATAACAACACACTAAGACTTCTCACACAAAGACGCACAAGGCTCCAGTTTCCTCCCTGCTTGGAACTTATATCTCGAACGCTTCGGAGTCATCCTTGGGACAACAAACTCAGGATATAACACACCAGTGGGTGTAGTTCTGACCGGGAAAACGATCGCTGCTTCCCAAGACGAGCTCAGGCGCTGGGCTGCGCTGGAAGGAGCGGAGGCGGTGCCGGGCTGCGGGCGGCGCTGGGCGCGCGTTGCCCGAAGCGGCGCGGGCGGAGGGCAGCGGGGGTCGTTCAAACGCGGGGCACGCCCCGCAGCTCCCACGTCTCCCCGTTTCCTCATTGCTCTGGGCCCTGCATCAGCAGGAGGCCGTGCGCAAGAGACTAAGGAAAACCAGGGAATTCCCCCGGGAACTTTCGCATTCCTTATTGTTCTACTAAGCTTAAGTAGTTTTCTCTCAGTATTACACTATCGATAATATGTTAGTATTAAGCCCGCGCTTATTTTTTTAGAGATGCACAACTCTCAACGCCCCAGTCCGACTGATAAAAACAGAAGCAAAAACAACAACTAGACGTGCTTTATGCAGATCGCCACTCAAACTTCTAATTACGCAACTTTAAATCCCGCTCGGTTTCGGTTTTCCGGGTGAGCCCAGGCCAGGCTCAGGCCCCGCTCCTGCGCTCCGGCTCTGCCCCGGGGACAGGGAGCGCCGGCCGCCTGTCCCGCAAACGCTGGGTGAGAAGGGAAGCGTGGAGGCAAGGAAGGGGGGAAAGGTACAACGCACCCACCCAGGCGTGGCAGGGAGGTCTCATCGGCAGCAGCCCGGTCCGGCGCAGGGCGGAGGCGGGGGCGGCCCCGGCCAACCCACGGTCCCGCCCAGCGCCGGCCCCGGGGCGGGTCCCGGGGCGGGTCCTGGGGCTGGCTGCGGGTCGGTTTCCGGCGGCGTGAGCTCCGCGCTCCGGGAGACGGAGGGAATTCTGGGCTGCGGAGACACGGGGCTGGCCCGGGCAGGGTTGGCAGGGCAGGGCACGGCACGGCGGCAGCGCGGTCCGGGTTTCCGTGTGTGCACAGGCGTTTGTAGGCTGTGTTTTTACACTGCTGCTGGTGCGGGGACGGACAGAACATCTCTATCCGAATTCGTTCGACCAGGGCAAGGATAATGTACACGTGCGTGAAAGTTGTGTGCTTGCTGTTGTATAATCTTAAATAAATACTAGTAATGTCTTGTTCCTGAAAGCTGGGTGTCGTGAGTCCCTTGGCATAAACCAGCTACTTCCATGAAGCCATTTACTCTGAGATACCAGTGGTGCAGCTGGAGCTGCTCTCCAAAAGGCCTAAAATCTAAAATGTTGGGCTATTTTGTCTGCTGAACTAGACAAAAAACACCTCTGTGTAAGGTGAAATTAGACATATGCAACTTCTAGCTCAATGGGTCTCAAAGCATTTATGGTGAGTCATTGTTTTGTGCTGCTAAAAATAGAGCCGTGGAAGCACAGTACTCTGGGATAGCACACAGAGTCGTGCTGCCTTGAGAGCTGCAGGGGAAATGGAGACAGAAAGGAAGCACCCACACTAGAATTTGGTCGGGTATCGAGTGACAGCGATTTGTTCTGAAAAAATACCTGTATTCTTAGTGATATTGTTTGGCCGGGCTCTCTCTGTAATATCAGTCATTCAAGGTTATCCCAGTATCCCTGTTATTAAGATGTAGCATTGGTGCTGATTCAGAAGGAAAACAGCTGCCTGCTGTGAATCAATATGCACACTTTCCCCTTGGATCTGTCCCATACAAACACATAAAGACTTGTATAAGCTAATAAAAGATTTAGGGAGATGGTATGGCTGCAGGATTATGAAAGGATTTTTTTTTTTCAAAAATGGCTGAATGAGAGATCTGCCAATTTAGCACAGCCATGACTTAAGCTACCAATAGACTCTTTTGTTTACTTGCTCCACTTTTTTCCTTAATTTCCCTAATTTTTACATGTTTATTACATGGTTTCCACACTTTTATAGGCAGTGTTTGGAAGTTGTATGCAAGATTCTTCCTTCTTCCCTGTTTCTAAGTTGAAATACTACATTGTCTTCAATAGGTACTCATGTAAACCAGAACTGTAAATTAGTATAAATGTACAACATGGAGCATACCAGTAAGATTAGATGTGATGGAGAAAAGATGGTCCTATATATTTAGATGCAAAGGGCCTTGGATAGAAATCTCTGGCTTAGACATATTTCTTTTGATATCCTTTCATAACATTTTGTAGACCCTCCTAGTTATGTAACTCAAAAATTTTAAGAATTTATGTCTGTTAAAATACTATGAACTTATGAACTTGTATTTTATGCTATAATTTTAAAATTAGATCAGGATGAGTGTGTTCCATCTGTATATACAAATGGTGTCACTAGTTTCATTTGTTATGTGTTGGTGTTGCTTTTATTATTATTGTTTTAAAAAAGGCTCAGTCACTAAGGGAACTAATTTTCAAGTGGTTTTTTTTTTATATTAGAATAATGGTAAAAGAATTATCTGTCTTTCAGATTTCTCTTTGGCCTACAATTGAGGACAGGGTATTTATAAAACATCCCTGAAAACAGTTCCCTGCCATACATGTAAAACAGCTTGGATGAATCCTTGAATATTTTGACACCCGTGATGAAATCAGTAAATTTAACTGGAAGACAAGCACAGGTCCAGAGCACATTCCTTGTCAAACCCCTGGAAGGAAATACTCCTAACTTCAATTAGCCACACATAGAAAATACACCTGCATTGATGCATAAAGTCTTGCTAATAAAAGCTAATCTGGCAAAGATCTAATCGTGATAGAAGCTTATAATTTGAGACCACAACGAAAGGTTCTGTATGAAGGTTTTCAGAGAGATTTCAAGGCAGATTCATCACACAAACACTGTTACAGTCTGGTATTTAAGCTGCCTCATGTACTGAGAACAGTTATTCTATTGTGCTCTGAAACAGAAATTTCAGAGAGAGACAAATTATACTTTAATGTAGTCTCTATTGTATTGGAATCTTTTAGCTGTAACTTTTCTGTACATGCAAATTTGGAAGATTATGCTAATGATGTAATTAGCAATGGTAGAATAAGCAAAAACAATAGTATCCCTCCAAGGGAGCAAAAAATAGCTTTTGATTACTGATAGAGATGGGATTTCCACCTGCATTTCAGAAAATGGAGCATCAGCTACAAAAAGAGCTTCCTGACTGTGGTATTCCAGTCAGGTATGTTCCTCACCTGCAGGAGCCACTGCTATTGATGGCCCTGTTTTTTTGCACTGTAAAATGTCTTTGCTGCTAGAAAGGCTGTTTTAATGTAAGGACAGCCATTGCTATGGTTACAGTGAAGGCAGATTTGGCAATATTCTTCTCATACACAGGAAATACTCCATCCCCAGGCAGCATTGGTATTATTATACCTGTGGGAGAAAAAACTTTATGAGTATTGTAGGTATAATAATGATGAGACATTTTTATATTCCACAATATTGGCAAAATATATTAATCAGAAATTAAAGGCAGTTGTTTAGGGCAGTGGTTGTCATCTGGCTATTAAACTATCAAATGATTAAAAAAGACTGGTTCTACTGCATACAATGCTAGCTGTCTTAATTGATTTCCTGAACAATCCTCTAAAATTCAGTACTCTTATGAAGTTTACTCTTGGACCCAGACAGAAAACAAGCCGTGTTTGAAACAAGCAGCCTTTGAAATTGTGCACTCTGGATGCCTGAGGGACAATAGGAGTATTTTGTGCAACAGACCTTACAGAGTAGGTTCTTGATTTGTTTTTCCAGAATGATGCAACTGGATTGGAATGTCTGAGGAAACAATTAGGCCAGAAAAGTTTAGTAAATCTAATGTTTGAGCTTCCAGCAATGTCATACAAAGATGACATAGTTCAACTGCACTCACACAGTAACAGATGTTGCTTATTGCCTCTAAAAATAAAGCCCTTTTATAATCTCACTCAGAAAGGTTGTGTGTGAATATACATATTTTAAAACAAAAAAATTGGTATTTTAACCCTCTTTTGGTAGGACTTTACACTTTTTTGTAAACCTGCAATTTTTGACAGGATTACTTAAAGTTTTCATTTTTTTCACCGTGGAAATACAATACATAATTGTGTAGTAGCATTTAGTTTTTCACTTGTTTGTCTAATTTTCCTCTTCTGTTTCGTGATACAGATGTCCTTGAAATTATTGTTGAAAAATTGTATGATATATCCTCCTTAATTTGTTACTAATGGCATAGCAAATCTACAGCAGGATATTCAGACAATTCTAATTCCTAGCATTGCAGGGGACACAGACTGCCCACAGGCCCATTTCTACTATAGTTTTAATTCCAGGCATCCTTAAAGCACTCTAGAAGCTGTTAGATAATTTAAGGAAAACCAGGACATTTAAAACAAATTATTAAAAGAGAGTATGCATAAAAATAAATAAGTCTGTACTTAATACATGAAAACAAAATTTTAAAAAAGTAATTTTTCTTTCCTTTTTCAGAATACGAGTCAAATATATTGGAAGTCTTATTAGGATAAGGTACAGTTATTGCTGAGTGAAACATTTTATTCTCCTTTACTAAGCAAATATGGCAGCAATGTAATTTTTCATGTCTGGATATTACACAGCAGATTATTCTGGTGCAGAGTGTTTGCCAAATTAATTATCTTTTCAATAGGATTAAGTATAAGCTTTGGTATGTTCACATACTGGGGTGGTTTTTAAAGCTTTAAGGTAATATTTCTTTTTATTTAGTGACATAAGAGCCAATAGTAACAAATACTTCTAAGAAATGATGAATCATTCATTACTCTTTACTGGAAAATAATAGTTATTAAACCTGTAATAAATACAGTACAAATTTTCTCTTAAAAGCAACACAGTTCTCAATTTTTTTTGAACAGAATGTTGGCAGGGCTTGAAAGAGCTGCTCAGATAGTTTCCCTTGCTCTTTAAAGGATGGTACAGCAAACCCAAGAGCAGTCTGGTGTCGTTTTCCCCCAGATCAAGGTCAGTTAAATTGCTCTGGCTGTGTTTTGTGATCCTTCCACAGAAGCAGAATAAAACCAAAGAAACGTGGTTTTGCCTGTGATAGACTTTAATATGCATATTATAAGTGCAGAATGAGCAGCAGGCTTATGGACGCGTCAGCTTACGATCTGCAAGTGTTAAGTTGTCACATTTGACCTTCAGTGATGGCCTCCATTCTTCTTTGGAGGAAACAGTGTATATTCAATGCCAAGAGCTATGACAAAAGCTGCAAATCCCCACTTGAGTCCTCTGGTAAAGACTTCTGTTATGGTGACAGGTTTTGCAAAGCCACCCATGTATCTCCAGGCTTCATTACTAGAAGAAAAATGAAACCAAAAGACAAAACAAGATCAGTGGAGCCACTGTGATAAACATGAACAGGAATGTCTTTGTAAAGCATGACGATGGTATTTCAACTAGATACACTATGAGCCTCTATAGAATGTTCTGTCACTTAAGTATCAGGAGTTACCACAAGTAAAGTTTATGATATTAACTCTAACCCTTTGTGTATATAGTTTGAGATACAAGTAACTCCACCAAACAACATAGTTATAGGAACAGAATCACCTCCCTAAACTTAGGTTTGTTGTCTCTGTTTTTAGTCTGAAACAAAATCAGAACTAGCACTTGCGTGGGATGAACTAACTACAAAGACTACTCACTGTGCTAGACAGTGTCTTGCAGAGTTAAATCTTACAAGGAAAGTTTTCCCAGACAGAGAACTCATTCTAGGTACAGAGGCACTTTCTGTTTTACAACACAACACTTAACTATATTAGGTACAGATGATTTAAAAAAAAAACCTGAGAAGATTGTGTTTAGCTACAGAATATTTACAAACACTGTTTTGCCTTACTGTTGACAACCTACACTGCTATTGAAACATTAGTCACTGCTCTGACTACAAGTATTTATGTGAGCACAAACCAGTGTTATACAGAGAGGTGGATGCAGTTTGTCTCTTCTGAGGACTCAGAAGAGGAAGGAAGAAGGAAAGGAACCAAGCAATAAAATCAGAAGTATCATTTCAGAAGATACAGGGGTTTAAAACAAGGGGGTCAAGTATTTATGTTCATAGATAATCCCCTCGTGCAGATGGATTTGGGGATTGGGATGAAAATGTATGGCCATGGGAGTGTATCTTCTAGATGGCAGTATAGGACCTAATTGACAAAGTTTCCAAATACATCTTTCACTCTGTGCTGAATATGTACATTAATGTACATTTGCCATAAAGGGGGAAAGATGATTCCCTGTTTAAATAAACTCAAATTCCAAAGAGAAGAGCCCTAGAGTTGCTTTTTCAAGACTTCTGGTGCAAGACATTAATAATGCAATCTTCTTCCAGAATACTGAAGCCAGTAATTTGACACTTTAATTTCTCATTCGTTAAGGAAGACCGGCATGATACTTGTCCTATGGGATTGAAACACTACATAGAATCTGAAAAATTCAGAAGGAATCATCTCATGCTTTTGAGTATGACTAGGTTCCTTATTTCAAATTTCAATTATTAAAAAATTATTATTTATTATTGATTCATTTATATTATTTATAATATATTAGTATATTATTTATTAATTATTATTACATTATTTAAATTTATTTCAATTGAGTTACTCCCCTTCTTTTACCACAGAAACATCAATTTTCTTTTATGTAGGAGGGACAACAAATAATTACACAGTATCTTTTCCAGTTTGTTGTTTTGCAGCACATCCTGAAATTGGAAGCATATGCACTAAAAGTCAGATTAATTTACACTAAACTTACAATATTAAGCTGTATCCTTTTTTTAGATGAGACTAGGTCTACTGCTTGCTGAAAATATCTTTGAACCAATGGGAAAAAAAAGCTAATGCTGCTTGCACTCCACGGAAATAGAGGCAAGATAAATGTGACACGGGCCTGTAAAATTCATTAAGGACTGTACTCCAAATGATTCCAATCATCCTTAGAAGTTTTACTTTATGCTTACAGCTTTAAACTATTTCAAAGGAAGGAAAAAAGAGTTGTTGGTCCCAAACTCCCCCAGAGGTTGTAGCATGAAACATCTTTTTAACAGATCACCTATCTGCTCTTCTATTTTTGTTGTAGTGATTTGAACTAAAGCCTTCTTTGTGAAGGCTCCTGGAATAGTTTGCTCATGCAACTTTTCCTTTACAGAAGAATCAAGACTGCACGGCTCAAAATATTTGGCATTTTTACTGCCCAAGATGAAAGGGTGGTTGAGCAAAGTATTGAACAATTCACTATGTGGGAGAAATACATTAAGCCCTGTTTTAGAGCTAAATGATCCAGAATTGCTCTGTCTATAAAGGAGACACTCACTGTACAGGGGAACAACTTAAGAGGTAAAAGCTGATCCTCCTTACATCACTCGCTGCTTAACCAAATGCAATGCACAGTTGAATGCATTTCTACCCTGTATTCTAGTACATTTCTTCTTCTCAAATCAAGGTCTCCTTTGTTTTGATAAAGGCTGTACATGAGAAATGCTGTTCCTACTCAGAATGTCAATGCAGATTCCACTGACTTCTTCAAGATCAGAGTGCACAGTCTCTTTGCAGAGGAGGACAGGCTGACTCACATGTGCAGACCTAATACCCCTCAGGTGCTCTGGTGGATGAAGGAATCACCATGAAACATCACAAAGTGCAAGGCTACCTGGCAAGATGTGGGACTCTCAAGGTGATGGAAGGTGTGACCTCCATGCAAAAAGTACATAGAGACTGAAATTCTGACTGATTTTCTGACTGTTTTTACTATAGAAGAATAACCTGCAAGGACAAGTTGGTGGCACAAGATGCCACACCAGAATTATCTTTGAGGCTGTGGCACCTACCGAGCCCAGGGATCCCTGAGGCCCCGCTTAGCCAGCCTTTTCTGGACCTCCTCCAGGGGAGTGCCCTCTATCTTCCACTGCCTGTAGTCAGGGAGCTCCATCTTGCCATGGCCATGCCCGTGCCCGTGCTCGTTTCCGTGTCCCATCCCTACGGGAGAAGAGAAGTTTGTTACTTCACAGGGAGTGTCACCTTTATTGTCACACACTTGCAAAGAACAGTCCCCTGCACGGGAAAAATGGGGAGGCAGCAAGAAGGAACAGAGAACAAAGAGCTGAGAGACTTTAAGCTGTGTTCCAGAAGTTGGTGCTCACAGCACACTGGGCAGAGTTGTGTCACTCACTCTAAGTCACCACCACGACACCCAAGGAGCAGCTCTGCCAACCTTCTGTGCCAGGAAGGAGCGTAAGAAAACCAGTGGTTTCTAATGTGTATCAATAAATGCACTTCAGCAGCACCAGGGCCCAACAGAACTTCCAAAAAACATAAAAAAGAGTTCAGAATGAAAATTTCTAATGTAGAAATGGCAGAGCTATGATTGGCAAGCTCTGAAAAAACCCAAGACTCGGCTCCTCAGTTCCTTTTCAGTGGCTCTAGTTCAGTGCAACGTCACTGATCAACAGGGCCAGGACAGAGGAGGGGACAAGGAAATGCACCATTTGATGAGACTAGAAAATACATGGTCTACTTACATCCACCTCAGAGAACTATGACAATATAAAGTTTCTCTTTAAAAGCAGCGATTGAGGCAGATGGGAAGGTGAACATATTTTTCAGTGAGGTCTTGAAGGAATGGAAGAAAACAACGCCAGCTTTGAAGTCTCCATGTTCACAAAGCACCTGTAACTTCTTGGAGCCAAGATTTCTCATTTTAACGCGAATCAAGTAACAAAGAACAGATTTGATGCCGTTTTGGGACAACTGACTGGAATGCGGGGGTGCCAAGAGCTCGGCTCCAAGGCCCGGGCCTCCCGCAGGGGAAGCCAAGCCGCGGGGGCGAACAGCGCTGTTCGTGCAGGGGCAGGCCCGGAGAGCAGCGTCCAGCAGCCCCAGAGTAACCCCGACCCGCCAGAGACATGACACCTCCCTCGCACCGCCTGCACCTGGCCGCGGGGAGGGGGCACAGCCCGGGCACACCGCCCGCCCCGCCCTGGCGGCACAGGCGCTCCCTGCCCGTGTCCTGGTCTCTGTCCGTGTCCCTGTCCTTGCCCCTGGCCGTGTCCCTGTCGCGATCCCGGTCCCGGTCCCGGTACCTGCCCCGCTCCGCGACCTGCCCAGGACGCGACCGCCACCCGGAACCGGAACCCGGGCGAGGAGCAGCCGCCGCAGGAAG
>VXBA01002855.1:4101909-4176091 GCA_013399895.1 Serilophus lunatus
CTGTGCGGGCGCGGCTGAGCGAGCGCCGTGTTTGTTTGGGCAGGAGGAGCGGGGACGCGTCCCGGAGCCCCGGGGCGGCACCGAGAGGTGAGTGAGGGGTGGAATCCCTTGGCTGCCCTTCCGTGAGTGCGGCGGTGCCTCGGCGTCCCGGGAGCTCCGCGCTGTGCCGCCCTGTGCCGCCCTGTGCCGCCCTGTGCCTGTGCCTGTGCCTGTGCCTGTGCCTGTGCCTGTGCCTGTACCTGTACCTGTACCTGTGCAGTGCCCGTCGCCTTCGTGCCCGAGGAATTACAGTTGCCTGTGTTGGTCAGGCTCGAGTGCAGGGTCCCCTTCACCCGGTGAAAGTGAACTGCACAGTCAGGGGCTTAGGAAGGCTCAGATTGTTCCTCAGCTCGGTGTTGTACGATAATGTTTCTTGCTAGCAGAATGCAAACTGTTACATTAGTTTGTGATACTGTAACGAGATTAGGCAGTGACTGTAGTATGATGCTGGCAGGATTTTGGGACAGGCTGTAGTGCCTTTTGTAACATATTTTGATGTGAAACTCCTGGGTTTCGAGGGTTTTTAATAGGTGTGTTGGAGGTGCATGAGGGGAGTTGCAGGAGGAATGGCATTATCATGTTATTAGCAGTGAAACTGTTCTAAATAGGTGCCATCTGTTTGATCCAGACTGCCTCCGTCTGGGTTCTGCAGGGGATGTTTTTCACTGTGAGATAAAGTCTGGAGGATTCAGAGCAGTCACTGCTCAGGGTGGGAGGAGACATGTTTGTGTTTCTGTGATGTGTTGGCGGTGGAATTGCAGGAGGGCTCCTTATTTGTGAGGTGCCTAAATCCTTGTCCTGCAGAGAAAGACCTTCTGGCAGAACCTGCAGAGTATTTGTTTGCTGCTGTGGCTGAAAGTCGGTGTGTGTGTGTTCAAAGTCCAGGGGGGCTGAGGAGCCTTGATGTTTTCCTTGGAAATTTCTTTGTAGTGACCCATGGACAGGTCAGGTACCAGGTACCTCAATTTTATTTTATGAGGGGAAAACCACACAGTCCTGGTTTTATTTATGCTTGATGCTTTTTGTGTATTTGTTGGGGGGGATTATTGTTGTTTATTTTGGTTTGTTTTCTTGGTGGTGCTTGGAAGCACAACTTGATTATTTATCCAGAGAAGTTTGCTGGGACTGCTGAGTCTGTCAAGCTGAGCTGTCAGCTCTGGTCATAGAGCACTGCCCTGGTGTGATGGGCTGGGGAGGAGCAGAGGGTTTGCCTCTCTGTCGGGGTTTAACAAGGTTTTGGGGAGCTGTTCCCCAGTCCATAAACACTTTGGGTAGGAAAATCTGTGTGCAATCAGTAGATCTGCTCTTCCATGGTTTGCTTCCTAAATTTCTTTCAGTATGGACCATGCCCTTTGAAAAATAGGTCTGCAAATATGAGGGATGTGATGTTTTGGGAACATAGCAATCTTTCTGAGGCTGTATCTTCACCAAGTGAGTCTGCATAATTTCAAAGGGCCTATGGTCTTGCTGCAACCTGCTTTGAGAAGGAAGCCTCACCATAATTACAGTGCTAGTCTGAAGGAATCAATAGTATGCACAAAGAAATAGCATGCATAAAGAAAAGACATTTTCATTTTGTGTAAATAAACCCCAATAAACGTCCTTTAGGATGGGAAGGTCATGGGGACTCTGTGTGCAGATAGTAAGTACTTATTGTGGTTTATTTAGTTGGTTTGGTTTGGGGTTTTTTTAATACTATTCCTGGTGGTGATAATTAGTGAAAGGATGAAGTGTTGTAGGATAAAGTTGTGCCAGCTTGTGTCCAGCCCTGCTGGTTGGGATTTGCTGGGATTCCTGCTGGTGTTGCCGGTTAGAGGAAGGGGGCAGGGTTGGTTGTCTGGGAGAGCTTTCAGGAGTCCCTGTTTGTGGATTGCTGAGCATTCTGGATCAGCAGGTTGTGAGATGCATTGTAGGTCCTGCTCTTCTCTGCCTGTGCAGCAGGGACTGTTGCTGTGCTCTTCAGACCTGTTTTGTGCAGCAGAGAGCTGGTGACTGACACTGACTTGGGGTATTTTTGGTTTCGAGTTGACAAAAAGGGTTGTAGGGTTGTTCTGGTTTGTTCCTCCTCCCCCAGTATTTTAGCACATATTTGAACTACTTAAATACTGCGTCCCTTTTTTTCCTGAAACTGCACATTACTTTCTCCAGCTTTGTGTTAGTTTTCTTTTATAAGACACTGGGAGCCTTTTGTCATTGAATAAAATGGTCAGCCTCCTTTAATTACAGTAATGACAGATCTTTCCTTTGTCCATCCTAGTTTCTTTGGATGCTTTTTAAATAGGGCTGTGAAAGGTGGGAAAGCAAATTGTCTTCTCAGGCATCATTAGAGAGCTAAATTTGTTATGGATAGTATCACAGTCTCAGACCACTGTTTCACCTCTCTTTTGGAGAAGGGATGGGGTGGAGCAACAGTCTTTGTTTCCGTCTGTCTGTGCTGTTTGCTTGGGGTTTTTTGTGGGGCAGCACAAGGATTCTTCACAGGAACAGCCATACAGGTTTAATCTGCTATTTTCCCTTGAAGTCCGAAGCTCTGAGATCCTGGTGTGTGACAGGACCTTGGTTCCAAGCTGAGCAGTACTGGCAGCAGGTGCTTTTCTGGGCACACAGGGTCACTCCTCAGGGCTGCCCTCCCAGCCTTTCAGTGGGGATGATGTTTTGTGTGGGTTTATAAAAACCTGAGAGCCATGGGGTGGTGTCTGCAGCCACCGTGTTCCCTGTCAGTGAGCACTGCACTTGGTGTGCTGTGTGGACAAGTCCCTCCCCTGTTCTGTTCTGACCCCGGGGAGTTCCTGTGATCCTCCCTCCCCATCTGCTGCATGGGGAGGGGCAGAACTGCTCGGCTCTTTCCCAAGCAGTGTGTCCTGAGTTGAGAAACTTCAAAGATCAGGGTAATGTGTTCACTCCAGGACTGGTCGGGGCTGGAAAATAATTTCAGATTTCACTACTTTTCTTTCTGGCTGTTGCCTTATATCAGGATACAAACTCATGTCAGGAAGTGAAGGTGGAGGCTCCCCCAGGCACCTCCTGGGGAAGGACACCTGTGCCATGGTGGTGATCACTTCCCACATCCTGTGACTGCAGGGAAGATTGATCTGAGCAGAGACACTCACAAATAGTAGAGTTTCATTTCCTACACTTTACTCAGTTACTTCCATTTCCAAATAGAATAGTTATGAGAAGTAATTCTTGACTTATTTAATGCTGTTTTCTACAGTTTTTTTGAGAGTAAGAAAGTAATTTGAGTTTATTTGCTATTTTATCTACAGCTGCTTATGCAGGCTGGTTGAATTTTTCTCTCTCAGCACCTTTGCTTGGATAATTCACGCTGCTGATAATAAGGGATTTTTTCTGTCAGCTTTAGTCTCCAGACAGATGTATGGAGCGACCCAATGGGCCTCCTTTTTTATACAGACTTCTGAATTTAGTTTCTAAGCTTTAAATATAAGGTTAAGAGGTAGAGGGGCACTTTTGATGAAATAAAGTTATTCAGTAAAACCTTATTGTAAACCAACGCTGTATTGCCAGCAGTGCCACAAGAAGAGAACGTAAGACCCACAATCAGGGACTGGGTGAAATAACTGTTTCAATACATGCTGCAGGTTATCAATAATTGTAAATATTTTGTTTTGCAAGGAAAATTGCTGTGTGGCCATTAATCATTCTGCTCTTAGTGTTACAGTTTTCTAGCAAATGTAATGCATTTTGGCGCAGGATTTTTGTATTCTGCTTTCCTTAGAGCCAAAGAAGATAGAAATGGTGTGCTACGGATGTTTATTTTGTGACGTTTGTGTTCATTTGTATATTTTAAGAATAATAAATTATATGGGCAAGGAACATATTTGCCTAACAAATTGTGTATCTACTTTTAAACTAATCTGCGTTTTTAATTTAATGCCACTGTCAAGTAATTTGTATGTCATGTGCCCTAGTGAAGGATTGGGCTGAACTCCATAACTGCATTACTCTGTCACCCTGAGATACCCTTTTTCTCTGAAATCCTGTGTTTCTCATGCTGTGGATTTTATTTGAAAATGGTCATGGGACTAAAACTCACAGTTACCTGTTTCAGTAAATATTATTAATCAATTCAGATGATTTGTAAAAGACAGAACCAGTGATTGGCAAGTCACTTTTTCAGCTTATTTTCTGTTCCCCTGCAGGCAGTCCATCCCACTGCCCATGGCAAACCTGCTGCCTTGGCCCCTTGGTGTGATTCTGTGGAGCAATTTCAATTTTATGGATCAAATTTATTAGCTTTGCCTGCAAATAGAGCTCCAGAGGCATCTGGAAGGAGATCCTGCTAGGGTAGTGAAATGTCAGGTTATAACTACTGCAAAGTGGTGAACTATTCATTTATTTATCTCCTGGTATTGAGTATCCTTGCTTGGAAAGCACCAAATTCCCTGGCTGTGTAATCCTGTGTGTGGCTCATGAGTTCCTTCCATAGCTACACTTTGCTGTTCCTCTGAATTCTGCTGAAGGGAAATGCAGGACATGGGCACTTGTGCTGCATGACTGTAGTTTGCTGATTCATACAGGGCAGTATTGGAACTTGAGGAATCTTTTTCCATTTCCTGGATTCAGTAGTTTGTGAACTCTGAACTGTAGTTGTATCTGGGGTCTTGCTCCTCAGTTCTGCCCTGCCTTGAGCCATCCGTGGGCTGTGGAATTATTCTACGTCTATCTAGAAAGACAATGAGAAAGTTTAAAAGAGTAATTTTATTTTTCTTGGCCGTTCAGCTGAGAAGATGTTGGATTGAAAGATAATTAGATGAAATATGTGTAAAATTTGCTTGTTGTTTTTTTTTTCTCTTTCTGTCTTTTTGTTCAAACTGGTTGATTATTTCTAAGAATTCTGGTGTCTGCTTTGTCTTTACATCTCCTGTTCTTATTTTCTGCTTTGTCTTGTCTGTTTCCATCAGGTTTTAGGATACCTTGAGCTTTAGGAGAGGCTGGAGAGCAACCCCTATGCAAGGCTGCCTCTGGTCTGAATTGGAATGAGGCCACAAGGTAGAAAACCTGATTTGGGAAAGGTTGTGAAGGAGTTCATAGCAGTCACTCAAGTTAACTTTTCTGGAAGATCTTGGAGACACATGGACACAAGTGTAGCAGGTTTTGTTTTTAGGTACAGCTCAAGTTAGCTTGGCTTTGTAAATTTGAATATTATATTTCCTGTATGTGAAAACAAATCAGCTGGAATTTTAATTTATCTTTTTAAATATGGTCTTTAAGACCTGGTACCTTATGACCAGTGTGCTCCATGTGTGCACTGACAATTCCACCATCCACTCTGTAGTAGCAGCATTTTGATGACTGAACATAGGAAAGGTCAATAACCTTTTAGATGAGACATGTTTCAGAAAGTAGGAGGCTTTTGTGTAAACTTAGTTTAGAGAGGGTGGAGTGAGCAATTTATCAAAATCCTGGTGCATGTCATCAGAGTAGGGCAAAGAACAAAAATCCAAATGTTCAACTTGAGGTTTTGATATCTCTTTATTACTGTAGGCTAGAGATACGCTTGATGAAAAAAACAGTTGGTGCTTCTGCCTCTCCCTGCTGTCCCTCATGCTTTAAGGTTGGGAACACATCCAGCTAAAAGTGGTAATTTAGAGAAGCTTCCTACTTAAAATGATTCTTGTACTGGTCTTTGGTATCTGCACAACAGATGATGCCAGATCACTTGATAAGTGTTGATACCCGTTATCGAAACTTTGCAGATCAAAATTCTTCATGCTTTTGGTACAGTTGAAGTAAAAGCTAAGATTTAGATTTACTTCTGCCAAATTAAGGTTAAAGTTTGAATTTCCAGCCTTCTGTTGTAACCATATTTTTTTGTTAGAATATGGAAAAATGAATTTATGTGTTTGTAGTCAGAAGGGAGTCTTGATAGTACAAGTATTTTTGTACAGCAGAGTAAAAGGGAGTGTTAATGTATTTTCAGACTCTCCCTGTTTTAATGACAGCAGTGGGATGGACAGATGGTTGGTTAAAGTCCATTTCCTGTAGTGAACTTAGACAAGAAGTGATTGAGGAGTTTCAATGACAGTGATGTGCCCTTTTACATGGATCTGCAAAGCATGCTGACCAAGAGTTTGTCTCAGCAAAAGCTCTTATTTCTTTATGTGCAACAGTGGAGAACTTTCCATTGCTTTTTTTTTTTCTTTGTTAAGATGTTTGATTGAGCCAAAACAACGTAGGGATGTGAGCTAAATATGGACATAGAGGAAGGAGAGTGAGGGAGGTTTAGATGTGGAATGGAAAAATGACTGGATCCTTACGCACGTGGATTTTTTTTTAAGCTGCTTGTTTCTTGTTCTTAGTATAGAACAAAACTGCTGAGCTTCCAAAGCTGCTTTGAGGTTGTTAATTCTGTATATTCATTCTGTTTGATAATTATGTGATTGACCAACCCCAGTACTCAGTGGTCTCCAATGTTGCATCTGTGCAATAGTCTTAAATAGTAACATCCTTAAGTTTCTGGACTTCACATAAACCGTGTTTGTGGCAATTTCTTGGGAAGAGAGATGCTGATTTTGTCAGATTCCACGTGAGCCATTCTGGTGGCTTTCTGCATGTTAGAGAGCTGCAGCAGATTGCAGTGCAGGTCTCACCGTGTCACAGTGGCTCTGAAACAGCTGAGTGTTACCTATGGAAATATAAATAGAGGTGGGAATCCTGGGCTGGAGGTTATGTTGAATGAAAGTAGAAGAGAAACACTTAAAATACTGAATGAATTCTGGCTAAGCATTTGTAAACTGTGTTTCTGTGCTGTCTGTTTTCATACACATCCTGTGACAGCTGCCCTCCCTTCAGATGGTAGGTGCCACGTGCGTTTCCTGATTTTCCAGTGAGCAGGATGGCAGGGAGCAGGCTGTGCCTTTTCTGTTTGCTTAGAACTCTGCATCTGCCAAGACTTGTTTCACATGCTCTGACTCTTCACCTTTGCCTTCACCTGAGTTATGTAAACACCACATGAGCTGGAGAAGCCTCTGTCAATCTGTGGAATAAGGAAACTTCCCACCTTGCTTTTTGATTGTCTGGGGGAGAAGGAGAAAACAAGACTTTCTTTCTTCTCAGTCTAATCAGTGTTAGAAGTTGAGACAGCAAATAAAAATTTTAGAACAGTTTAGTCATGGCTTGTTGTCCATGAATCTGCAAAGCACCAGTTGCAGAAATCAGTGAGATGCCCTTTTGCTGATGCAGGTGTTGAGTGAACTGGGATTAGGCACTGTGGTCCCTCAGGATGTACAGTGCTCCTGGTGGGAACAACTGCTGCCTTCACACAATGTGTGTCTTTTCTGCATCAGTGCAGAAAATGCAGATGGAAATGAAACTTCGTTGGAGTGTTTCAGTCTCCTCAGCCACTGAAAAATGTTTTTGAGGCATCTGGATGCTCTGCTAAATTCTATAATAATGTTTATAGATTAACTTTGTTTGTAATTTTTTTTCCCCTAGCCACTTAAATGTTTAAATTAAGTAAAGGTCATGATGCTAAGGCAGAAAAATAAATGTGCAACAGTGGGATTTCACATTTGTTGTGCACAAAGTCCTAATCAAGGTCTGTGGATGGATTCCAGTCTGAGTTAGGGGTCAGTGGCCAACACTAATTGGCATAAATGCTGCTGAAATTGTGTAATCAAGTATTGTGCTGATTGTCANGTTTTATTTCCTTGGTGCCCTTTTTCTCAGACTTGCAGATTCTGCTCTGTGCTAAAGGCAGAAAACCAGGCTCAGTGTAGTGAGCAGAGGGAAGTTCAAGGAAATTTAAGTCCAGTGCCTCTAGACTTTAATTTCATCTAATAAATGGAGAAAGCTGAAAAAGATCTGTGGGGCAGTGGGAGTGCTGTAACTTGCTTGTTCTTTTTTTTCCCTTTCTGACTGCTGGGAAGGAGCTGCTTCAGCACTGCTTCTTGTCATTGTACTGAAACATTTTGTGGGAACCTTCTTGCTTTTGGATGGGTGTGGGTGTGATGGTCCATTGCTGTTCCCTGATGATGATACTTCCATGATTGTAACCTACTGCATTTGATGGCTTATTTTGACAGTGTATTTTTGGTCTTATGAGAGAGAGGAGGGAGCAAGTCTTAAATGGACTTTATCATGCTAATTAGCAAACCTTAATCACCATGTAAAGAGTTGTCAGCTCTGTCAAGTTTTGATGTATTTCAAATTAATATTCCAATGGGTAGCTTTTGATAGATAAAATATCTTTCCTGCATGTACTGGCTTTATGCAGAATTGTAGTAGTAGTTATTTTATTGCTGTTCCTATGAACTGCTGGGGCATTTGCTTTAGTAATGTGTGTTGACTTTGACTAGATTGGGATGATTATCTCTTTGTGCACAGAGACTTTAGAGCCTTCTGAAATGTGTAATGTTGCTAAAAGTAAATTCTGTATGTTTATGCATGAGCACTATGCCAGTGGAAAATGAAAAAGGGTTTTAGTAGGATTTCCTTTTTTATTGCAGGGGAATGTTTGAAGTTACCATCTTCTTGGTTTTAGTTATTCACATGAAACAGATAGAACTGATTAGGGAACAAAATTGTTAAAATATAGTTACAGAAGTCTTTTCAAAGTGCTGGTTGGGTAGCTGGCAGAGAAGGCAAAAAGCATCAGGATTTCCCCCCCAGGTGTGAACCTCTGATGTGCTGCCTGAGGATGGTCACTGCTGAGGAAGAATTATGGCATGACTGTCTTGAGATGCAAATCCACACATAATTGCAAGGGTTTGTGTTTTGTTCGAAGAATTTTCTCATGTGCTGAAGGAATCACAAGTGGACTTTGTGTGTTGGTTTCAGTTTGTTGTTGTGTTTGGATTTTTTGCCTGGTTGTGTTGGAGTTTTTGTTTACTTGTTTTGGCTTTATACCTGATCAGCCCTACTTTTTGGGTATTCTCTTGGCAGGTCCACTGTGCATTCCAGTAGCATCAGTATTTCTAAACCTTGCCTTTGAAAGGCTTGTGTGTGTTTTGAGGAGGATGCTGTATGAAGGGTGTTAGATGAGGACATCACTTGCACCAAAAATGGATGATGTAGCAATGTCAGGTGCCTGGTGCTTGAACTTTGGTAAAGTTTGCTGATCCTTATCAGCACAGTTGCATAGGGAAGCTGAAGGAGCTGTTTAATTAAACTCAGGCTTTGATTAACATTTTGATAATGTGTTACATAGGTGGGCAGTGCAACTGTCAAAGAATAGAGGCACTGTTTATGTTTAGTATCGTTCATTTGGCTGTATTTCTGTTTCAAGTAGATGTAATACGTGGAATTTGCTGAAGAAGGTTAATTTTGCAAAAAGCAGTCGTGTAACTCTTCTGACGTGTTTGCATGTAAGGCCATCTCTGGTCCTTTTCCAAGGGCGGTTTTACTCAGGAGACTTGAGGAAAGGAGAAGCCTGTTCTGCCAACTGCTTTTGAAGGTTGTTTTTTTAGTGGGGAAATCACTCAGTATTACCAACAAAACCCCAGAGGATCTCTGTGCATGGATGAGGCTGTGGAAAAATGGTTGAAGATTAGAACACTGAGTTCTCAGTGAGGTTTTTAGTGAGAGTTCAAGGAAATACACTTGAAAACCCAGATCACGGTAAAACTGACCATCAATAAATAAATTCCATTCCTCTCTCCACACCAAACTCAAGGAAGCAAACCCATGGAGCAGCATGGATCTTCAGTCCTGTCTGTTAAATCTCTAGCTTTTCATTATCTTGGGAGACTCACATTTTCTGAATATATGTTGGGGCAGCAACTGGCAAAAAAACTCTTAATTTTGTTCAGGCTGTAACAAAAAATATACATGAAAATAGTGTGTATTTAATACCTAGTTCTTGTTGTGGAAGAGGGAAAAGGAATTGAATGTCAATTGAAGTCATTGAGACTATAGGTGTGGAAGGCTGCTTTTTGTTTTTGTGGTTTGTTGTAGTTTTATTCTGGTTTGGTTTTTATACTGATCAATAGCTCATATAAATGAAAAGTGCCCTGAAAAGTCTTGCCTAACAGGGTGCATAAAAGATTGGGTTGATTTAAATTATTGATGCTGTGTTTATATTATATTCCTAAAGATATTAGATGTTAAGTTTTGCCCTCTGGGAAAAAAAGTTTCAAATGAATTTTTTAAAAACCCACCAAAACCAACCCAACACCCTCCCCAAGAAACACCCCCACATACATTGGTAACTTAGTGTCCTCACTAGTTAAAAAATATATAAAAATGTAGTAATTTCACACTAAAATATTGATTAGTCCTTCCTTACAACTGGTCAGTCTGTACCCTGTTCAAATATTGGTTTAGTAGTAGAAGAGTAATGACCGTGTAAACAATATGCATTGTGTTTAACTATTCAGCAGTGAAAATTAATTATTAAACTAATACCAAGACAAAAGGAGTAGCTGGTGTAGTTGTTGCACTAATTTACATTTACTAATGTTTTAATTCTCATACAGTTATTTCACAGAGAAGTAGCACTTCTGTGTAATAGGGCACAGAATGCCAATTACTGTAAGCTGAGTTTCAGGATTTCATAGCAGCTTCTCGTGAGGTGATGAAAAAGGGTTTAATTTGCTTTAGAGGCACTGTTCCTTTGTCTGTTTTTCTGTGAAGGGGAGTCCAACAAAGGCCTTGTAATTTCTTGCTCTGGAGGAGTTCTAGTGAAGTTAGTAGGGTTTGTGATCAGCATCAATTTTTATAGCATGATCACATTAATTAGTTGGGTCAATTATGTGGTTTGTTGATGTTCACATAGCTCTTAATGGATTGTGTTATATAGAATTAAGGTGTTCAGGACCATGTTTTATTTCTTTTGTGTGGAAATTCTGACTTTTCTGTCTAATCCCAGTATAAGATTAACAATGGTTTCCCTCTCATTTTGTAAGATTGCTCTCTGCAGTTCTTAAAATCCCTTTCTAGCTTTCAGAAAACCAGTGTAAGATGGAAAATATCTGACACTGACATGACATGGGAGAAGACAAATTGTTTCCTGTGAGGTGACAGTTGGAGGGAACAAAGGCAGCTCCGGTCTGAGCAGTTTTAGATTCCAGGGCTCTTGATGCTGCTCTGCTTTACCTGTAATAACAAACAGCCTCTGTGTGCCTGAAGTCCTCCTTGTGTGTGTGTGTGTGTGTAGGGTTCAACTTCCCCCACTTTTCCATTAGATCAAGTAGAAGTGTGCTGTTCTGAAGTTGTGTCATCTTGACGAGTAGTGTTGGATCAGTGGTGTTCCATGTAACTATATTTGTTGTGCAGTTTGCTTTTTAAAGTCTGGGAACTTGTACTTGAAAAGTAAGACCAGAATATCAATCAGAATTAATTTTATCATTGAAAACCCTGCATCTAAAATGTGAATGGTGCATCTGAGTCACACGTATGGAATTTATGGCATCATGTTAAAACAGTGGCTCTCGATATCTGCAGACCTTTATTTTAACTCTGGCATTTTCAAAGTTTATTTTGGAACTTTGTATTCTTACTGTATCATTAAAAAGTCAGCAAGATGATACAATTTTAGCTATGATTGAAGTCAATTCAGTTAAATTTGAAGACTCCACTCATTTAAGAATCTGTGAATGTGTGAGTGTATGGATGGGGGGAAAATGTATCACCTCAGCTTCATCTATTTTACACTCTACTTCCTGGGACTGGAGGCTTCACTGTCTGGAAATTGCAAAGGTTAGAATAAGTCGATTTCATTATTTTTAGGAGAGGATCCTTTAGGTTAGATCTCTTTGAGAATGTTGAGTGTAGAAGAAAGGAGGTTAAGTGAATTAATGAATGAATATGTCACCTAAATTCCATTTAGTGTGAACTCCATTTGGTGGCAGCCACTGCAGCGAGAAGCTCGTACTGATACTGGAATACTTGTGTTGGTCTGGAATTGACAGAGGGATTCAATTTTGGTTTGGCTGTTTTCATAATGTAACAGGCATTTATTTCTCTCAAGTGATGATTTTACAGCTCAGAAATGGGAAACTGCTTGACTCTGCAGTTCATATCTCTAGAACTGTTTCTGCATTTTCTTTCTTTTAGTGATCTTGGTGTAGTGGTTCCAAAGTGCATGTTGAGGGGTTTTTGTTGGTTTGGTTTTGAATTTTGGTTTGGTTTTGTTCCCACAGAAATTATGTTTCAAGATTTCTCTTCAGCCTGTGCCTGCTCATTTTTAGTTCTTGGCACTGAGTTTCCCTTAACTGTGGTTTTGCAAGTGTTAGTTTGCTGTTAGGTTTGTTTGGGCTTTTTCAGGCTCCCTTTTTTCCCTGTATTTTGTAGCTTGACCCAAGTCTTTCTAGATTTAATTTACTTCTCGAACCAAAACTATGAACCAAGAGGGCATTTGGGATAGGGTTACATGGAAAGTAATTTGCATGGGAATGTTTCTGTAAGTGAAGAAGTTCATGGAGACCAGCTGAGGTGAGGAGATACTCCATGTGAACTGAGGCAGAGGGAGGACAAGCCTGCATTGTTCAGTGTGGGGTGGGTTATCACCAAGATCCTGACAAGGGAATGTTGTAGGTTTAGTGTAGGATGACTACGTGAAGTTGTTTCTAAGGAAACTGGTGCTGAGGGAATAAGGTAACATTTCTGTGCTAACCTACGTGTGTGTGTGTGTGTGTGTATATTTGTTGTAAGTGCGTCAGGTCTGCGAATAGAAGAATTCATGAGTTTTGCAGTATTTAAGGCTGCAGGGTAATGTCTTTATTATTATTACTTCTCAAATCCTGTAAGTAATGGAGAGGAGCATTTTCTTCCTATACAGAAGATAAGTTTCTCCTTCATGTTCTTGATCATCTTAACTTTTTTCTGCTTTATTCACTACATGAGCTCCTAAGAGAGGGATTTAGCTACAATTGTGTACAATTATGTTTTATTCAAGTTCTGTTGATTTGCCTCTGTGAGGCAAAGGGGGCTTAAATTGTTCTCTGTAGAGTCACCTGACTTCTGTGGCTTTGTGCAGCAGCGCTGCAATGCCATGAAAACAGCAGCTTTAAAATAGTTTTTTAAACTGTTATGCAGTGTCTGCTTTCAGTGTTGTATTTTCACTGGCACTGCCCTGTTTGTCTCCAGCAGTTTTGTATCTGTGAAGCACAGTTTAACTGCAGTAGGGGTAGAAAGATAGAAGGTTGGCAGCTGGTGCTTGAAAAGGCACAGAAGATAATTTAGAGCTTAAAATTACTTGGAGGAGGAGGAGGCTTTTTGGAACAGATGGGCTGTACCTTTTCTTTACCCATTTTTTGGCAGCAGCTGATATTGATGTGACCTTTTTGATCAGAAACGGATCTTACTCTGCAGGTCTGGTACCATGACAGGACTCTATCAATCATCTGTGACTTCACTGTGGTAAGGCTTTTCCCCATATTTTTCGAGTAACATTCTTTGTTCCTGGTATCCAAAAAGGAAGTTTTTTTAGCTTGGGTATTACTAGTGAGTCAGAGTGGGCAGGGAAGAAATGTCTTATCCAAGTTGTTTTGCATTGCTTGCGTGACTAAGGCTTGTCTAGTAAGGCTGGCAACCTAAATCCCAGCTACAGAATATGTCAGCATTTATATTTTAAAGCTGGAATGCATGTCTGTCTGCTGAAGCTTACAATTAAATTGCCTAAAAACTGCAGTTGGAAGAGGGCTCTCTTTCTATCAGAGAGAAGGCTTGAGGAGGTGATTTATATTTATAACTGTCCAGCGAATGTTTTGTTCCTTCCAGTTTTGTACCTTGTGGAAGTGTCTGGTTCTCTGCACTGTGGAGCTGTGTGGCCAGGAGAGCTCTGGCAGAACCCTTGTACCTGTTTCTGTTGCCAAGTTGCATTTGTAGTTGTGATTTGTTAGGGACAACAGTTTTTAATTTATTGTTTTGTGTCCTTACCACAATGACAGCTTATGTAAGTGTCTATTAAATAGGATTGTGGCAGAACAATAGATTTAGGGAGATGGGTAGAAGAAAATCACAATGGTATTTGTGATGTGTTTATTATAAGAAATGAGTAATACATGTACTTTTAAATAAGTACAAGATGTAATCTACCAAAATTGAACATTCCCTAGGCTGCTTTTATTTTTCTCTTGGGATCAGATTAGTCTGAGAGTCAGTCCCTTTTCCAGTGTGGAAGTCAGGCCATACTGTGGCTGTTTAATACAGTCTGGCATGTAACTTGGGAGTAGCTGGATGATGCTGTACCCACCAATATAATGAGCAGTTAAGGAAGGATCTGCTCCTTGGAGAAGTTTTTTGTAAAGTGTATCAACCTCTTAATCATGTTTCTGCCTTGTACACTCTGCTTTTTAGGTTGTTTGCATCAAATATAGGCTGGTATTGCAAGTCAGAGCATATTACCAATTTTGTACACTCTACTTTCATGTTTTCAGATACACTTTAAATCACTTCAGTGTGATCAAGCATCTTGATTTACTTTCTGGCTGCTGATACATTCCTGAGCAGATGTTTTCGTTGCATCATCAGATGTAGTCTGTTTGCATTTAGTCTTTTAAATGTCTGCATTTAGGAATAGCTTATCATGGGAAGTTCAAATTGTTCTTTTGTTATCTGCATTTATCAGCAGGTTTTCTCTCCAGAGTTCACCAGTCTGGCTAAGGTGTGTGTGTGTCAGGGAATTCTGGATCAAAGAAATTGAATGTATGTTTAGTTCAGAGTAAGGATGTGTTCTGGGTGTTTTCCTTCTGCTACTTTTTTATAGAAAAAAGTACTTTTACAGTACTTTTGCTACTCTGGATCCTTTCCATGCTTCTTTTTCACAGAAGCAGCATGGAAAAATCTTTCTTCCAATACATTTCTTTCCATGTTCAGTAATGAGTTATATGTATAAGAGGAGTGTGTATGTAGCTTGGAAGAACAAGCATGTTTATAATTTGAGTTTTCTGTTGGTTTAGACCTTGTGTCAGTGATAATGTTCTTTTACACAAGTGAAGATCCTGTGGCATGAAGCTTTGTTCTTTTTGCTGACACAGTTTCGGTTTCAATTGCATGGCCTTTGAAGTAAAAAGAATAAGATATTTTTATTCACTGTGCAGCTAGGTCTAAAATTGTTACATACATGGTGCCATCTAGTATAGAGTGGCCACAAAAATGGACTCATTCTTGAAATGCATGTCCTGTTTATGCAATCTTTCCCATGTATTTTTAAACCAGTGTAAAATCCTGGCTTCCTTAAAACAAACAAACAAAACCCCTGAATAAAATAAAAACCAGCAAGGAAAAAACTTTCTGCATTCTAGAGTAGTCATATCTTCATAAATGCCATCAGTTATTAAGATCTAATTGGTAACACTTGTTTCCTTTTTCGTCCTCACTGTAACAGTTAATTGCACAGCAAGTGCTACTGGCTCAGATTATTAATAACTAAATTTCTGAATTGTTGTTATGGTTCCTACATATTATAAGAACCTTTGAACCACAGTAGGAAAAACCATTTTAATCTTTTTAAAATACACGTGAGAAAATCTCTTATATTCCCTGTATTTTGTTTGCTTTGGGAGAGATTTGAACACTCTGCAAGTGAAATTCAGTACTTTTAGTTCAGGCCACTTCAACTTTGAATAAATACGCACAGGACTTAATGTGGGTGAGGCAGTTTATTTTAGAGTTACAGCAAACCAAGGAATTAATGTGAGCACGAGGTGTGCTTGACAGATGTGGAAATGCCAGGGGGTGTGTCAGGCTGGGACAGTCCCACAGGGGCTGTGCTCGTGTCCCAGTGCTCCCTGTGCTTTGCTGAGTGCTCCTGTAAGGAGTCAGTGCACAGCTGCTGTACCCTGGAGTCATGGGCTGCCTTCCTTCCCTGCCTGTTCAAGTCCTCAGAAATGTTTCTGATATCCTGACAGATAGTTTGGGGAGCGATAGTTTGTCCTAAATGCGAACCAGCACAGTGGCTGTAGCCAAAAGGGATGAGGACTGCTGGTGTATTGATACAGCAGTTGTGCTTCTGAAGCTGATTTACTCTGGAAGAAGTTCCCAAACAGGTCTTGTTTGAAGATCAGTGCACAGCTTAAACACCAGGAGAGAAGGATGTGTGGTACTGGAGGGGAAGGTTGACTACTTTCCCTTGGTAGCTCCCCACTAGATGGGTTTAACTGCAACTGAATCCAGCTTTTGACACCTGCACAGGTTCAGTTTTTGACTTTGTGGAAGCTGACTTGTTTGACAAACAGCTATAGGAGGACTTTCTCTAAAACAGAGGAGTTAATTTCTTAGCTAGGTTAGGTGTTATGATACTGATGTTTTTGACTCAACATATTAAGAACATTGGGATCTGTACAATGTTTTCAGTAAGGCATTTGAATTAGTCTTGCCACTCTCAATGGTCTTGTAATCTCTTTAGCTATGCCAGACTAAATCCTATCTCAGGAGAATTGCTAAATCTTCAGCAAATTGATTTCTCTTTTTTGTGGTATTCATCTCTTACTCTAAGTTACTACATTTTTACTGACTTTTCTTGATAGCCTGAGGCATTTCCTTATTTCTGCAGCAGTTGGCTTAGCGTTGTCCTTGCAGCCTTGCTCTGAATTTCAGTGCTACAGGGCAAAGAACATTCGTTGCTCCTTAAAATACTACACAGTGGTGCTCAGGGTAGCTTTATCAAATACATGTTTTGCTTTCCTGTTGGAGCTGTGCTGTGGTTTCATACATACAGTGATCATACTGTGCTCAGTCCTTGGGGGAAAACTGTATAGAAATAGAAATTGCCTTGTCTGATTTGCTGGTACATAACATTTGCTTTAGGGCTAAAATAACGAGAGTTCCTACCCAGGAAAAAAATGGTGTCTAACTTAGTGCAACTCTGGCAAGGCCTGTGGGGTGAACGGAATGTCTGCCTCTGGTTTTGACAGGAGGGATAGAAGGTTAGGTACCTGAGCTGGGGAGTGGGACCAGATGACCCCACTGTGGTCCCTTCCAACCTGACACTTCTCTGCAGTTCTGTCAAGTGAACCCCTAATTAGCAAGTCTAAGAATTTAGCATGACATTTCTGGAGAGCAGTGTATATCAGATATTGTTTCTAGCGTGTTGTAAAACTTGGGAAGCTTCCAGAAGTCCTGAATCAGCTCTTACAGACCTGATATTCTGTCTTGAAGATGTGTGCCTGATAATTACAAGGAACAGCATGTACTTGTCTGTCAGGTCTCCTGTGCATGTTTAAAAATCTGTATGTAATCAGCTGCAGTGTGGCTATAGGGTGGAAATTTTTTTTTTTTCAAGCCTCTCATAAATATTGCCAGCAAAATAGGAGGAAGATTTGAATTCTATTTATTCAGAAGTGTATTATTTAAGGTTTCTGTGAGGAATTGCATTTTTTTTAAAGAGTTGATTTTAGAAAATTCATAGTGGACACAGGTTTGTGTGTCATAAAAACATTCACTTACAGTGTAGCCTGAGAAGGATGGTACCTCCTGTTATCCTATTTCTAATTAGTAATGAGGGTGTGGAAAAGGACATTTTAGTGAACGAGTATTTTGGAAAATAAAGGATCGAATAAGCAGTATGGAATGGAATACACCCATTACTTGTATACTTCCATTTCCTATTAGAGGTCTCCAGATACTGATATTTACCTGGAGTTGGTTGTGTGTGTGTTGTTTGCCTTGTGCTCAGATGAAGGGGTCCTGCAGCAAAAGGTGACCTTTACTGTAATACATTCTTTTATAATTTATTTTGAAATTTTGGTTCTATAAGAAATATGTACTAAGGAAATTATAGCAAAGATGACTCTTTAATATATTCCATTTAGGAAGCATATGTTCTTCCAAGTCAGGGTATTGCTTCAGTTCACATTTTATAAAATTATTACTGCTTTCTTGCATCTTACATTTTTCCTGCACTGTTCTTTGTGAGAAACAGTGTTTCAGTTTTCCTTTGTAGTGTGCTCGTGGTTCTGTGCACTACTAATACTGAAGGGTTTTCCACAGGGGTGACAAAGCCTTCTTTTTGGATTAAGGCAATTCCTCCCTTCCTCCTGCTAAAACACTGAGCCTTTACTGTTTCTTACTGGCAAATTGCTGTGTTACAGTAGGATTCATGTGGACTTTAGAGGATTTGATAAATTTCCATTTGTAAGGTTAAGACCACTTGCATTGTTTGCCTTGCTTTACTGTGTTTTTCCTTACTTTGTGATCATCAGAGTTTCTTTTCATCTTGTAGAAAACAGGACAGTACTTGAAGGCTTGACAAATGCATCCCAGGTTGAAAAACTTCTGCATTCCTTCTCCTCTTCCTCCTTTAGAAAACTGACTTCTTTAGAGAGGTAAAGTTGAATCTTGTACTTTTATTTTCTAGGCAAAATGAAGTAGAACTCAAGTGCTGTAGCCATGCCTCATGATGTTTTAAATTGACTTGTACCTTTGTCTCATTCTGATACCTGTATCCCTAGATTGAAAAAGGTGTATTTGTTTGCAGAGAACTATTTAGTTGAGTCCTGATGTTTTATAGAATTATTTTTTGTGCTTCTGCTGAAATAAGTCACCCAATTATTTCTTGAACTTAATGTAATTTCTGAATGTGTTGTATTTTAGGATATTGAACGATGCTTTAGAAATCTGAAGCAGTTCCTTACCCACAGGAGTTTGTATTAATGACTTGCTGCCAAGGGCCATTGAAAAAGGCTACATGAACTTAAACATTGTGTTGGGAGGCTCAATATATTATTTCACTTCATTTTCCCTTTGACAAATATTGATCTGTTCTTAAATACGAATCTTCTTTCAGAAACCAAAAAGAGTACTTTATGAGACGAGAACAGGTGATTCCAGTCATGTAGTCTAGCTATTAAAAATCCTTTATTGTAGGATTTCCATGATGCAACCTGTATGTCACACTTGGAATTTTTTAGTTGAACCTCAATAATTTTCAAAACACATCTGAAAGACAGTTGTAAAGTATAAATATTTCACTTCATGTTTACCTGCCTTTTTATTATAAGTTCTACAACAAATTCTATGAATAGTAGCCTTTATATTCTTGACATTACTTGGATGAAATTTAAAATTAAAAAAATAGAAAAGAAATTTGGACTTTGGAGCTGATGGGTATTTGTAGATTTAGAAAAAAATTGTGGTAAAATTTTATGACAGTGTGACTGCTTTGCTGTAGCATAGAATGGTTGTATAGCAATTTCTTTTTAAAAAAGTGACAAAACTATCTTATAAAAATATGGTGCCCCTTCCCAGATTTTCTGGTTTCTGTTCAGCCAGCTGTTAACCTGCAGGTCCTGTCAAAAATAAACTTTTGGTGAAACTGTAACTAAGAATTGCTACCTTCATGTGTCTAGTACAGCTTTAAACAGCTTTTATAGTTTGTCTCTGCAGTTTTTTACCTTTTCAGGTCATTATTCTTTGGTTTTAGTCTCTATTATTAGACTACAGTTTCATTCACTTTGTCAGATGAAAATTTTCTGGGACTTCCAGGCATTGACAACCTGAACTGAGATCACACAAGCAGACAAAATTACCCTTGTTGTTTAAACATCAAGCAAAGGTGTCTTGTGTTTTAAACATTCCTGCTATTGCTTTGAGAATTGAATTGGTGTGAATTCAGTAGTTGTTACAATATGAATGTTGTATATAAAGTGGAAAATTAATAACAACAGTTGTCCTTGCAAGTTTTCTTTTTTGTTTGTCTCTGAGAATTCCAACATAGTTTTAGAAGAGCTAAATCTTGCTATTTTAATGAGAAGCCTCAAAATTCTTTAAGAACAAAGTTTAAGGAGTGAAGTTCTGCTATAAGAATTTCTTAGAACTGGTTTGTTTTATGAAACTGCTTTACTTCAAGCTGTATCTAAACCTGTGTCATGTGGTTTGTTCCATGATCTTTACTTCGTTTCATTTGTCTTTTCATTGTAATGTATTTGGTAAAGGACCAAGAATGGGATGATGTGTTTGTCTTAAATAATGTACATTTTGGTCTGAAGCACTGAACTCTTCTTTTTCCTCTTCCCCTGTTTATGCACAGTACTTTTGAGTAAGAGAAGAAAACAGTTTAATCATTGTTAGATAATAGAACTGGTTGTCCAAAATGTGGCTTTCCCTATTGTTTCGTATTATATAATTCTATTAGAGATTATTAACAGCTTTTCATTGGAGTAGGATTTTGCAAACCTAAATATTCCTGCCAGAACTCTTATTTAACTTCTTTTTTTGGCTTTTTCTTCTGAAGGTAAGAGAGAAGCAAAAGAAGTAAGAAAATGCTGGGATCAGAACGAGGTGTCGTGGAAGAATGGCTGTCAGAATTCAAGGTGATCTGAGAAGATAAATGATAGCTAAACCATTGCCTTAATGCCACAGAACATAGTTGGTTGGCTTTTAAATATCTAATAATTTACATTTAAAATAACTTACTTGATCTTGCAACTTCTTGTAAGCATAAAGCATGAAAAGGGCTGTGCAATTGAGTTGGCTGGTACATAACATAAACTAAACATAAAACCCATAAAACATTAGAACTTTGCATTGTATCATTTATTATTGTAGAGCAGAGCATTGCTGTAGCAGTGTGGTTTCTTAAAGTATCTATTTTTGTGTAGATCAAGCTGATAGAATTTAACTAGCAGCTGGATAGCATGATCCAAATTTATAACTGAAGTACTTCTTTATTTAAAAAACCCTTTAGTATAAATATTTGGACTTTAAAAAAATCAAAGAAAAATATTTGGCTTTTCCCCCCTCTGGTCTGTATAAAATTAATTGTTTTGTCATGAAGAACCTGAGCTATTTTTAAGCTGTTTTGCATGTTGATAATTAGGCTGAGTGAAATACAGGATAATGTGTAAAGAAGAAAATGGGATTTCATAACTGATATGAAATTAATCTGTTATTTAAATTATCAATTAGTAGTTCCTCACATTATTTGTTATAGTAAGTTATTATGTGCTGTTGTTGGAAATTTAGGATCCAAGGATGCAAAATTCACAGATACGGTTGCTTGGTGAAGATCTGGGGCTGTCCATGCTCATTCTGTGTTATCTGTACCTCTTAAATAAGTTGAGTTGATTTGGTAAAGTCTTTGAAAAGTGCCTGTTAAATACAAAATATCAAGAAAGAGAGTCCTCATATCAAACTAGAACAAATGATTTTATGAAAGATGAATCCGAAACTGCTTTGGGATTTAACCTGAAGGTGGTTATGTGCTCCCAAATGCTGTTTGTGTGGAGAAGAACTTGTACTGAACAACTGGGTTACAGGTCTGAAAATTCACTGAACTTCAGGATTTTTATTTTTTTTTATATTGGGATGAGAGTTAATTGTTTTGTGAAGATCTTTAATACTTGGAAGCATTTATTTGTCAGGGTAACCTTTTTGTTTTGTCTGTAGGCATTACCTGAATCACAAATTTCCAGCTATGCAGCTACATTGCACCGAAAAAAACCACTGGTACCAGCTCTGTATAAGGTCATTCAAGACCCAAATAATGAGGTAGGAGAGTTTAAAGAAGACTTTTGTTCTCATTTTTGTGTCTTCCACCTCTACAACTGAAACAAGAGTAATGGGGAGAGAAATTGTTTGAGTCTTGTTTCCAGTGTAGTATAACATGTATCATCTCTCTTTTTACTCTCTTGCTTTTTTGACAGTTACTTTAATGCATTTCTAGTAAGACACAATCTCAGTTGCTTCCAGAAATACAGTTTATGCTGTCTGCTGGATTTGGCACAAGTTGTTTCTTGTGAGGGGTTTTTGGGGATTTTTTTTGTGCAGTTATATTGGGGTTTTGTTTGTGTTTTGAGGAGAATTGAGTTTTTTTTTCTGGTTTGATATTTTTTTTTTCTTCCCAGAAACTACTTCCAGTCATAACTGAGACAAAGTAGGCCTTACAGTGCAACTCAGACCAATGTGCTTCTCACCTGTTGGTTTATTACAGTGGAAGATGGAATCAATTTTTTAAATACTATTAAGATAACAAGATCATCTTGTGCTTATATTACTATTGCTTCTGTGTAATTTGGTTTACACTGCTGTAAACAAGAGCAGAACCAGGGCCCTGGAATATAAATAGACACAATGAAAACTCAGCTTACCCTTGTACATAATTCATCTTGCAAATGACATGAGACTGAGCTTTCCAACACATTGGCTTCTGCTGGGAGCATTGCTGGGCAAGTGTGTGAAATACAAATTCTGCAAGCATACCATTCTCTCATGTGTAAACTACTTTAGATAAAATGCTTCAAGATATTTGATATATTATCTGTGATCTCATGTAATTTATAAGTAAAATGGTGAGTGCACACAGCAAGGAGGTTCTTCATTTTCCTAAGCACAGCTCAGCTGCATTTGGAAGCTGAATGCTCGATTGAGCTTCAAGGGGATTGCATAATGCTCATGCAGTTCAAAAAAAAATAAAGAGGCTTCATAGCTGTCAGCTTCATTTCAGTATTATAAATAACCTGCATGGTGACCTTTTTATTTGTGCTGAAGCTACTGTTATTCTCTCTTCAGCCTGAAGCCACTTTTGCTCTATGTATTTGTGTGTGTGTGTGTGTGTGTGTGTGTATATACTCCTGAAAATGTAAAAGCTTTTCTTTGCTTTGAGAATGAGCATTTGTGTTGATTTTAATGTGCAAAGAACCAGATTTGCAAAAAATAGTGTCTTCTTAGGATGATAGTGATCTTCTGTTATTGCTCACTGGTGCTTGTCAAATATTACTCTTTGGAACAGCTGTTGCTCTTGGGTCTGATTCTGATATCAGGGAAAAGATAAGCAATCCCAGACCCAAAGATGTCTAACTACAGGTTGTACTTGTTAAGGCAGTATGTACTTCCCTGTTGCCCTTCTTCCAAACTTATTTGAGTGTGAGGAATATATTAATCATAAAGTTGATGTATTTTTAAAACTTCCTGGGAGTGGCAAGCTGTTTAGAGCAAACACGAATTTTTGTAGAATCACGTAATTCTGTCTTGATGAGACCAGAATTATTAATTTAACATGGAATCTGCATGTTTAGGAACCAAAAAACCAGGCTGTTTCTCTTTTTTTTTGACAGCTGTCTACCAGCTCAAGGGCTATCAAATGAAGGCAGGCAAATTAAATACAATTGTTACTGTTTGCCTCTTGGGAAATGCCTTTTTTAAAACTTTTTTAAATATGGGAAAGATAATGGCTGGAACAGAAAGTTGCATAAAGAGTAGAGAGTGATTTTACTCATAAACAGTTTATTTAACTGAATAATGTACTGATTTTTGCATAATATTTGAATTCCAAAGTAGAGTGCTTTTGAAGTACCATTTTTTAGGTAGTTCTATAATTTTTAGAGTTGGTTTATGACTGTAACATAATGTGTGGATGTCCATTTAATGCACTCTTGAAATTTAAATGGAATATTCATGTAAGGCTAATTAGGTTTAATTTGAAAGGGCAGCCATGAAGCAGAACAAGATCACCTTTGCAGTGCCAGCCTCTCTCAAACCCAGTATTCTTCAAATAATAAATGGTTTCAGCCATTATGTTATAGTTTAGCCTAAGATGAGGACATTATTTTCTATCACAACTTAATTCTTAAAAAAGGCAAGCATTTCCAGGATTTGTCATGCATTTTATAGTACATTTTATTTAACTTCAAAGTATGACTCTTGAAGTTTAGCAAATTTGTAAAATAAGCTGAACTAAAGGTATTCATCAATTTAGTTAAAATATGATTGATTTGTATCTCTGTGAGGTGTAAAAATGGAGACTTAAAATTCTGTTGTTCTCACTTGCTGCACATTTAAGCCAGTAAAAATGTCATTGTTTATTTTGCTGATTGCTGTTTGTGCTAATAGGAAAGTTCTTTTAATTGTAAGTCTTTAGTTTGTCAGGAAGGAGATAGGACTATCAGATTTTTTTTACTTTGAATTTTTGTGCTGCCTACTGTGCTACTCAGTTTGCTTCGACTTTGGCCTGAAAGATCTTTGGAATTACAAAAGCCTGTGCCAGTTCACGTATACACCCACTACTGATGACAGAAGCCCCATTTCCTCTGTTTATCCAGTGTCTTCTCAGTGTTTATATTCAGAGAATGAACTGGAAGAGGCTGGCTCTTTGAAAGGCCAAATAACTGGGATGCAAGGAAAACATTTGTTCTTTCCTACAGTGTCAAGTTTGTGTTGGGAGAATCTCATACTATACTTGGATAGGAACACCTTGGGCGTTCATGTCTTTGAAAATATTTGTGTCGCAGCACCTTTGTGGTGGCAGTTTTGTCTTGTGGCCTTAAAGATCTGTACACACCAAAGGCACTACAGGAGTTGTAGGTTTTCACCCAAGTAATGTGAATTTGTTAAACATTTTGCACAACAAGTATGACAACTACTACAAATGAGGAGAATTTTCATGCTTGCAGTGGCTGGATGTTGCTTTCATCTTTTAAGTGCAATCATGCTCCCTAGAAGGACTAATTTTGTAAAATTTTTATTTGATAGTAGGTAGAATAAACTCAATAACTTTTCCACTGTTTTAAATGGGACTTGAATTATACTGGCTAATTTCAAATAGGAGAGAGCTTTGGGCTGCTGTCATCTCTAATCTAATAGAAGTGCTATTTATAGCATTGCCACTGTATGTATCTGTTTTCAGATAATAGTTTTTAGCTTTTCTTGCACTTGTCATCTCCTTGCAGATCTGCTTTATATGTATTGTTTTCAGAGATTTCCTTCTTTACACCAGCTTCCTGATCATATTTCCTTTTAAAGAAAATCTACAAATTTATTTTAGTAATGTCTGAATTATTTATTAACCAACTTTTTAATTTGAACATCTGGAATGTGCTAGGCCTTTCATAAAACAAGGTTACAATTTTGTCTCTGAGGATTTGAACATTTACTACTAACAATTGGTTTAATAATTATTGTCACTTTTAGATAACAGTTTCTACTAAGTAAATATTAATTAAAAATATACTTATTCCTCTTTTGAACATAAATTGCTATATATTTATAAATACTGGAATAAATATACTAGTTAAAATAATGCCTACTCAAGTTGATAGAGAAAGCTGTCCCACTTTTTCCTAAGCAATGATTGCAGTAGAAGCTTTACAGACTTCTTATTTCATCTCAATCCCTAAACAAAAATTGTTGACTTATTTTTTTGTATGTATGCCTTGTCAAAATCAGTGCATTCTAAGTGACTGGACTTTTCTCACTCTGTATCAACATTGTTACTGGCAGCTTTCGTCCCTCCCTCTCTTGTAGAGTCTCTTTGCTTCTGTCGTAAAAGCAGACTTGGCTTCTAGCTTAGAGTAGCAAGTCTGTCAATCAGAAGCCTTGTTACACAAGGTACTTACACCAGTGTCCTTTTCAAGAGATTTCTCTGACAGCAAAGTTTTATTTTATGTAAATGTCCTGTCATGGCTTATGTAATCAGTGGTTTAAATATGCTTCATTGACCAGAATATTGTGTGTTAAAAATTAAAGTATTGTGGTTGCTCTTTCTTGGATGTTGCTCTTTTAAGGCAGCTGTCTTGGTAGACAGTGCTGTCAAATTTACATTTTGTGTTTGTGATACACCAAGGTTCAATATCTAAGCCTGTGTATGTGAAATTGCACATCAAACATTCAGACTTTACACTCGCAGAAATGGCTGTCCCTCTGCTCTAAGCCAGGGACCTCTCAAGTTTTTTAGGAGGATAGGTGATTCACAACAAACCATGTAGTGCATCTTTGTACAGCACAGCAAGACAGTGACAGTGAATTCTACAGGAAATTCTGGGTACTGAGATTATGATGAATAGGCAAATTCATGAAAAAAGAATGCATCAAAGTCCATGACATACACTGCTCTGAAAGTCCTAAGGTACATATCTCTGGGACTGAAAGAGGAGTTATATGCAGCTTGTCTGCTCTGCTCTGCACTGGGTGTTTCCTATTTATGCCTTTTTGTCTCACCAGTACAACTGCTACTGTGTTGGTCAAATGTAGGGTTTTTATTGCTCTAAAAGCATGTATAATTTGATGTTTAATATCATGTATGTATGTGTAAGTGACCTATATAAAGCATGTACTGTTAGAAAGAAAACTCATTTGAGATTCTAGCCTCTGTTTTCTAACTCTTGTATAAGAATATAGGTGACTTACAGGTTACTTACAGTGTGCCTCTGTCTTTTGAGACAGTGAATCCCACAAGTATTTTCCCTAGGTTAGATCATCTCATTTCATTGAATGCGATGTTAGGTAGTGGTCACAAACCTTAAAAAAATTGTCTTGGAAATTTTAAACTTTTTTCAGAGTTTTTTTCCCCAGTTTTTGATTTTGGTATCAAAAATTTGATTAGTCATGGGAAAGGACAAGACTGATGTTCGTTAGCAGTTCCATGGATGCATCTCAGCTATTGGTTTAGCGTTGAAACTCTTAAAATGTCAAGTTTGTCTTGTGCTTGTATCACACTGACTTGATTCTTGTACTGAAACCTGAAGAGCAGCTCAAGTTGGAAAGATCAGTTTTGCATTGTAGTGAACATAAGCGCACTGGTTGAGTTTGGGACTAAAAAGCTGTAGGTAAGAAATTAACTCATGTTTCTGTCAGTGGACTTGTTATTAGCAGCTAATCTTTCACCTTTATACTTTTATCTTACAACTGTAGTTTTAAGATTTTACAATGTACATAGTTCAAGCCACATGTCTGTCACATGCCTTAAATTAGTACTTGTATGGAAAATAAATCTCATACTGACAGCCCTAGAGAATAATCTGGAAGCACACATGGTGGTGGCTGTAGAAGGCCACATTTCCCAATATTGCATACAATGTCCCTGAGGTCTGTCCTTACTGATCTCCTTAAAAAGAACAGAGATACCATTTTCATTCACTTACTTGCCACCAAGGCGTGTAACTTTCAATGACTGCAGTGGCTGTATGACATAGCCCCTGTACTTGCTGTTTTACTGTCCCTTATTAGAGAAGCCAGCCAGTAAGTGGTTATCCTTCTTGCTTTCCCCAGCTCCTGGAGCCTGTTTGCCACCAGCTCTTTGAACTCTACCGTAGTTCTGAAGTTCGGCTCAAGAGGTTCACGCTGCAGTTCTTGCCAGAGTTGATCTGGGTCTATCTGCGTCTCACTGCCAGCAGGGACAGGCAGAGTAATGGTTGCATTGAAGCTTTGCTGCTTGGCATTTACAACTTGGTAAGTGAAATGTGTGAGGAAAGCTTTATGCTGTGCATCACTGACCATCACTGATGAATGAAGTATTGAAACAACATACTTAAAATATAATTAAATGAAAGCATGTTTAATATAGAGAAAAAGATAATGGAATGAAGATTTAGTTATGATTTGTTTGCAGAAGGTTTTTTTATATGTTGTAGTTATCCTTTTTGAGAAAAACATTTTCACTTAAAAGGATCATCTTGTAGGCTTCCTCAAACTGTTATATACCTATGTTTTTAAGGATGTGGGTAGCCTTCCCTAATATTCCCAAATGCAATTTTCTATGGTTGTCAGGCCACTATGTTTGATCAATCTTCATGTGTCACTTCCCACACCCTCCCACTTGCTGTGAATGTGCCTTTAAGGGTAATTTGAAGATGAAACTACTCTGAAACTACTCTGCACTTAGATACATACATGTGCACATTTGAGTCAGATATAGTTGTCTTGAGGGGAACTGTGATTTTAAGAATAAATAAAAGTAACTGTAAATTACGATGTTTGGCTGTTGGATGTAAGTTTTTTATGTCTTTAACCTGGAGGTATTTACTTTTGTAATGTTATAAGGCTTCTGGTAAATTTAGCACGGTGCCACAATAGGCATTCTGTAATGGTGATTTCTGTGTTATAGGACCTTAACACATATTCTACTGAAATATCACCCTTTCCTCCTTTAAACTGTGTGTTATATTTACACACATGATAAGATAGAACAGTCAAACTGTGATTCTTAAAATATATTCTAGTTATGCATCTGTAGATCAGCTCAAACTGCTGGAAGATCTAGTTATTTTAGATTTATTGTGATAGAAAAAAGCATTGGAAACTGCTTCCTGATTTTTGGTACTGTTTTTTGGATTTAAGTAGCATGATTATCTTTTTTCCTGTTTTTTCATGAAGGTTCTTGTGCAGTTCCTTTGAAAGCCATGTTGGTGACTCATATTTTTTAAGGAGAGTAATTTCTTCATTCTCTCCAGATTCAGGAAGAAAGAGGCTTCAAAATGACAGTGGCTCCCACTATTTTTTATCCTTAATGAACTTGATATTTCTCTGTACATACACTTGAGACTAAAGGAGTGAAGTTATTTTCTCAATACTTAGAAAGTGAAAGACAGAGATAAATCCTTTGCATTCTGCTAAATTCTTTCACCTTTCCTCCTTCCCATTGTAATCCTTAAAGCCTATTACAAATACAGAATTTCCTTGGGCTAAATTTTCACATAAACTGGAATGACTGGAGCTTATTGCTTGAAAATTTGCTGTACAAAGTGCAAAGGCAGGATTTTAGACTCCTTTTTGGGGTAGTCTTATGTAATTGCACTTAGCCATTTTAAAGAAAATATACTGGGTTTGCTTGTGTAGTAGCCTAGCAACTATAAAACATGACCAGTCTGAAAGCCTTTTGAGAAAACATTCTGTGTATTTCCTACTGATAGGAAGCCTGAGGAAACGTTGCCATTCCCCTTGAATTCACCTTTTCTCTGTGGTGCTTTTATTATGAAATACTATCCCTTGTCAGCAAGTGACTCATCAGCCCTTGTGTGTCAGTATCTTTTGGGCTTGAAGTTTAGCTTTGCTCCACTATGCAATTCTGTTGCAATGTAGAGGTGGGCTAGGAAAGCTTTTTTGTTCCTGTTTGTGTGTTTGTTTTTGGTGAAGTCACACTGATCAAAGAACTCGTACTGGTTTTTTATGGTGTTGCAGACCAATTATGCAGAACAGATTGTGACAGAGGTCTTTCCCACTTCTTAAATGTATGTGTAAATTTGCTGATATTCTGCAAATGCAGAGTCCTTGGGGTGTTAATAGTCTTACCAGATCAGGATATTTAACTTACCTGTTAAATACCTTCTAAGAGTTGAAAGTTGTTTCAAGTCCTATCTCCTTGCTTCTGTTTGTATTTTGGTCTTGTTTTTAATGCAGGAAATTGCTGACAAAGATGGAAACAACAAAGTTTTATCTTTCACCATCCCTTCGTTATCTAAACCCTCAATATATCATGAGGTAAGAGAGCTGCTGTGGTAAGTTAGAATTGGATCTGTTAGAGGAATGAAAACTGGATCCATTTGATACCACAGGCCATTTTAGAAGCATCTTGTTGAAGTAAGTTTTCAGTGTCATTAGTTTACAATTAGTGTAATTGAATTCAGTAGCATTAGTAGAAGAAAAGGAATATAAATGTTGAAAAATCTTTGCTGACAGTGCCTATTTTTAACAAAGGTTAGTGGTGCTGTAGTTGTAGATGTGGTATTTTTACTCTAATGTTTTAGAATAAAAGTAGTTGTCTTTGAACTCCTCAATACAGTTAGAATTTGGAATTGTGTTTTTCTCTGCTATCTCTGGACAACAGGTCTATGTGATTAGGAAAAAATCACTATAGATGAATATGTGAGAATCCAAGTCGAAAATGATTCTCACCCGCTCTCTTGCTTGTAAGTGTGGACACTGTTCATAATAATGAAATTAGGTAATGTTTTTAGATTTACTGCATTCTAGAATAATTTTCATTTTTACAGATCACAAGATGTGTGTCTTTTGGCTTGTGTGGTTAGGAGGTGTTTTGGGATCTTTCACTTATGACTTTATTCCCCCCCTCCTTCTGCCACCTACTTCTAGCCCTCTACTATTGGATCCATGGCTTTAACTGAAGGAGCACTAAGTCAGCATGATCTCATCAGAGTAGTTTACAGTGATCTTCATCCTCAAAGAGAAACCTTCACAGCACAGAACCGGTAGGTCATGTTCTCTAACATTAGAGGTGCATCACTAAAGAGGCAAGTCCTTAAACATTAAGACTAAGTATATTATGTGATCAGTCTTTTCTCAGCATTAAGAGCTTGGAAAAAAATCTAGAGAACAGTCTTAGTAATCTTGAGGTATATGTTTTTTTTCTTAATTCCAAATTTGTATATTCTCCTGCTAGTTAATTTAGAAGAGTAACTTCTTTGCTATTTCTGTATAGATAAGGAATATCTTTGGGTTTATGACTGGCTAGTCAATTTTTCCTGGAAGTATAAGAGAATTCAGGTTTGGATCTGAGGCTGTGATTTTCTTTTTTACAGGAAGAGGGGAAGAGAGCTAAGTGGGCAGACAGAACTAGGGTGAAAGAAATTGTCCTGATTTTTGGTGACTGCCAGCTTTACCTATGTCTAAAGCCAGCTCTGGGAAAACATAGAATTATTTTGAATGTATTGCAGACTTTTCCAGTTTGTCTCCAAATATTATACCATATCCCATTTCCTTCATATTTCCTGCATATACAGATGGCTTTCAGTAATAATAATAACTTTAAGTGATTATGGTGACCCTTTGATAGCCTGATTCTAGTTAATGAACTATAATGAGAGAGTTTAAAGATTTGTGTATTTACTTCTGGCACTCCTGTGGAGTATTTTTTGAAACTGAATTGTAGGCTTATTATATTAAATTTTGATGAAATATTAAGAATTGCAACATGCAAGGTTTTGCTCTTGTCTCTTTCCAGGTTTGAGGTGCTGAGCTTTCTTATGCTGTGCTACAATTCTGCTATTGTCTATATGCCTGCTTCTTCTTATCAATCACTTTGTACAATGGGTTCCAGGTGAGACATTTGCCTTAAATAATCATTCAGGATGCATCTAGACATCTAAATATTCATCCAGTAAAAAAAATGCTTTCTGATGAGAATGGATTAGTTCTTGGTATACTTCCATCATTTTCACTGAAGTTATAGGTATGCTAAATTTTCCAAATATGTTGAATTTTCCCATATCTGAAAATTAGATCTTCTCTTTGAGCAGGGAAAAGAGACAGCATTTTATACCCAAGGGACTTCTGTTTTGGAAACGGTGCAGGAGTTGCTAGGTATTAGTGGCCAAGCATTGCTTCCATGATGAAGATTCAGATGGTAAACTGGTACAATAAAGATAGAATAAATTATTCTGTTTTTTAAGGAGGCTGTATATGGAAAGGCTGGCCTCTTTGTCACGAGTCAGAAGTGCTTTTTAGAAGGCAGCTGAGAGCAGTTGTCAGGAGTACAGTATCTGTGTTATCTAACTTTAGAGGTGATTGTGTGCTGTCATCGTGCATTAGATGGAAGATGACACATTTCTCTTCTGTACCACTGAAATGTTTCCTTTGAAGAAAATTGGTTTCAGTTACTGAATTTTAGGAAGAGTCTCCTTCCTGGTGGCTGGCAGTAGGGAACATCCTGCCACTCTTATTCTTTAGAAGGTGTTTGAAGAAAATGATTTGAAGAAAACAAGTGGGGTTGATGGGTTATCAGCAAGCCACATCTCAAGGCACTGTTACAAAACTGCTCTAACGGTTCGGAAAGGAACATAAGAGTGGCCTATGCTGTGTATTTATATTTTGAAAAATAAATCAGAAAATTAACTAAAATCTGTTACATAAAGACATTTTTAGGTTTTGTGGAATTAACACTTTCTCATAATGTTGTTGTTCTCAGGCTGTGTGTGAGTGGATTTCCACGGCAGCATGAGAAGCGCTGGAAAGAACACTGTGGTAGAGTGGTGTTAGACCCTGACTTCATGGTGCAGCTGCTCACAGGTGTCTATTATGCCATGTAAGTGGAGGGGGGGTTTTCTCCCTAAAGAGAAAGGTCTAGTTTTACTTGAATTAAAATACAAATGCCAGCTGGTTTATAATTGAAAAAAGTGGTTAAAGTTATAACACAGGTTTGTAACTTGATGAGTGTATTTCCCATCACATGCTCACTCAGCAAACCAATAATTTGAAAATATTTTTATCAGCGTTGAATTAGGTGATGAAGGATGAGCAGCAAGTGCTGAAGAGAGTTAGGCTTCTGATTTCATCTTTTCCCAAGTTCCCACTGCCACCAGAGACCTTCTGTTCACCAGCATAGTGGGCTGGGATGCCAAGATAAACTGATGAAATGCAGATCTCTAGAATGTCAGTAGCATCTGAGGTAGCAAAAATCCATTTCTCGTGGAAATTCAGTTCTGCTAAGTACTGTTAACCTTTACATACTGACCCCAATTTTTTTTATTTTTGTCTTGTATATGGCATCAGTTTTGTATTGCTTGGAGGTGATGGAGAACACCTTTCTTGTTATACCAACAAGATTAATAAAAAAATTTTTGTACTTTTAAAAGAAGTGAAGGGACTGGAGTGTACATACTGTTGATGAAGCAAAGCAGTGATGGGCTGGATTTGGGCAGAAAAAGGACGAGTCTGTCTTCATAAGATGTGAAAGATATTTATCTTTACTTTTTAGATATAATGGTCAATGGGAACTTGGCCAGGAAGTATTGGAGGACATAATTTACAGAGCACAGCTTGAACTCTACTCACAGCCTCTGCTGGTAAGAAACAATCCATTGCAATTTTTGGGCTTGGTTCAGGGGAGTATGGATGTGTTTCTGAGGTGGACTGGTAATGAAAGCTTTTGTGGCCATTCACTGCAGTGTCAAACCCAAGTGGTTGTTAACAGCTGGTGGTTTTTTCCAACACTGCTATTAATACCATACTTCTTCTGCTTGAGTATTAAGCTAGAGTGGATCTCCTAGGACTCATTGATGCTGAAAGCTGGGATTTTCTAAGGTATTACAGTGGGCTCAAAATGTTTGTTGTTTTGGCATAAGCTACTGATGAGTGGTTCAAAGAAGCTTAACTGAATATTTATATGTCATAGAACAGTGGTTGCAAAAACAGTGTTTTCTTTGCTTCTAGACCTTCATCATGGCTGAGAATAAGCTGTGTGGTTTAACTGAAAACACAGTAAAAAAACCTCAGCAATAGGGTAGAGCTGAAACTGAAAAAGAGCTTCATCTTTGGAGTCAATACTAGATTTTGTTTGATCCAAGTCACACAGATCTTAATCTTTACCTTCTTTGGAGGAGCAGCAATAAAATGGAGTAGTTCTGATTGTTTGGGTTCGTTTTTTTTTTTTTTTTAGTTTCCACTATACTTGCTGTTCTAATTGCAAAAAGAGAGAAAAGAAATGAGGGAAGTGGTGAAACTGGGCTGGATGCAGGTGGATGTGATTGGGAAGGATAAGGCTGACAGAAATAAGGGAGGAATTTTTGTCAGATGCAGGGATGAGAATCAAAAGAAGAGGGAAAATTGAGTAGGATAAAGTAAAATAGACTGCTGTTTCAGTTTCTGCATCAGAATTGTGGCTAGAAGCCTTTAGTTCTCCCTCCAAACTAACAGCAGTAAAATGTCACTGCTTTTTACATTACTGAGAAGTTGGGCAGATTTGGAAAAATCTTTTTATGTGGCAAACTGAGATCACTTTTTTCTGAAATAAATTACATAAAATTATTTTTGATGAATTAATATTGGCTGTAAATTTTATCTGCGGGCTTTCTGACACTGCTGTATTTAAAATGCCTGGTATCCATTGAATTATTATAATAGTTGGTTTCTTTTGGAAATGACTCATCACTTCATCAGATTGAAAGTTTCAAATTAAATATTGAACCTGCTGAATTGGGCCATCCTATCAAACTACTGCATTTAAAAGGTGTGTAGGAGGATCTGGAACTTGATGATACGACAATTTTCAGTGTTCGTTGTTCATTTTTAATCAGTTTGTCCTTAGAGATTGCTTCTAATTGTAAGAATCTTCTAGAATGTTTTTAAGTTTTTTCCAAAGCTCCTGTTACTTGTCCATCCCATTGTCTGTTGTTGGTGACATCATGACATCAACAATATTTACCCCTCCCTGGTTGTCAGGTTTTTCCTGCATATGCATGCAGACCTATCTGTGCAGCTTTTCTTCCTACTACTCTGATTATTGCCTACTTCCTGTCTTATTGTACTGAAATTTTTTAGAAGCAGCATTACAAAATTGCCAGTTTAAAAAAAATAAAAAAATTGCCAGTATGTCCTTGCCCTTGTGCCATATATTCAAGCAATTTGACTTTTTCAAAGATTGGAGCCCTGCCATCTCCTTGCATTCTTCAGGAGATGTGTATAATTTAGCAGCATTGTAACGTTCTGTATTCTAAAATTAAAATTACTAGCACCAAATAAAATATCATCTGGGATGTTGTTTCAAGTTCAGTTTTTGCCCAGGATTTCCTAACAGCAGCAAATTCTTCAAACTCCATTTACTATTCAGGCAAACCCGCACATCAGGATTGTGTTTAGGTGTCTGTACTCAAGGTGTTTGTGTAATTATGGGAATACCACCAGTAGTCATTACAATGAGAAACATCATGGCCTCTATGTTTGGAGAAATATTTTTGGCAATATAGTAAATTCATGCTCTTATTCACATAGGTTTTTATTGCCTGTAGAAAAAAAATAAGCTGAAAACCAACCAAACAAAAAACCCACAGTGGTTGGCACTGGAATAGCTACCTGTAATGTAGAAGTGGTCTTCTGCCGCCATTACCCAGCAACTACGCTGGAAAAGGCAGGAAGTAACACAAAGGAAAGACCTTTTCTGTGTAAAGAAAAGTATCTCTGTTAACAAAAGCTGAATATTGGTTTCATAGTCAAGAAACATGGGAGTTTCTACAGAGTCAAAATAATGATGAAGAGTCAGAATTACTACCAGCCTGGAACTGAGGAGAGCGAAACAGTTCCAGTCAGTCTTTCTCTCTGAACCAAGAGTTCTGCACTGTTTTCAGACAGAAATCCATCTTCAGAGCAGACACACAAATTTTCCTAGTTCAGGACACAAGAATCATGGATCAGCAAATCCCTATTGTGACAACACCTTTATCTGGTGTGTTTTATTGATGCACTTACTGCCTTGTTGAATGTTCTTTCCTGAGACCTCCTTTCTGGTAGGCTCTAGTGGGCAAGAGTGGATGTCTGGCCTGAAACCAACTCTCCTTTGTTACCAATGCAGACTTGGCTTGCCAAGCCTGAATTGTGCTGTGTGTTTGTTTTCCTGCCTTTCAGTGCTGGATTAGACATTGTGAGCAAGTCTTTTTGCATCCTGAAAGATTGTAGTTTGGGAGTTTTTTTGTCAGACAAGGGCTGTGACTCTTTCCAACTGGTTGTTTAGATTGGTTCAGAGATTCACTGTTGCACTTATTTTTATCTCTATATGGTTTTCCTCAGTCCCCAGACGTACAATTTGTGCTGTTAGAAAGGGCCAGCTGTTAAAAGGTTCAACAAGCAGGAATGCCCTGTCACTTCTCTGGTCCTGTTGCAGAAGCCTTTTGCTACTAATTTTTAGATTTATGGTTTTTTCTCCCTGTATACTGAGGAAGCAACTCCAGTGAGTTAGAACATAAGAAGGCAAGCATTTGCATAATGTTGAGCTTGATCTGCTTTGGTTCAATCAGCAGAAATGAGTTTCTGAAGTCTGTAGTGTGATGAAGGATAGGATGAATGCAGTTTGTACCATTGCAGGAGGCCTAGGTGTGAATAGGAGAGCAGTTCACAAAAGAAGTGCTGAGAGAACTGGTTAGCAAAAGGAAAAATATGTTGGACAAGAGGAAGGCAGAATGATAAGGAGCATTTCTGTGGTGGTGCTAATAACTGTAGTGCTGGTTAGAAGTGGAAATGATGTTTATTGTAGAGTTACAGGATCACAACAGCAGCTGGAGCTCAGGATCAGCTACAGGGCTGCCATTCTAGTCCCCTAGGACTGGTATTTTTATTAGTGGTTAGTTGTATATAGTCAGTAAGATTTTCAAAAAATCAAGATGTATCCATTTTGTGTGTTGCATTTTGGGTTTTTTTTTTTAAAGCTTTAATTTGTATGCATCAACTTTGTTATTGTAGAATACTGTACATTTAAAGAAGCAATTAAAACATCAAAGCCTGAAGAGGTCACTTGTTCTTCTCAAAGCTGCAAAACAAAACCTCTGACATTGTAGTATGCTATAACAATAAAAAAATAGGTCTAATAAAGATGACTGTATTTTAATAAGTTGATGCTTATTGCTTAGATTGCACATTTTTTTAAATAAATGTTGCAGGTCTCTGCAGACTAATCCCCTTGGTTAGGTTTTGTTGGGGTTTTTTTGGTGTGGGGCAGTATGGGGTAGGGTGTGGTGGAAACTGGCCCTGTCCCCCTGTGCACAGGGCCACAGGCTCTTTGCTTTGGTTTGGCCTGTGACTCAGTTTTATGATACTCTTGTCATAAAACATAAACGGTACTTTCCTTGTCATTTTATGACCTCTTTGGGATGGAGACCTTCCTGTATAGGTTGTTATCTCTGTCACTACAGGTGACAAATGTGGAACAAAATAAATTACCTCCAACAAAAGGGAGAAAATTCAACTCGGGTTTTGATATCTGGTTTGTGATGAGCTTTTCAATGTAGTTATCAACTGTGAATCCTGGGGATGGGGCCATCCATCTTGAGGGGATCTGGCATAATTAACAGTTCTTGGTTGTTCTCCTTTCTGTATCCAGCAAGAGATCTAATATTGCCATTAGTGCAATCAAGGATACTGATAGTACAGCACTTTTTATCTTAGGTTGCAAATGCCATGAAGAACTCGCTGCCCTTTGATGCTCCTGATGCATCGCAAGAAGGCCAGAAGGTACTGAAAGTGGAAGTTACTCCAACCGTGCCAAGGATTTCCCGGAGTGCTATTACAACAGCGTCCATCCGTCGTCATCGCTGGAGGAGAGAAGGTGAGCTTCCTCTGCCAGGAGCAAATGTACAGTGTGCTGTAGTCATCATCATCACTGTAATCTGGCTTCTGAGTTTGAATGTTTGCAGAACAGTTGGGGGAGTTGTTTGTTTGTTTGTTTTTGAAAAGTGATACTCCATAGTAATGTATAATATTTTACATCTTCAGAGCACTACATGAACATTTGGGGTGTTTGTTTTGTTTTTGATTTAGAGGTGAACTGTGAGGTAGGTGAGAAGGTGGGAAATGTTTAATAAGACTTCTTTTTTTACTCCATGTAACACAGCACAAAATTGTAGGGATAAAGTGTCGTTTATAATCTGAGTTCTTTGTTTAATCCACACTAAAACGTAACTGCCTCCCATCATAAATAGTCCAGGGAATGAATGCTAATATACAGGCCTTGATAGGATTCCAGCTGCCTAAAGCTACTGATGGCAGTGGGAAAGGGAAAAACTGAATGCCACAGTCCTACCATCATATGGCCCGTTTACTGGGGGGCTATAAAATAGCTTTGGATAGTTTAGAATTAGTCTTTATTTTTCCTCAGTGAGTACTTATGTCGGATGGAAGTGTGCTTGACTGTATGAAGAAAAAAATAAATAGTGATCTTTACCTTGATGTGATGACATTTTCAGTGTAGGTGTAGCAAAAAGCTTGCTTTGAAATCACTTTGTCATCCTTGTAAAGCTTTGTTGTTTCATGTATAAACCATTGGTTTAAAAAAGCTGCATAAATTGATGAAGGTGAAAAGTAGAATAACTGAAAAATAAACTGAGAGTAAAAGAGTCTGAAAACAGGAACTGCATATTTTCCTGTGGTACTCTTTTTTTTCCCTCCCTTTTATTTTTTATTATTCTTCTCTGTCATGTGCAAAAGGATTTGATGACCTCTGGTCTTCAGCTGAATCGGGATGTCCAGGACAACAAGTAGCTGTCTTCTGTTTCCAGGACTCTTGGTCATGTTTGTCTTTGCTGGAGTTGCCATTATATTCGTTTGCTGGTCTCTGGTCCACAGCACAGCCCACCTGTCCCTTCTGTGGATGTTCTCACAAGTTTTAACTCAGCATGGGTAGTGTTTTGTGTTTGTTCCGTGTCCGCATAAATCTTCTATTTTCCCTGCCTGGGTTGGAATGCCAAGAAAGGAATAGAAAAGCACTAAAATGTTATATGTTGAATCCCAGATGGCTTTGACTTCTCAAACGAGGCTGACTCAAGCATTCCTGGCTCACCGATCCAACACGGCTCCACAGACCTAGGGATCAAACGTGAGCAAGAGGGGGAGGTGCTGGTGCGCAGGACCCCTGAGCATGGCTTCCCGGAGCCCACCTTGGCAGCAGCCACCACAGAGGGTAGGACAGAGATGAGGAGGCAGAAGTCAGTGAGGCAGTTGCTGGAGGAGGATCCTGGCTCCCTATCCCCAAGCAGAACTTCTTTCCATTCTAGTGTGTGTTTCCGCTATCCCAGGGTGTATTAGCTTCTCTTTGCAATACACGCATCCCCTATATACCTAACACCAGGTCAGGTACTACCTTCTGTTATCACATGGGCTGGCCTGGGGCTTGCATCTATGTGGTGAAAGACTGCTTTGGCATGGCAAAAAAAAAAAGGCAGGGGTAACAGCCAAGAGCATTGGGATTGCTTGGAAACCTTCTATTACTGAGCATGTTTAATATTAAGAAGAAAAAAATGCACCATGATTCTACTCCTGAAAAATAGACTGTATAGAGTATAAATGGATTTGGCTACAACTTAGTTGCAATAGTGTCTTGTCTGCAGTGTTTAAATTTTCAAGAACAAAGTTTCCGGTTCCCATTAAAAGTCAAGCCCATCTAAGGCAGATACATAACTGCTGATGTTCTATTTTTCATTCATCTTTTAATTTAAAATTCATATATGTACAACTTGTCTTTAGAGCAGCCAGCTCAAAACAAGTAGCAAAAAAGCACTTGTGTTTTCAAGAAGAAATCAGGTTGTCATGTTTCTAAAAACTTTAGAAACAATTATTGCTTCCTTTCTCAGTCATGCTGTCCACAAAAATGCTGTAGGACTTCATATGTCTGCTTTGTAGCCAAGAATAGGAGATAAAGCAGGTGGTGGACGTTTACTTTGCTTAAGTTCATCTATTAATTTTCGAGTAAAGATGATTTACTTGATAAAAGATGTGTTTTTGAGTACTGAACTTGAATCATGATTTCTCCTCAGAGATGAGAATTAATTTCTTGTAGATTGAGCTAAACTAAATCAAGTGTTCTTCTATCTTAAGTCTTCTTCTCTATCTGAACATTCCCTTGGTGTTTCCAGCCTCTCTTAACGACTGCAGTTGATCATAAATGAGATTTATTTACACACTTCAATAGGAGCTACATAGGTGTCAGATTTGTTCTTCAGGAAACAGTAATCTGGATAATCTGGAGATCTAATGTATTGTTATCACAGAATCCTTACCCTTAATCAGAGTTGCTATCAAACAATAATTAAGACCTCATGCTTCTGTAAAAAGTAGTGGCATAAACATATTTAGTGTGGGTTTATAATTTACTTGGTGCATTGTGAATTTGAGCATGCTCAGTAAATGATCCTGTTTTCTCTTACATTCACTTTTCAGTTGGTCTTACTCCATTTTACTAATCTTTGCATGTGCATGACCTGAAGGATATAGAGAAGTCCTGAGTAGCAGAGAACCTTCTGTGAGAGACAGGATGTAGGAAGGATGTTGATAAAGATATTGCATTGCATTTGTCTTAACTTGTTTTGAGACGTTGATATAATTTGGTATATTATTGGGTAAGGCATCATTCCACATGCTTTACTTCAGTAGAAATGGATTGAATACCATTTACTTCTCTAACATTAGCAATGTATAATTACATGCTTGAGTAAACTGAATTCTCCAGCTGATAGCATCTGGGAAAATGCCAAGGAATGAGTTTGCCTTGATTATCAGTACATAATTGTGTGTGTATATATAGTAGTCTGCTATTTTATTGATGCTGATTTCACAGAATATTTCAGCTAGAAAATTCCCTCTCATAATTACCTTTTTGATATCAAGTAATACAATGAGAGAGTGATCTCTTCTAGTGACTTTTCAACCTCCAGGTATAGGAAGGATAAACAGACTAAAAGTGATTTTAAAAAGGTTTTAAATTCCTGGTCTTCAGATCAATGTTTTGACCCAATAAATAAAAAAAGCAGAAGGTTTCAGGAATGACTCAGTAATGCCATACAAGATATTCTGCTTCCGGGTGGCTGCAGCTGTGGTTATGTGCGCTATTTTTGGTCAGTGGAGAACATTGTGCCTGTATCTACAGGATTAATTGTATATGTGCATAAATAACAAATTATTTGATGAGAGATTTATTCTGGTAAGGAACAGTGAGAGTCCTGAATATACCCTGTGGTGCAATTGATACGATTTCTGTCGGATTGCACTGTCTCTTTCTCTTTTGGCATTACAGTAGAAGAGCACTTGGAAGGGAACAGATCTTTAGTTTTTGTTTCCTTTTCAAATTGTCCTATTGGTTAGAAAACTTTATTACATCATCCTATTTTTCCTCCCAAAGTATTGTAAGGTCTCAAACATCTTTTATTGTTTCTGAGGGCAGTATTTAGAGGGAAAATAACATGTATTAGGAAAAGAATGTGTTTGCTTAATTACTTTAATCCCACTGAGAACTTCTGTAGGCATGTGGATCTAACTAGACAGAAATTCTCTTGCATGTTGTCTTCTCTATCTTCTTCATCTTTTAGCACTGCTGAACAGCTTGGTCCTGTGTATAGTTGCAGCATCCAGCAACAACCCCTCTCAGTCTTGTCTTTAAATTGCCAGTTTAAAGTGCCACTTTGTTAGAGTGCCTATTCTGCTTCACTGTGCCTGAACAGGAATGTCCCATTACTCAGCAATGCTTGAACGTTAACTTTGAAAACTACTAATGTCCTTGCTATAATAAACATCTGGGCAGTGTTGTTTGGAGATAATCTTCTTGAAAGTTTACACATCTTTCTCTTGAATAAGAAGGGCTTGAGAGGGGAGTTCAGCTGCTGCTCTTGCTGCTTGTTACCAAACACGCTTTCATCCAGCTTTGCATGATGATAAAGAAACATAAATGTTGATAATTGAAAAAGTGGTCTTGCTTTCAGTATGTTCCAGTTATGTCTTATTTTTATTAGCATCTTTGAATATGTGTGGGAAGGTTGGAGGGGGGAATGGAGATGTGGTGGATTGTGAATGAAATATGTCACTGTCTAGTATAAGAAAATACACTCTGGTCTCAAGGAGAACGTGGAGGCCTAGTTTGACCAGACAGAGTAGGCAGGAATGGAGGAAGGTACATGAATTTTAAATATAGTTACAGGAAGTTAAAGCAAGTAACACACCCTTCCTTTTAATAATAGCCCTTAGAACCTAAGAAGCTTCTTTTTCTAAGGCTAAAGGCTTTACCATGGAGGAAGACTGCAGTAACCTTTCTGCATCTGAGAAGCTAATGAGTCAAAGAGAACTATATAAAGCTATAGAATAATCTCTCATTTCATTGTTCTGAGAGAGGCCTAAGAATGGTCTGATTTGGAGATACCTGAATATCCTTTGTAAGATGATAACAGTAATGGTAATTCCAAGGCAAAGTTTTCTGAAATTAAGTAGTAAATTTTAAAGCAGAGTAATAAAACCTTCCTATAAAGTTTTGCCTTACACATCAGAAGTGTGAAACTGGATCAGGCCATATTCCTGTTACATAGAGGCAGCAACAACATTGGAAGCTCTGTCTGGTCTGCTTGCTGTAACGTAAAATGTTCCTTAGCCAACAATCAGCATGAAAGGATGAACTTCCCCTTAAATATTCCAATCTCTGAGATGCTTCTTGCCACATTTTTTCCATTCCACAAAATGGATTTAAACATGTTTGCTTGGCAGTAAGCTGGGTTGGACAACCTAACAGTAGAGCAGTACAGTGGCTGTAGCTGGGACAGATCATAGGTTTTGCAGATTTCTTGCAAATAATCAGGCTCTACAGATTTTATAAAGAAAACTAAAATTCTTATAGCCTGAGTGCTTCCTTTTTTGCTAACACAGTTAAATTTTTGCCTTTTTCTCATTGAAACGAGATACATGGAACAAAAGCTCTAGCTCCAGTTTTGAAATTTGAATGCTGCCCAATTTTCTACTGAAACAATAACTTCTTTTGAGTGCTTGGGACTTAGAAAAAGGACTGGAATAAGATTTATAAAAAAAGAAAAGATTTTGTGTGCAACCCTAATCATATTATAGGCCTGAAAACAAGGATTTAAGAAATAAGAAATAGGATTTAAGAAACAATTTATTTTTGTCTTTGAGATTCCAGTCAAAAGTAGTGCTTCTACAACACTGAAGTGTTCCAGAGATTACATTTCTCTTTATACAAGGGTTGTTTGGTTTTGGGTTGTATTTTTTTTTTTCCCCTGAAAAATCTAGATGCCAAGATAAAAGTAAAATTTGGTGGAAGCACTTGGATGGGATTGCTGGAAGTGCAGGCAGGATTGAATTTTGGAGGAGAGAAAACTAGAAATTGAGTTAAACTCCAGTAGAAAGTGTAGTCACATTGTTCGAAGTGCCAGCTGCAAAGAACAGAAGCCTTCTACCTCTGTTGGAACGTTGTGATTGCTGGCCTAGGAAGTAGCCTAATTCTGAAGCTTGCTGAGCACTTACCACAGAATCACAGAACTTTTTCTGACCAGAAGAGATCCTGAACAGGCTTAGATCTTGCCTCAAAATAAGATAAAAATAGTCTGAAAGGGAAATAGTTTTGTTTTGTCTCATTTTTTAACATTATGTAGAAGGAGAATGGGTAGCAGTATCTGCACACAGAACTAAAACAAATTTACCAAATTGGGCCTAATTCTAAGTGCTTATAGGCAACGTTTGGGCCCAGTATTCTGGCTGATAAAACTGATGTAGATGAAAGACAAATCAAGCTCAGGGAGCACTTATTAGACTCCGTTATTTTGCTGAGTGTGGCAGGAAGATGATTGACTGAGAATCAAAAAAATTGTAAGCAAATGGAATCCAGGTGGATTAGCAAATGAGGTTTGTTTTGACATTCTGTGCACATTTTTGTCTTCATGTAACTTGAATGCATAATGTGTGTTCTCATTGGTTTGAGGTTTTTTTTGGTTGCATCTTTTTTTCTTAATAGATACTGAAGGTGTAAATGGAAGAGAGGAGTCTGTGAACCTTAATGATGCTGATGAAGGATTTTCATCCGGAGCTTCCCTCAGCAGCCAGCCAGCTGGGACCAAACCTCTATCCTCAGTATCCCAGAAGGGCAGCTTAAGGAAAACAGCAAGTGGGCGTTCTTCTAAGGATAAAGAAACCTCTTCTGCAGCAAAATGCAATGAGAGCCCTCGAGATTCAGCAGCAGCTCGAAAGCAGTACACGCACCAGTCCACTGACCTGGGGGGAGATATAATGGAGATGACACCTACTAAGAAACACCTCAGCCTGCCTGCTGGGCAGGTGGTGCCAAAAGCCAACAGTTTGAGCCTGATCAGGACCGCCAGTGCTTCCTCCAGTAAATCATTTGACTATGTGAATGGCAGTCAAGCAGGCTCCAGTGTTGGAGCTGGTACAGAGGGTTTTACCAATCTAACAGCCGGCAACACCAACCGGTTTTCAACTATCAGCCTACAGGAGGACCGACTAGGCCAAGCTGGGGAAGGTAAAGATCTCCTGCCCCCAGGAGCTCCTCTAACCAAGCAGTCTCGATCTCCAAGTTTCAATATGCAGCTGATATCCCAGGTGTAACTTTGACTCCCTTCCTTAGTACTCCCTCTTTCTCCTCAATCCCCTGCAAGTTCATCCTTAGGCAAAACATGAACCATCATTCCACAGTGTGAAAATACTGACTGTTGTGATCTTGTTTGATTTGGTTTAGCTATCATACTGTATTACTTACTGAAACAGCAATAATTCTTCCCTCACCTTCGTCCTCCTTCCCCCTTGTAAACATGGTTGTGAAGCAGTATATAATGTACTGTATGCCTTTTTCCATGCCTTCCTTTCTCCTTGGGTGATGTGCAATCCATCGTAGGCTGATCAGTCCCATTTCAACACTGTGAGACTGGAGACACCGGCGGAAATGGTGAATATGATCCCTATGAGATGATGCTTTGGCTTTGTTAAGAAATAGAAACGGGTTTGTTTTCTCGGTCTACAGTACTGCAAAGACTACTGGATCATGACTTTTCTTTCTCAGAACCAGGAGTGCCTCAGAGATTCTAGTGTGACTTTGGACCTCTCTGAGTATGTGCAATCAATTCTGGGGAGGGGATTGTCATTGCTGCTCCTGGCTGCCTACAGCACTTTCTTCATTAAACTGAGGGTAGTTTTTTCTTGACTGCCCTCAGTCTCTCATCCCAGAAGCTTTTGATGTTCAGCAACTGAGACATGCATATTAACAAGCTGTTTTCCCTCGGAGAGAGGATTCTGAGTTGATAATGTAGGTTACAATGCACTTCTAGTGGTGTTGTAGCCATTTGTAATGTTACATGTCTTCCCCTACAGGACACAGGGTCATTCTGCATTTAGGCTAAAATTTAGACAACACCATGCTGTTAAAGCAATTTGGTTTGTAAGTGGGAAGGAAACACTACTTTCCCAGGACACAATGGCTAGCTCTGCTCCATTTTCTGTCGTTGTTATTGTGAGGTGCTGATCACGGAATTGAAAGGTGTATTCTGGTAAAGAGTATTTCTCAGGCTGTTTTCTTTGGTATCATGGCTGTGGTGACCCCCCTACCCCTTTCAGCTGCTGAATTCAATCATAGAGTCACTTGAGGAATCCTGCAGTCCAGACAGACCATGCTCTCCAGGTGCTGTCTCAGGGACAGAGACAATTGTTTGCTAGAAACACTGAAGCTGCAATGTGAAATGCTTTTCTAGCAACATGGTTTGTGCAAAGGGGTACTGACAGTCCTTTTTTTTTCCCCCCAGAAGGATCACACTTCATTGCCTTGGTATATATAATCTCTTGAGGTTTTTTTAACTCTTATTTTAGCAGGTTGGCCCTACTCTAGAAATTTCAGAACTTGTGCCATTGAGCCAAGCCTTGAATGTATAGTATATAACTGCTGTATGGGCACTGGCTGGTACTGGTGTTAGAGAACACTGCTTAGAAGCACATTTCTGGTTACACAGGAGGATGTTTGTCATTCTCGCCCGATCTCTCTGTATCTCTCTTTGGATTGATAGAGAGAAAAGGGGAAAGCTCATCCTTTATGCTTAAGTCATGTAAGATATCCTGAAAGTTTACAAACTGTAAACCCTCAGGAAAGTTGTTTTTTTTTATGTGGGCACTTTGGTTTCACTGTCACTGTGAAGGATAAAGATAAGCAGTTACAAACAGCAGGCTGTCTTTGGATGTCTTTTGGAGTTCGGGGGTTTTGGAGTGTTGGTGTTTGTTTGTTTATGGTTTTTTGTGGGTATTTTTCCCTCTTAAGTCTTTAATTCAAATAGAACTTTTTTTTTTAAATTTACATTAAAATTCATTTAAATATTTGAAGGGTTTTTTTGTGGTTTGACGAGTCACTTTGGTAGCCTAGTCTTCATATCACACATTCCTAAGATGAATTAAATGGCATCTGGGCTGATGCAGAAATTCAGCTGAAGAGTAAATAGTCTCACCAGAAAGAAAGAAAATCTTACAGTTTCTAAATGGAAATTAATATTTTAAGGACACAACACACGGATGGAACTAAGGCAAAGTGAGATTAAGCTACAGGGCTTACATTTCTTTAAAAGTGTCAAAAGCTGTATATGATTAAACTCTTCATAAATAAAGTTTTGCTAGTGGAGACAATTCTTAAGTCACGGCTGAAAGTACAAAGTTTATACTTCAAGACCATCAAGAGGGAAATTTGCTTAAATTTTTGGGAAAGAGGGTCAGGAGTGTCAGCTAATTTTCTAAGAATTACCTAATGTTAGTATTTTAAAAAGTAGAGTTGTTCATTAGCAAGATTTTCTACTTTGTATGGTTTGTGTTGTTAGCATTCCTCTAGAAGTTGCCATCAGGTCAAATTTTACAGTCTTTTTAAAAATGCATTCTTTTGTGTGGTGTCTCACACTATAAAACTCTTTCAGGAAAGTGTGACAGCTTTAGTGACTTCAGATTGGGAAGTCAAATGTACATGCATAAATTTGAATTGGCGAAGATTTCAGTCAAACTACCTTTTAAGATATTTTTACAGTTCTCATTTTGATGATGTGCCTTTTGTTATGGTTTCATTCATTGTATTTTGGTTTGTTCTTGTATATACATACCAATTCCACATCAGTCTTTTTAAAATTAATTCAAATTTATCCCTGTTAATTTTTTTTTCTAAATGTTGATATGGTACACCTATAACTTCTCAAAATTACCCTTTCAGTGCATTTGTTGGAGCTTGTTTTGTTGTTTTTCAGCCAAGTTTAATATGTATCTTACAAATTGAGTCGTCCCTAATATCTACAAACCAGCTGTAGTAACAGGGTTTACAGTGCTGTGTATCACATTTATCATTAATGCTTCTAGGTGTGTCTCAAACTATTCTAAAGTGTGTCAAGATCATAGAAAAAATTTATACACTAAGTTCAGTACACTTCAAAGTACTGTGGCAGAAATAGAAGTGTCTGGGATATGGGTGGAGGGAATATCTGCTAACTTTGTGATTATATGTGCTAACTACTAAACAAAGTACAAAACATACTTACATTTTCTGACGCCTGTGACAAATGTTTAGGCCTAAATCAAACCTTCTTATCCTAAATTCACTCTGCTGTGTCTTCTTTTTGAACATTTGGTACTTGACATGAGGCACTAGATTTAGATTTCTGCAGTATTTCAGTGAAACTGCAGCATTATAAAAGAAGGGCAAGAAGCAGAACACCGATTTTTTCCTTCCGTATGTGTGCATGGATGCACATACATGTAATTCCTAGGTGAGGAAGTGTGGCTACTATATTCTGATGTATATTTACACTTAAGTAGGGGAAAATGAAATATTATTTGATACATATCACAATATGCTGCCATTTTGCAACTCATTTTTGTTGGGCTTTGTAATTTTACGAAAATACAGAATATTGGTATTGTGAACTCCAGCTTGATTATCCTTTTCAGGGGTATATTGTGAGCAGCTTTTTGCTTGAAAGATGAACCATTTTTTCATCCTGCAAACAGCAAAGTGATGAGTAAAAATACCTATCAAAATGAATGTTGCAAGATGACAGTTTAAACTGCTGTATTATCTCTTTAGTTAGCAATTGGAGACTTCCATAACACAGTCCATTCTAAATGCAGATTTCTTTGAACACCCTTTCTGATGTGAATTTGGAGAAGTTTTTTAACAGCATACTTCGTTCTGTAATGCTGAACATCATGTTGCATCCAGTAAGCATTAGATCTAGTATTTGTAGTTTGCAAGTGTGTTGGTTGTAAATGAAACATTTCCAACGTAACTCCTGCTAGCTTTAACATAATTACAGTCATCAAAACAGTGAGAAAAAAAGTGTTTTCTGACAAAGTATTTATTTGCACTACTTATGAATACTGGAGTTTACTGGGACAGGGTTTTTTCTCACCATGTGAGGTTTATTTGTGTGTGAGTAGGTACATACATTTGTCACGTGTTGACAATCAATTGCCTCAACTGTGTGTATACTGTATGTAAATAGGAACATATTTTTCAAGATTAAGGGGGAAACCTGCATCTTAGTGGTGGTAAAGCTACTCTGTAGTAGGGTGACCCCAACTCTGACTGCTTTTTTGTCTTCAGATACTATGTGCTTTGATTTACTTCTTTAATGAAGATTATTAATGTTCTGGGAAAATTTTAGCTCCAGGAAAATTTTCCTCTATATTTAATGTATAACATGTTCAGAGAATTATATTTTGAAAAATTAATTTTGGAATAGATAATTCTATGCTATGGCTGTATTTTAACCTAAGAGTTTGAACTTGTCCTATTTTATCGTGAACCAATGGCTATCTTTTTTAAGTGTTCAGCATTTTAACTTTGGTCACAAACCAGAAATTCTTGTTTATCTTGACTTACAAATTTAAATGAATTTGAAGATGAAGAGAGAATCAAGAATAACTTTTTGAATAAAATCCTAAAAACCAAGCTATACAGTGTAGGTACTATGCTCATAATCCTGGAGGAAGTGTGGAAAATACAATGGAATATGTTTGAATGAAATGTATGTACTACACACAAAACAAAAATACTTCTGATATTAGTAGATCTAATAATCTCATCCCTAAATTCTGAAATTCTCTCATTGCCAAAGATACTGCTACCTTGGCATGTTTAGTATAGCACTAAAGCCATTAGCTAGGTCTCATTTGTGAGAACTATTTCTGTCATAGGAATAGTTTCCATCAGAAGAGTAAACATGGCCCTTTTATTTCAATTCCTTGATTTAGGAAAGTTGCAGTACTAAAGTTACAAAACACCACTCCTTTTCAAGCAAAGAAGCCAGATCCTCTGTACTTGCATTGCCTTCTTGATTTATATAGTTTTTTTTAATACTCTCTTCAGTATTTTCAATGCTATTTTTTTCTAGCATATGGGCCTTAAACTCTCTTGATTATTTTTTAGAGCTTTTTCCCCACTGGCATTTGGATAAACTTTGCTGTGGAAAGCTTTTCTGTAGGTGATTCAGGATAACAGATCATGCCATGGGTGTTGAGTTTGTGAATTGTGTGTCAGTCTGTCAAAATTTGCCTGCCACGATCAGTTGAAGAGCCAAAATACCCACCTGCCTCTCCCACGGTCGTGGGAGATGGTGGTGACCCGTGAGCAATGTGGCTTGTTCCTGAAAACAGCAGTAAGTGGATTTTGCTAGACTGATATCAATGAGTTTTTTCACGTAGTCATTATGAAGTTTTATTTAAAATAAACCTTGGAACAAGATTTCAAAATGTAACAGACATTTCAGATAAATTGGCCTAGGAAATTGGTCAAGTGTCAAGGCCTGTGACACTAGAAGCTTAGAGGCAAGCTATAGAGTTCCTTACAACTTCAAGAAAAGGATTTAGTAAGAATCTATCCCATGTTATTTGTTTGTATTCAAGATTTGATGAAAAGAGAATACAATTTTTGTTTCCACTCTTTTATTTATTTTTCCCTAGGCTACACCTGTCCCTAGTTTTTTGTTAACTGTGTTGATCGGATTGTACCAAAGGTAGTATCTGAGGGACCAAATCCATTTGAAATGGGTCCATAAATTATCCCTTCTATCATAAAGGATTACTGAACTGTTCCTGGAGGAGCTATTGATGGGAACAGATGTATACTACAACTTTGTACAGTAAAATATTGCCCTGCCTTTTAGCTTGTGCATGATGAGCAAAGTGATGAGATCAAGTTTTATTGACCAATTAGTTGTGAGCTCCCAGTGGTTTACAATTGGTAAGAGATTTACAATTTAGAGAGGACTGTCTTTGCACTCTGATACAAGTTTTTAGAGCAACTTAAATTCTGACTCTTGCACAGATGATTAATCACTTGTTAAAATATGTTTTAAAATTCACACAGATTTTGGTTTTATAGGGTAAAATGGTCAGGGGAAATGTCTGTTTACTGAGTATCTCCTGGTAAAGTGTCTCTATGGTGCTTTGTCATGGAAACTTCCTTACAAATCAGTAGTGAATCCTGTGTGTTTGAGTCTTCATCCTCTCCAGAACTGGTCGCAAACAAAAAAACAGTGTGTATGAAGTAACCTTTTACCTTTTGTTCTGAAACAAGTACTTGGGAGTGACAGAAATACTGGCTATTGACACTGTTCTTTCTGTTCGGGCAGTTATTGTTGTGCTAGACTTTCATGTTACTAGTTTACGAAAAATGCAAGTAGTAAAAACTTCGTGGCTTCAAGTATACAGTAGATGTGAGTTAACAATCACTCAGGATAAACCAACATGTCAGAGTATTAATAGATTCCTAGTACTGGGGTGTGTCTGTGTGTATCAATGTGTCAGTGTTCGATGATTACTTTGAAACAAGACAGTTTTATTACATAAATTACAATAATAATAACAGTGATTACTTTGTTACTGTTTTCTTGCAGATAGTGCATACTTTAGGGATGGATGTTACTAGCTGGTTATTTATGGACAAATACCATATAATTAAAACTGAGTCATTTAACATATTTTTCCTATCAAAGATTCCAGGAAAAAGCTAATAAACATTTTTTAATAATTGAATCAGCTACTCTTAAGGCATTCTGGATTTACTGTAGTAGCTTTTATTTGCAATTAAAAAAACCCAACAACTTAATTGAGGTACCCCATGCTGCATTTTTTAAATTTGTAATTCCTGTACTTGACAATGAATCGTTCAATCTGTTTTTGCCCTTGTAAGAATACAGAGTTTGCTGTCAGTTTTACTATCAAAAAGGAACATTCTGCAAGGGTTAAAAGATTATTTTCATACTTTTTTCTGTCATACCAGGTTTGTTTCTTTGAACTAAGGATTCTGAGGATTTTTACTACCTTAGCTTTATGTAATCTCACAGAAGGAGCATAAGCAGCACGTGGCCCATTTCTTGTGGACAGACAGGCAAGGCAAAAGGACGTGGACTGGTGGTGTGAGCCCCCCCTTCACCAGGGTAGCCCCGTGTGCTGTATGAACCCCAGAGATGTTCAACATTCGGTACTGGTGAAGGACTAAACCAAACAGGTTTTTAGTAACCGTGACCTCTGCTGTATGATGTCCTTTCACCTGGGACCAAGGAAAATCTTCCTTCTTAGTCCTGAAGAAGGCACGTATTGAAGATCATGTTATTGGTGCATGTAAGCCATTATCTTACTTGTCTTACTGAGCTGGTTCATGCTGTTGACTTGTTGAAATGTGAAATGTAGTTACTATTGACTTTGTAAATACCTGCCAGAGAAGAAATATAATTATTTTAAATCATTGTAAATAGAGATGTATAAAACTGGACACAATCTGCAATGCAGAAAAAAAATTATATATATATAAATATATATAAAGATGTTAAATAAATATTGTGCTGTTTCTGAACTGAAGTGATTACGTTGTGAATTGCTGAGGGTTTTTTAAAGTGTGATTTACGGTGGTCGGGGTGGGACGGGCCATGAGGGGAGATCTCGCTGGGGCTCTGCCTGGGGCCGGGGCTGTGAGGAGGAGTGTTCCCGGGGCTGTCCCCAGGGCTGTGCCCGTGCCCGTGTCCGTGCCCGGGGCTGCTCCGTGCCCAGCCCCCGCGGCCAGTCCCGCTCCCCANGCCACCGGAGCGGCGCCGTGAGGGCTGAGGCGACGTGAGGCGAGGCGGGGCCGCCATGAGCCGCTTCGAGGGGACGGGCGGCGATCGCCGCCGCCGCGCTCTGCAGGTGAAGTTCGTGCCCGACGAGGAGGTCCTGAAGCACATCGCCGACGACACAGGTACAGCCGGCCCGGGGCAGCGCCCAGCCGGCAGCGCCCGCCGCTCCTGGGGCGCTGGGAGAGGGGTGTGAGGGGCCGCCTGGGCAAGAGGCTGGCTCCGCAAGCCCCGGTCGGGCCGCAGCAGCACGAGGCCTCCGGGGTGGCCGTGCCCGCAGTGCCGCCCCCGCGGCTGGTCCGTGTCCCAGCCCGCCGCAGGACAGGCTGCGGGCGTGGAGAACCGAGGCTCCGGGTGGTGGTTGCTATAGGAGTTTTGCAGCAGTTTTGACTGCTTTGGAGGTTTGGAACCTCTGTGGAGATGTAAAAGGCACGAAGCGTTTGGATCAGACTTCACCGTTGGTCCTGCTTTGAGCAGAAGGTCAGACACTCGGTCTCCGGAGGGGTCTCAGCCTAAATTCTTCTATGAATGTACTGATAGCCTATCGGCAAGGTATTTTCCACTTGTTCCCCTTCACTATGAAAGATAGGGCATGCAATTGGATACTGTAATGTTTGGGTTGCTGTCATTTCACTCAAACTGTGGAAGCTGGTGTGTGCTGAAATGGGTATCTTGTCCTCGTGGACAAGGGGCCAGCTTTTGTGGTGAAGGAGGGATGAATGGCTGTAGGGTCAGCGACTGACCAGCTCTTCTTTTAGCAGGACATCTGGACGTTGTATTTGTTGTAACAGGAACTTGGTCTTTAAATCGGGTGGCTGCTTACTACTACAATAGAAATAATGAAATAGCAGGAGGTTAAAGCTTTTATTGCAATCCTAGGTATTAAAGTACGGAAGGACAAGGCTCAGCTGAGTGTCAGTGTGAAGAAATTTGTGAAGAGGCTTGAGACTATTGCAGATAATGAAGCTCAGGACATCCTGGAAGAGAAGAACTATGTTGCTGCTCTTGGAATACATGTCCAAGGTATTAGCAGGAGGAAGCCTAACTCGGGTGTAACTTCAGGAGATTCTTGCCAGTGGTTCAATGTTGATGAAATTGCTTTTGAAGACTGAACCAGTTCTGTTACCTGTGGTAACAGGTAGAGGAGAGGATTATGATTCTAGGATTTTATTTTGATACTTACTTTATAACACCTGCAGTGTGAAGAGTCCTTTGAACCAAATAGTGAAATGTTGCATTCCATCTTCCTTGGGTTGGGATTCATCAGTACTTTTAAAACAGTTGCAAGTAATGTTTCTTTTCACAGATCCTATGGGAAATGGCTCAAGTGTAAGTGGTGGTGAAGTTTACTCGTTTCAGACTCCCAAACGGTCCAGTAAAATGGCAGAGCTGGGTATGTTTTGCTCGTTCTTCTTTCATTTTTGCCCTGACTGTGGTCTTTGAGTACCCTGTTAACATGATTTGTCGCTTACTTTTATTCAGAAGATATGCTTGCAGTATTTCAATACCTTTTGTCTGTCTTTGAATCAGTCTTCCTCAGAAACAAAAGCATGGGGCTAGGACAAAGCCAAGACATGGTGGGGGTAAGAAATAGAGGTAATAAACACATAAGAAAACGTAGAAGTTTCTTAATGCTGAGAGAAAGTCTGCATTTAAGTTGCTCAAAGGATGGCAGGGTCTTTATTTGCATAACTTAGAAAGGTATGAGAATATCCTCACTATTTAACAGAGAATAAAAAAAAGGCAGTATTAGCTTTGTGTGTGTCAGTGTGCTTGCTGGGCTAACTCTGGACTGAGAGAAGCAGGCAGAAAGTGGCAGTTCTGGAGACGGTGAACTGTTTTGCTTCAAATAAGATGCTTGAGCCCTGCTGTCACTGTTTCTTCTCAGTTGAAGCATCTGTGTGTCCAGCACTGTCTCAACTTCATTAGTGTTTATCTGTCACAGCTACTGACACATCCTACAAAGGATGATGTGAGGGAGAGGGATCATCCTCCTGTATCGCTGGGTACAGTGCCTCTTAACTTCTGCTGTGTCTTGGGAAGTTGTGTGTTTCTTACACCTCCTTCTGTAGCAGGGAGATTTCACTGGTTCTCCCTCCTGGAGCCATGACTCAGTTTGAAAAACGAGGGAAGTCATACAAGGGTAGGCTGTTAGTCAAAGTGTTGTTACACAGAACAGGCTGTTGGTTGTACAATGATAGGGACTGTTAGCAGGATATGGGGACCTTTCATGTTCAGATCAGTGATTCAACTTCAGCTTGTATTGACAAGTAGTAGGAAAAGGTAATAGTTCCTCCTGTGGAACTGATATATGTGCTATACCTGATGCTTTGCTATGTCCAGCTGAGCAGTTTTAAAGGACTAAGTGAGCATGACCTCTCTCTGAGAGACATCTCTCTGATTTGAAGATACATGGGAGCAAAATGTGCTTTGCCATTGCCTCAGCCTTATTTGTAAAACTAATTAACTGAGGAGTTCTGTCTTTGAAAAACTTTGCTGAGGATTTCATTCATCCATTAGGGTTAGAAAAAAATGGAAGTATCTGGTGCACTTCCTGCAAAAGCTAGGGAATTGATACTTAGGGAGCATTTCAAGTATATGGCTCCACGTATGATTAGCAGAGCTGGAAGTTTTGTACCTGACATATGAAACTTCTTCCCTTCTCCATGTTTCCTCTAGCCTCTGAATTAGCCCAGACACCAGAACAGAGTGTGGCACCTGATCACTCCAAGTGCCCTGAGAAGATGACAACTCCCACTCAAAGTAGCAGTAAGTCCTATGATGGTTTGGGGAACTGAAGCTGAGTGAATGGGGGTTATGTTTCTATTTGGGTGGTGGAGTGAATGCTTGAGTGCCAGCTTCTGTCATGCTTGGGTATTCTAGTCAGCTTAACACTGAACTGATTGGTATGCATGGCCTCCGCTTCACCTGGGTGTCAGATCTCTCCTGCCCTCTGCTCTAGAGGAAACAGGAGCTTCTTTGTCATCTATTGCTGTGACATTTAACGACTTCTTCTGCATTCAACAGAAATACTTGCACTTGAGAGAGTTATGAGCAGGACTGATGTGTTAAGCACCAACTAGGTAGGACTGTGCGGGTGTTCATGTGTAAACTCACACTCTGTTACATAATATTTAAGCACTCAGTGCTGCAGGAAGAAGGGGAAAAGTCAGTGCTGCAGGAAGAAGGGGAAAAGTCAGTGCAGGTTGACACTGGCAAGAGCGTGTGCCTTTGTGCTTGGAAATGGAGTCTGGATGTGCTAAGGGACAAAATATTAGCTCGTTTTTCAGCCTCTTTCCTCCTGCTGATGGCCTCTCAAAGCTGTGACCACGATTAAAAGCTTCCTTCTGTGGTAATAACATTGACTGTTGTGTGAGCTGACATGGGCAGGCAGCTGGAACAACCATAAACTCATGGCTAGAATGCAAAGAGTAACTTTATTTCCATGACATCACTAACCAGGGGTTCCCTGAAGTAACACCTGGGCAGAGGCACACGAGTGGAGACATAGGCACTGAGTGGAAGGGCAGGCACTGTTTAGTTTGGTCCAGTGCTAGAGAATCACCAGCCTGCTGTTCAAAAATCATACAGAGAGTAAGCAGCAATAGACATGGAATATGTGTTTTATACATTGGTACTTGAGTCTTTGCTGTCCTCAGCTGCAGGGTAACTTGAGCACGTTTATAACTCTCCTTGTTGGTTTTCCCATTCTAACCAATTCCTCCCGACAAATGTCTTTGTTCTCTCCTTCCCTGCCTACCTGTGAGGAACTAGACACTTCCCTCATAGCATTAACGACCAAGGGAGCTGATGTTCTGGTGCAGTGTAACTTTGAATAGTGAATGCCTGTTTTTCTACTGAACCACTTTGTGCCTCTGTTGAAAATATGCAGTACTCTGTACAATGCTGTTTCTTGCTTTTCAGAACATTCAAGTTCAAACAAAGTGCAGCTGAGGGTGAGTGATGATTTTGCTTGGATTTTGTGTTTGGGGGTTTTTTTGGCCTATTTTTAAACCTTGAACTGGCCAATTACTACAGTTCTTGAAAGGAAAGACCTTGAAAAGCCTAATCCCACAGTAGAGATGTCTCTCCTATTCCAATCAGAGAAGAGTAACTGAAGTGAGAACCAAAGCTACCATTAATCAAGACTATGGGGTTTGGAGTCAGTGGGCAAATAGTGGGTTTGACTGCTTAACTAGCATAGGTGGGAACGATTTTGTTGCATCACACAAGTGAGGACGCTAAACAATCCCTTAATACACAGTTAAACTCCTAGCTTTCCAGTTTCTCACTAAAGGAAGAAACAGACTTAATTGTAAAGAGTGCTATTAGAACAGAAGTTCAAGAACTGTGGTGCTGTTCAGTTTCTTACTTTAGCATTGATTTATAAAAATAAATTGGGATAATGGGGGGATGCAAGTTCGTGTTGTTTTTTGTGATGCCACAGAGAGATACGGTCTGGAACTGCCAGTTGTGGTTATAGAGTGCAACAGTTGGCTTTCTAAAATGGTATAGCATGACACACAGCTTTTCTGGTGTAAGGTTCCAGGATGAGATATGCCTGAAAAGGAGATGCTGTTTTGGGATGCCGTATTCACTCCTTCATGATTTCACATCCACTTCATCATAATCAACAAAAGTGTTTCCTAAGTATTTCAGTCTTGATCTGGTGTCTGAGTCAGGCATGTGCTTTACACATACATAAGGAAAATGTGCCACTACAGCCTGATAAGCCCAGGCAGCTTAGGTTCCCTTTGCTGCACTTCTGGGCTTAGTGTGCTGAGTGGTTGGACCTCTGTCATTATGGTAGTTGCTTTTGTAGAGGACTTGCAAATGACTTCGAGTAGACAGCATGATGTGGAAGATGACTTCTGTGAGGACCAAAGCATTTCTAATTTCTCATTGCTTTGGTTTGACTCTTCCTAAAGGACCAAGATTGGCATCTTGGTTGAAGATTTCACAGTTTTCTACCCTCCATCTCGAGACGTGAGCTGAAAGAATTAAGCCCTGATTCTACTTCCCTCTGAATGGCAAAACAAGAACTCTTCATACTTACTGCCTCTGCTTTCCCAGTGTCATCTAGACTGAAATAGTTTGGAAATGTAACCTGATTCTACTCTTTCCTTGGCAGAGGATTGTTTAGAGGAGAGGTATGTTTCTTCTTCTAATGTGTGTTTTTTCTTTGTTGTTACAGGGTAAAAAGACAGAATTTGTGTCTACCACACCTTACAGACTCAGAAAGAGGCTATCAGGTAAGGAACAGCCTTTGCAGTCAGTTGCCACAGTGAAGCACTGTGTCCAGGAGAGAGTGTTTTTCCTGGTGAGCTTCTGCCTGTAGTAGCAGTGTGACTGAAGCAATCTGATTCATCCTATCCTGCAAGAGTGTAGAAATGTCCTCAAGGAAATCTATGCAGACCTTTTCCCTAAAACTGATTACTACTAAAATAAAGAGTGGAAAGGTTAGAAGCACCAAGCTGCTGAACATCAGTAACATGATTGAAAGAGACAAAACTTTCAGTAATCTTACCTATGCTGACACTTAAATGTGGCAATTGCTTGAACCAGGTCATAAAATTTTTAATGATGGCTGGGACATCCATCGTAAAGTATTCCAATAGTTATTCCAGTAACTGGTGTGCTCAGAATGAATGCAGAGGAGAGTTTAGTACATGGCATTTTGTCTTCCATTTCTTTTGTGTTGAGAGACCAAGACTGAGCCAGATTTCGTCTGCACTATTCAACCAGCACTGCTAACAGAGGTATTTTACAACACCTTTTTTTGCAGAGCGTGCCGTAGAAGATACTCAGCTTGTATGGTTGGCATTTGGGAAAAGTGTTGTAGACATACTAAGAGAAATAGGGAATTCCATTGTCCATTTTTAGTCAGTTTTTATGGTACAATTAGGTTTCTTAGTAGGTATCAAGGAGCAAGGTTAACAATACCTTGTGATCCTACAACTGGGAAAGAAACGACCATGTGTGTTTGCAGTTCTCCTAAGCAGTGATTTTACCTTTCTGTGAAATATATTTAGGATTCATATGCTTGAAAAATATCTAGAGAATGTATGTGAGAGTGCGAGATGGTGAAAAAAGGGTTCTGTATAAGAAGTCATTCTTAGCTTTTAATCTTAAATTTATGCTCTAGCTCCAGATTACTATTTAGAAAGTGAGAGTGAATATTCTGCTTCCTGCTCGGAGGAGGAGGGTGAGGAAGACCAGCAAGAAGTCAGCACTGTTTTATCAGCTCAAAAGACCCCAGCAAAAACTAAGGCTGCATCTATACCTCCTCCCAGAAACAGCCTAGCCAAAAAAAATAAGGAGGAAAAGATGGTGAGTGTGCAGAAATTGCGAGCTAGCAAACGTGAAGGGATGTGTAGTGACAATGAGCTGTTAGTGACCACACCTGACTTTGGGAAAGGACTAGACTCATTTCAGATCAAATGAGCTGGGTTGGCTTTTGCTGCACTTTTGAGTGATCCCTTTTGGACAGGCATTATGTAAGCCTGTGGGCTAATCCAGTCTACTATATCCTTAGCAGCTTCAGCAAGAAGTTCTAAGATGTCCATGGAGCAGGAGACCTTATATTGATACAAGGATGAAGGAATTGATTTCTATAGCACCAAAAAAAGCACATGTTACTGTTCTGGCTTGGTGTTCAGCCTGATTGCAGCATCAGGGATCCTCGCACTGCCTTAGAATTACTGTTATGATTTCTCTCTCAGAATCTCTTTCTTGTCTCTGTCTTCAGGAAGGAACCATCTGACTAGGTTAGCTTTGGCAGAATGCTACCCTAGAAGCCATTTTTGCAACTATTTTTTGTCTTTCCATTCATCCTTGCTTTGAGTCTCTCATTGGCCGTCATAGGGAGAGCAGTAACTTGATAGAGGGAGAGTGTGGCTGATCTTGTTCTTTTGTAGAGCAACTTGGTGGAAGAATACTTTGAAGCTCACAGTAGTTCCAAAGTGCTCACTTCAGACAGAACACTGCAGAAGTTGCGGAAAAGAAGATTGAATCAGGTAACTTCATAGTGAATCACACAGCTCTTGGAGCTTTTGATTTCTGTGATGAAGATTTCCCTCATCAGAATTTCCTGATGTTGCTATCTTCACTTTGTTTTTTGCTGATTACATACTTGGTGGTAACGCTGATTTAGGTGGCATTTCAAGTCAGTGTGTTTCCTACTGCTGCTCTTAGAAGGGACAATGCTCAGTTTGAACCTGAGACAGCAGGAAAAGTGCAGGGTGAAGACACTATCAGGTGAGCTCATAGTTGAAAGCTGCAGTTACCAGAATAGGTTAAAGTTTGCTTTTGGTGGAGAAGAGGGAGAAGCAGAATTGTAGAGACTTGCTTTAAAAATTGTCACCTAAACAGCTTTTTGTCAATGAAATGGAATGGGGAATTACAAGCTGTCTTGACTGTTAATGTGTAGAGGAAGTAAAGAGAGATGTTTTCCTCTGAACATTACTGGGTCAAGCCACTTGAAGGGCTGGAACAGCTCTAGATGTTGTCACCTAGTTTGTCAGATGTACTTTGTCCCCTTCCACTCTCTAGGAGACAGGAATGGTCTGACTGTGGTGACTGAGTTAATTTATTTTTCTCCATATGCCACTTCCACAAGACAGTTGTACCCTACATAGACAGGCACACAAGGACAGGTGCCAGGGAAGTGTGCAAAATACTTGGAGCCCTTGTGTCTTTGACTGCTTTTTGTACCCATATGTGTTTTAAAAGGTGGACTGCCTGCTGCCTGCTGTTTCCTGGAGTTGCTGCCCAGAGAAACATCTGGATTCTTAACAAGTTCTTTCATAACAGCTGTGGAAGAAAATCAAGGCTTTCAGTGTTAAATCTACTGCTGGCTTCAAAGTAATCGAGGGCTTGGCAGTTCTGTCTCTCAGTGCTTTGTCTGATACATTGCAGCTGCCTTTGCGGAGTAAACTGTTTTCTGCTGCAAGGGAGTGGAAAGCAAAGCTGTTAAATGGATGAGAAGGGGAAGCCAGTGTAGATTTGATGCTATTTACCATGCTACTATGCTGATTAAACAGCAGCATCACAGAATATCTTTAAAGACGAATTAATCCTTTGATTCTTTTGAAATACTACTTTTTCTACATTTAATTATTAGCTGCAAATTATTTCCTTTCTGCCAGGGTTCTTTTTTGAAATGATGGTCTTTTGAGCATTCTCTTGTAGCGACAAACACCTGAACTTTTGCTGAGCATGTTGATTGGAGCCCTGGCTCCCATGAGCAGGGTTGTGATGTTTGGATCTTCCTGGTACAGTGCTTGGGGCTGTGTAAGCTCTGAGTGTGTCCATTATTTCTGTAGTGGTTTTCCCATATTCAGCAGGAAGAGAAAAAAACAGCATGATATCTGTTCTAGCCCTACTCTAGCTGCCATTTCCTATAATAAGTTTAATTAATCTCTGCTCTGTGTCTCCAGTAGCAAAGCTGTGCTACGGAGATGGGAAAAAAGAAACAACTAGAAATTGAGTGCACTGACAATGAAGACTATTCTCCCTAGCTAGAAAGCATACTAGGGTGTTAAGGACCCCAGATGTCTTGTTTCTTCATAGCTTTGAATGACTCTTTCTCAACACAGCAAACACTGCATGATCTTCTGAAAAAAGCTCCCCTTGCCTATGCTGCTGAAATTAAAGACCTTAACCAGCAATATGAATCCCTGTTTTCCAAGTGGATGCTGCAATTACAGTAAGTACCCAATGAGAATCACTGAGTAAGTGTAGTAAAAAGGCACCACCAATAAACTTACACTCATGTCAACAACATCCTGTGGATGAATTAAGGAGCTACTTTTTTTCTTTGATTGATGGCTTAAATTTAAAAATAGGTGACATTCAGTTCACTGCTTCCTGTAGACCAAATCATATCTGACCAACTCCTTGAACTGAATGCCTGGAGAGCAGTTTGCCTGTGCCTCTCTAAACAAAGCTAGGGGGCATTCACAATCAGGGAACATGAATAATGAGAAAACAGGGCAAATGAATGGTGAGAAAAGTGTCCTTTGTGAGGAATCAGTTTGCTTTAGAGTGGGCTTTAGTCATAGTAATTTTTTCATCCTGGCCGCAATTCGAGTTGGTAACTTTCTTTCAAGGTTCAGTAACAGAAATATTATTCCACTTGGGTTGTTATTCAGGCAAGGAAAATAAATTTCCAAGGCTGCTCATTAAAAAACAGATACTCATTAGACACTACTAGCTCCCAGGAACAGACAGTGTCTCTAATAAGCTGGGGAGGGCTGTAGTCCAGTGCAGTTTGTCAAAGCTGAGGCCTAATGAGCATTTCTCAGATTGTCATGTGGCCTGAGGGAGGGGGGGGATGCAACTAAAGTCAGCTTCTCTGGGCCTCTACAATTCCCTATGATTTTCTGTGGAACAGTTAGGATAAGAAAAATATTTGAGAATAGAGTAATTTTGCTTTGAAATTGTGCCTGTGGATCAGAATGGAAAACCAGTATGAAGGCTTGCTTTTTTTCTTGTAATTGATGTGACGCGTTGTAAACATTTAATATAATCACTGGTGAGAGGATGTATGTGAGTGTTGATTACATTTGTTACCTGAAGTTGTAGACCTGTTATCAAGTTCTTAGTCAATTCCATTTTCTACCATAGATGTTTTGCTCAGTTTGTGAGCCTTTAGGCTGCTAAAATGCTTCTTTTACTGGCATGCACATACCACATTTCAGATTCCTTGCAGCTAATCTTATTTATCAGCTGTCAGCTGAATATAAGCCTGGAGCTGACAAAACATGAAATTGTTTAGAGGCAAGATTGCAATGGATCATTTTCCTTAATGAATGTATGAACCTCAAAACAGAGGTGTACTTTTTTGATTCAGTGTATTTGCTCACTTTTCTGCAGCTTAGGTTTCAATATCGTGCTTTATGGACTGGGCTCAAAGCGTGATTTGTTGGAGAAGTTTCGCACCTCTCTGCTCCAGGATTCTGTTCACCTTGTGGTTAATGGATACTTCCCCAGCATCACTGTGAGATCTGTAAGTGTGGGAAAAGCTTACGGGCTTATTTAATCATCCTGTGTTACAGATACCTCTGAAGTCTTTCAACTTAACTTAAAATATTAAAGAAACCTGTTGCATCTCATACTAGAAGACTCTTGAATGAAGAGTAGTTTGCCTTTCTCTTAAAACTATAAAGAAACTATCCCATGTATTTTCCAAGGAATTGCAGTAATTTCTATCATGAGTACATACTCATCACTCTGAAGCCCTATTTTATGGCACTATTTTGAAAAGGGGTAGAAGTTTTTTGTTTATATTGATTGTTTGGGGGATTTGATGGTAAAAATTAAATTACCTACAACCTGACAATCGAGGGCTCAGTTTGAGATTTTCTGCATTTCAGTGCGAGTCATAAGGGGCTCTTGCTTTCTTTTTCAGATTCTCAACTCCATCACAGAGGAGGTACTGGAACATATAGGTACCTTCCGCAGCCCCCTTGACCAACTTGAATTCATTGCTAAAAGGTTTAAAGAAGGTAAAATGACTAACTTTATATATAAAAATATTAGAGTCTACTTACTGTTAGAAGAGCCTGGACGTCTTCTTTCCTCATAGTTTTCATGTGCAGTTAGTTTCTCAGTGTATTGTAGCTAGTATATTTTCTTGCTTGTAATTTATGCAGCATACATGAAAGCATATATGCACCAGGAATGTATGTGTACATGATCCAACTGTTACCTCAGTCAGTGATTCACAGCAGGGCAGCAGTGCCAATAAAACAGGTTAGAATTGGTTTCAGAAGCAAAACTGAACATGTGTTGCGACACAGAATGATTGCTGAATTATTTTTAACATCTCCTTTGCTGCTTTTTTATATACATACACAAATTGCCATGGAATCTTAATTATGCATGGCATTGGTGTTTCAGTGTTTACATTCTGTTTCCCATCATTACCTTATGATGAGCGTTTTTGGTGGGACTGAGTGAAAAAGACTACTTAACAGTGGTACCCACCTTGATGTACGTAAGTCATACTTGTAGTAACACTGTAGCTGATCTGACTGGGAGTCTGAGGAACTTTTGGTTTCGATTGACAGGCAAGTAGGTATTTCCACAAAAACTGGTTGCAGTTCCAGAATTGTTTCTCAACTCAGGAATCAGCTGTTCCCAGGGATAAGTACAGCAGCAAGAAGGTAGCTGGAAAGTAACATCTACCATTTGCGTTAGCCAAGCTAGGTCTTTGTAACTTTCTTTCAGGACTCAGTGGGAAAAATTTTCAGTGAAGTTAAAATTTCTTGGATCCAACCCTGATTAGAAAGTGCATTTTCATGGTGTGAGGGGGAGCTTAAAGATCCTACTCATGTAACAAAAGCAGCTGAACAAACTGTGCTTAGGCTTCCATTCTAAAATATATTTTAATGACCTTGAGTTGTAAAAAAATTCACAGCTAAAAGGGCAATTCGCCGTAAAGCTGTGACCAAGAGGAAAGTGGATTATAACAGAAAAACTGAAAAAAAGAACTGTAGCTGTGATGACAACTGTGATACAGCAGATTGAGGAAAAGCCTTTTAGGTGTTTAAAAGCCCCAAGTGTGGGATCCAAGTAAGCTGTACAAGGAAAGTGGTTTGATATTGGAGTGTTTTATATGGAATAGACTTGTCCTATGCTGCACTGGGCATGGGAAACCAGCTTGTGTGCAATTTCTTTGACTGATTCTCTGTTCTTTTTTCTGACCTTGCAGATTCATCTTTAGAGCTCTATGTCCTCATTCATAACCTGGACAGCCAGATGTTGAGAGGAGAAAGAAGTCAGCAGATCCTTGCACAGCTATCCTCTCTGCCTAGCATTTACCTCATTGCCTCTGTCGATCACATCAATGCTCCCCTCAGTAAGTTCTCTTGGGCCTGATCTAGGAAGGAAAACAATCTGTGTTCTACTTCAGGGCTGATGTTTCATAAGCTCATGTGTTACAGTTGGTGTGTAGGACAGATCTGTTGATATATGTATGGTCCCTATCGGGACTAGGGCTGAACCAACGCTGTATAAAGATACTGAGAAGTACCACTGATTGTAATACACAGATAGTCTCCAAGCTTCTGGCACCCTTTGGATTTTAGGGACTTACTGAACTGGAAATGGGATGTTATATCTTTCATTACAACTGAACAGTTTTGTTTATTGGCCAGTGGTGTGGGCAGAATGGAAGCTTCAAACAAAGTTAATTAGAGAAGCCCTTCTGTTGAAAGGACACCTCTTCCTCAGAGAGCAGTATAGGTGTGACTGGACCCAATCTTAGCTCTGGTCTTAGCCGATGGTTTATGGTTTATGGATGGCAAACCAAATATACAAATAAGTTATTTACTTAAATTGATTTAAGATGGTGATTAGACTAAAAGATCTTAATCAGAATTATTTACTACAGAGTACAGGAAGCTATAACTCCTAATACGGTGCACTGTCTTTGAAGCAATATTGAAGGAGTTAGATTAAAGCTAGCAAAAACAATTATTACATAGAGATTGATGGTCCTCACCCATACCAACAACCGTAGGCCAATCCCTTTAGCTCAGCCTCAAGGAGTAACCACTCAAGGGAGGAATCTCCACACACTCTCAGAACTGTATTGAGTTGCTTGACTCCCACTTTAGGCAGAGCATCCAGCTACAGCCAGAAACTGTTTGCACACTGTTGACTTTGGAAGGATTTAGTCTGTCTATGAAACTGGTAGGGAAAAGGATGTGTGCAAATGTTTTGTTGAAGAGAATTTTTCTTGCTGAAACAGTAGCTATTTGGGTCTATATACTCTGAATTTCAGAAGCATACAAAATTTCCTCAATCCTACAGTAGAACTACGTGCATTTTAATATTGCTTGTTTAACACCTTAAAAAAGGTAATTCTCCAAACTTTGTCTGCTATTTCTTTTCTCTCTGTCAAGTGTGGGATCAGGCAAAGCTGAGTCTTTATAATTGGCTTTGGTATGAAACAACCACATTTAGCCCTTATGTGGAAGAAACATCTTATGAGAACTCGCTGTTGGTACAACAGTCTGGGTCTTTGGCTTTGAGCTCCCTGACGCACGTCCTGCGCAGCCTTACTCCCAATGCCAGGTAAGACACTGTTCCACTTGGTAGTAGCACTTCCTGAGGATTCAGCCCTTACAATCCACATTCTCTGACAACAGTGTTCAACATGAAGATGGTAGGACCTGGGATCCGTTTGGTTGGTTACTCTAAAATGAACAGCATTTGAATAGCAAACCTTGTCCAGTGATGGGATTCACAACCAGGTCTTTGTGCATAAGGGAAAATCAGTTCATATTTTCTAAAGGTGGGGGGGTTTGGATTGGTTTTTAATCATTATTGTTATTTTGATTTTCCCCTTTCCTCCTTTCACTCAGAGGGATATTCAGACTGCTTGCTCAGTACCAGCTGGAGAAAAAGGACAACCCATCTTATCCAGGTAAGTACCCACCTTTTGTCATCTGTTTGGGGTGTTGCCATTCACAGCAGCCCTTTGGCTGTGGTGTGCAGGTTACTTCTCCAGCAATAGAAGTGTTGTAACAATTGGCTCAGTGTCTTTCTAGTAGAGCACTATCTTACTCTGACAGGAAATCAACAGATTGGCTGGTTCTAAAGGATCTCCTCTTACTGTTGTCTGCTTTGATGCTTAGACATGACTAATACAATTCATAGGAGGCTGTGGATTTAAAAAAATTAAAATGAAGACTTTGAATTTGAACTTGCAGTTAATAGACCAGGGAAAGGAGATTTTGTTCCCATGCTGCTCCTATCTAAGTAACTTACAACGTATCCCTGCTTTCTAGGATACATGCGGAATATTCCACAACAGGTGCTTCAGTGGGTATGAATAACATTTAATGGTAAAGAAAGAGGAGTTGGAAATTAAGAGAGGAAAGTGCATTTCAAGTGCTACTAAAACTCCAATTAGGCAACAGAGTTAATTTAGCTTTTTTGTGTTAATGACTGAAATATTAGCTTGGCTGTATACTTGAAAGTGGTGATGTTACTGTAGCCACTGTGGTTTAAGCCAAAGCGTGACCTTCAGGCAGAGATCATCCATGGTGTTAGACCTGGAAAAGTCTGACCATTTTACCACTTCAGTTTCTTTTTCTTGCCTTTCTCCGTCTCCAGGGCTGTCTTTCCAAGACTTTTACCAGCAGTGTCGGGAGGCTTTCCTTGTGAACAGTGACCTGACACTCAGGGCACAGCTGACAGAATTCAGGGACCACAAGCTCATCCGGACTAAGCGGGTGAGTTGAGCGAAGAACATAATTTTAAATATTCATCCTCATTAAACAAAAAAGATGCTTACTTGCTACTAGTTGAGGCTGTAATGTTCTAAGCACGTAGGAACTAATAAGGGGCTGAAATTCTGTAATGGCACCTTTTTCCATGCCTCCAATTTGTCAACACCTTTTGCATGGATAGAGGGCTGTAAAAATGCAGTGTTCTTTGCTTAATCAGCAACTGACTTGTCTCTTCTTCTTGAAGACTGTGAGAAGTAACGGAGTCTGCCAGTTTGCTTTCAGTAGGTACCTGTATTTCCACAAGGAAAGAATGCAGATTCACCATAATAATGAGGCAATATAGCAATGCTGGGTGTGGAACACAGTCTTGAGGAGCTGTGTGGTGTCAGACTAGCATAACCCACCAGAAGATTTCTCATATACTGACTTTTCTCAGTATTTGTGCATTTTCAGTGTTGCTCTAGTGAAATATTCCTGGGTTTTAGTAATGCAGTCCTTCAGAATGCTGGCCAGCTCTCATCCAGACTGCATATAAATACTAGCGTTGCAGTGCTGTCTCGTGGCTTGCCTTGTACTGTGCACTGGTGTTAACAGAATGTATGTCTGTTCTCAGGGAGCTGATGGTGTGGAATACTTATTAATTCCTGTGGATGACAGTACCTTGACCGACTTCTTAGAGAACAAGGATGAAGATGTGTAATGTCTCTTTGTTCTCAAAGCATCTATGGCATTTGCTCTCAAGGGCTGCTGGAGAGGGGTCTATACTCAGATCTCTCTTCCTCTAACTCCATGGCTGCTGGACTGAAAAGTATTAATTCTGAGGAACCGAGCTTGTTGTTCGGCTACTTCAGGTAGTTTGGAACGATGACTTCTGTAAGCACAGCATCTCTTGTGGTGCAGTTGGATTTGTCTGCTTTGTCTCTTGGCTCTGACAACACCTTCTTCATATCTGTGCAGCCAACCAAACTTCTTAAGATTGTGCCTTCTGCTCTCTACCTCACCAGACACGAGAGTTTGATTGCAGCAATGTATTTGGGAAGTGCAAATCCCAAGATGATCACAGCTTTAGCTTGTACTAGTGATGCACCTTTTCTCGACTGAGTGCTTTCCAGTACTACTTCACCATTTAGACCAAATTGGTTTCCAGCGTATGAAGAAGCCAAGATTTATAATGCTGTAAGACCTGCCTTGACTGCATGAGGAAATTTGGGATGCTCTGAGTAACTTATTAAATTCTGGCAATAGAGCAGAAGGCTTTGGCCCAAACCCACCTCCTTTTATAAGAAGATTGAGATAATCAAAATGTGATAGACTCAAGTCATTACCTGCTACTTTCCAACGTGCAATCCAGAATATGAAGAGGCTATGAAGCTTTTTTGTTTATTTTTTTAAAGCTTGATTGTATATTTGTATTTTTTACATCAGGAGTGTCCACTGATCCTGGAGGAGGCCTTAAATGCCACTTTTAAGTTCTCCCTTTTTTTCAGCCCTTAGAGGTTGGGAGGCTGCTGAAGTTGGACATCTTTTCTTCACCCTTTTTTTTCTGTTATGGGGAGGAAGCTCTATAGTTCCATCAACTGCAGTCTGCCAGCCAGACTTCAGGGACTCTGTATGTCTTAATATTTGGTAGCTGTGTTACAGCTCAGTGTTGGAGTAGCTCAATCAAATAAAGTACTTTAATTTTCACTAGCTTGTCATGTCTTAATCATTTTGTTATAGTAAGATAGAGATCCTTTTGGCCGTTGGGCAAAAGCCTAATTTTCTTTACTAGGTCAAATATCTGTGCCAATCCTCACAATGTGGAGATTTCAAACAAGTTAGTAAAAATATTTTACATTGTTTCTTCTAAGGTATCAAAATTAACAAGTTTGCCTGCATTTTGATACAAGTATATATAGCTTTTGAAGAGAACCAAAACATCCCATGGAGTAATAGTTACCTTATCTACCCCCTCACTGACAGAAGCAACAGAGATGTATAGCCTGACTTTTGTTTTTATTGGAAACACAGAGCATCTGCTTATCCCACTCTCAACTTGATTATTCATATAGGTAGGTCCTTATTAGCTTTGCTGGAGAGTCTGACAGGGAAAGCAGCGTCTGCCAGCAGTACTCTCTAGATTCTTCCCCCAGAATATTTTTCAACTAACATTCTCTTTTGGTGGCACTTGCATCTGCATTTTACAGGCTGCAAAACTTTGCAAAAAGCATCAGGTCCTTAGGCTACTGTCAAAGAGTCACCAAAACTGGGATCAAGGCAGTGTGACTTACCCAAGTTCTGTAAGGTAGGAGTAGAGTTCAAGAACAAAAACTCTGCCCCTTGAAGAGATTTCTTTGAAAAACTTTAAACTCTAGCTAAACAGAAACCACATTCTATTTTTCAGCCCTTTGATTTTTTCCACAGTTCCTGAGAAACTCAAGATTTCATTTGTATTCTGACTGCATAAGGAAGACACCACCTAATGTGTTTCCAGTGCAATTCTATCTGGTCTTCTAGATGTGAAATGTACTTTCAGGAAGTGCTGTAACCATCCCAAGTTCAGTTACCCAGAAACAGTTTTGGAAGACTGACAGATGCCCATACAGGCCTGGAGAAGGGAGGAGGAGATACCACACAGCTGCTAAGAGCAAGTTTTTATCAGTTTTTGGATGCTGATAATTCTGTGATGCAAGCTAAACACCATGAGTTAATTCCTGTGAGTTAAAAGTATTTTATCCTGATTTCATGCTGTTTCAGGACACTTAGCCCAAGTCTGCATTAGTTTTATGTCTCTTGAATTCTGTGTATGTATGAAGGTAGTGGCATTTTAATGTGTTTTACAGCAATACAGAACCAATGGATGTGGAGGGATCTCTTGCAACATCCCTTAATTGGGAATGAAGAATTTCTTTCCACTTCCTGTTCTTCAGCTTGCTGAGGTGTCTGCATTGTACTGGTGAGAATGATGGCCTTTATATAGTTTCAGTAGCTTCAGGTAACACCAGAGTCATCTCTTTCCACTTAAGTGGAAAAAGACATGCAATTATGCAGTAGAGACTTTGCTCGGTAAGCCAGTTTTATTAACTTGATGGTAGCAAGATCTTTACCAATTTGTAATGGAAATATTTACCATCTGGAGATGGTAAGGTATGCAACCGTGAGGGTTTTTTTTTTCTTAAATAAACAAACAAACCCCACAACAACAGAAAATAACTTGAAAAATAAAACTCAAGCATTATCAGCCATGAAAATACTACTTGTTTAGTTTTAGTAATCCTGTAGCCAAGAGCCACAGTTACAGATACTGTTTTTAAAAGAAAGTAACAAAGGCACATTAAGTAATTTACAGCTTTGTTGAGGAATTGAATTTTAACCTTCCAAAACATTTTTTAATTCAGAATCCCTCTATTAACAAGCCTTAAAACTGCTTTAGTGATAGATCGTGCAACTGAATGCTGGTACCAAAGACCAGATATGTGTGTGTTCTATATTTGCATTTGAGTGTTGCCTTAATAAAACTGTTAACTGAAACAGGTGGTCCACACCCTTTTCTGAAATTTATTAGGAAAAATACCAGTGACATGATTTAATGTAACTGAAGTAGGACTGCTGTGTAAGCTTAAATCTGGAGACAAGTCAGTTTTTATGTATTTTACCCAAACCAATCCTTGAGTATCATCATTACCAAATATATCTAATAAGAGTAAGCAGTAACAGTAAATTTATTCAAGTGCAGCCCAGTAACTGAGTATACAAGCCTTTGGTAGTCCAAACCCAGTATTTATTTTTCTGACATGACAAAATTACCCCAGACTTTGAGGGACCTTATCATACGATCACTCCGACTGAACCAATTGAAAGCCCCTTCATTAAGCTGGCATTTGGACAGGTCTGTGCAAGATACCATGACTGACTGAATTCTCTCTCTCCCGTTTTTTAGCCCTATGCCACCTGGAGAGGATCTCTGTCTTTCTCAGACACAATGACGTTGATTTTGTTCTTTAGGTGGATCGCTAGCACATCACGCAGCTCTGTCAAGAAGCCTCGCTCAGTGTTACTGTGCTCACACAGAATAACACTTATCCCATTGGCAACTGCATCCAGAATGTCGTGGTGGGACATCTCTCCTGCCATTTTGAGAAAGAAATGTCATGTAGATGACTAATAGCACAGCTTAGGTAACCAGGTCTCTGCAATGTATGTGGAATCTTAGCTAAAAGCTGGGAAGATGTAATGGAATATAGGCTGTAAAGAGGAATGCAACACCACCTGCTTAGTGAGAACATGGAACACTCCTGCTTTCAGCTGATATCCCTGTATACAGCTGAGACAAAAATCACAGAAATTCGTTTCCCTCTTTGAATAGTGATAAATTCTGCCACTTTGGGCAGGAAACAAAGGTGCTCAGAGTGGTCTGGAGGAGGACTGCCAGGATGTCATGTGGGTTGCTGTGATGGAGGATGGCAGTTGGGAAGCCTGAGGGTCAGTTCTGCAGGGCTGCACGTAAGGGGGAGATGGGACAGTGATTCCTACAGAATGCAAGGCAGCCTCCACATTGCTGAGCCACAGGGAATAGCTGTCCCACTGCCGGAAGAGAGAGTAATGGACTAACTGACCCTTTGGTCACATATGCAATGGAGTTTCTTTGGAGGAGTCTGTAGACTACATTATGTGCCATTTTCCATTAGGGAATTCTGTAGGGAACAGAGGATGTCTTGTGTATTGGCAAAGGAGAAACACACTGAAAGTTACTGACATCAATGCTGATTTTGTGTTGAAATATGCATATATAACAATGTTTTAATTCAAGTAACTTTCACTTTGCCACACAGCCATGTGATCCACGTTATCTCTACATCAATTTTACTCTCTATCATTCCAATAACTAACTGATTGTTTCTCAATTATAAATAACAGGTAATTCTTTCTGGCCTAACCTTTCGACAACCAGCCAACTCTTCTATTTTTTCCTGGTTTGTTGGGGGGTTTTTGATTGCTTTTTTTTATTTTCCTAGTGACTATTTTTATAAAGATAATGAAACAGCAACAAAATCTTTTACCTGTGAGATAGAGGTCAGCTTCTGTTCCCTTCAGGACACTGCTTCCAGAACCAGCACACAGAGCAGCTTTCTTCACTGGCGATTCTGCAGGATACAAAGTGCCACAGTTAAACTCCTTTCCCTTTGTTCAGCCCTCATGTCTGTATTGATTGTTTCATAATAACTACTACCTTGCTTTCAGGGTCAATGAAATTTTGTTGGAGGAGGAGATGCATCTGCCAGTTTGAAGAGTCATAGGGCCTGTAACACCTCTGATGGGTAGATTTTTTTATGGGTAGATTTTTTTCTTCAAGGGGTAGGACAGTTTCCAGAAAACTACAGCACAGAGGCTGGCTGACGGCTGATTTTCTCTCCTAGTGAGGTGTTAGTTAGGTTCCTGAGCCCTTTAATAGGCTGCTACTCTTTCCAGGACTCTCATGTTCCACCATCGTTACTTTCCCAACTAATGATGCCACTAAGGCAGCATTTTGCTTCTGAGATACACTGTTTTCTAACTTTTAGCTCTCAGAAGGCCAGTCTTGATCCAAGCTGAGAGCTGCTCCATGCTATTAAAAACTTGTCCATTTGCTATGACTGCTGATTCCAAGCTATTACATATGTGACAGTGACAGGAAATTTAATCCTTCCTATACATTACATTGAATGAGGGGACACACAACACAGAGTTTTCAAATTCTGTTATGGTTTTACTTGCAATTACTGTTGATTTAAGTGGAGTCATACCACTTCCTTCCCACACCATAATGAAAGGCTTCAGAATAGTTTGGGGATTTTTTAGTAAAATTGACAGCAAAGAGGCTTCTAATAAGACTTCTGTCTCCTAAGTTACAAAGAGTTCTTAACAAATTTGCTCTCACAAATTCTAGTAGCTGTGCTTCTTGGAGATTAGGAGAGGTAGCTGGGATAACAGGACGCTTGCTCCCTGTTTTACTAATGACCCCCCAGTTTGAGCTGGTTCACCTTCTTTGCCTTATCTTTCATCAAAACATGGTTACAAATGTTTGTAAGGATACCCTAAAGCATCTTACTGTTTTAAGGTGCTTTGAAATTTAACATTCAGTCAAAAAAGGGGATGTACAATAAAATTATATCCTGGGCAGGAAAAAAAAATCTTAGTCATTACATAAATTATGAAAAAGGATGTCTTGTATTCAACTTGTGTTGTCTCTTCCTCAGCGTGCCAACCAGTGTAAAATAGAACTTCCCATTAAAAATACAGATGAGATTCTTTTTGTTTGTCTGTACAATGTAAATTCCAAGATGCTCTTTCTTAACAGTGCTTCACAGCACTTGAAAGTAACCCCGCTCAGGACAGAGCAGTATTTCCCATTCTAGCGCGCACGCTCATACTCCTTAACTTCCTGGAACACCAATTCCAACGGACAGTCTTACCTGAAGGCCTGTTTACCTACCTAGTGTCCTGCCCACTCCCACTGCTATGCGGATGTGGGGCAGTTTTAGGTGGCTTTTGACACGCTCAATTATGTCTGACAAGGAAACTGGCTCACTCAGCGTGCACAGACGTCCCATGCCAGTATGGGGAAGGAGAGGCTGAAAAGAAATTCAAATTACTATGAGGAAGCTTCCAGAAGCTTGCATTGCTTTCCACACTGCACAAAGATATTGGGCATTCTGGAATGTTTCTGAACTTTATGAAAAAATATGAATGTGATGTCCTCAAATGTAACATACTGAGTACATCAGCTATTGGAACTGACTTAAGAATTAGTACAGGCCACATAGATATTTTCATTGCACTGGAAAATATGTGTGGCTTCAAATCCCCACAGGCCAGTACTTCAGAGCACTGATGGCGTAGCACTGGAAACCTGTGATCCTACTGACTACTGCATTTTGGTGTTTAGGGCACTCAGCTCACACAAGTGATACCTTGACAGGAATTAATACTTGATCTTGTTACCTTTTGTAGCAAGAGAATCTCCGTCTTGTGATAAAGAAGGCTGTTCTGGGACAATAATGCCACCACCTCCAACAGTGCTTTCTGAGAGCAGTTCAAACTGACTCGTGTTTGCTCCTCACCTTCAACCCTGAGGAAAGATATGCTTGGTGCTTGCTAAGAAACTAGATAAAATTTCAGCATTGTAATTATTATAAAACAAGGCTGTTCTATCTCAGTGGCTGTTCTACCAGTGAGAAAGGAGAAAGAAAAAAAAAAAAAAAGAAGGCATTGTAATAGCCTAGCCCAGTCCACTCTTGTGGAAGAAATAGATAGGGGAATTTAACTCAGCTGTTCTTGTCAAATTTCCTGCTAATACTCTTCTTTACCACCTTTAATCTATGTGATACTAGATTTGAGTTGCTGGTACTGTTTAGCATGACATAGATTGATCAGAAAGGGATGATTACTCCTTAAGTTTCTAGATCTGTTGCTGACAAACGTAGCAGCAGTGCACAGAGGAGCAAAGTGATTGCAACGGTAAAATACAACTACAGCAACTTACTGTTTCAGACAGAAAGAACACAACACTAGAGAGTGGAGCAGGTACCTGGCTGGGAGACTGGTGAGACAAGAGATCTCCTGGATGTCTTTGATTTTGGACAGCACTGCATCCAGATGCTCATTATCTGTGCAGAATTCTACCCGGTGAGTGCCCTCAGCTGGAAAATCTGGTGCAGTTGATGGATGCAGTGGGACAGAAGTACAGGCACCTGAGAAAACAGTATGGGATTGCTGTTTTGTTGAGCTGGGTAAGTATCCTAATACTGATTTAGTACCTGTTCTAAAGAGATGCAACAAAAAGATGCAAATTTTGCACCCAAATCCAATTTCCCTGACCAGAAGTGAGGGCTGTTTGTCCTGTTTCCATTGGCCACACTCTATTTTAGGTCCAAAGAAGTTGATATATATATATATATATGTATATATATATATATGATTTGTCATTTTTAATGCTATCAATTTTATCCTAAGAATTGTACAAAACCAGAAATAGTTTGTGGCTTGTATGGTAGGCTGGAAAAGACACAGCTGTTGTAACCTATGAGTCACAATACAGGATGAAAATCTAAAATAATTTTAGATAGCTTAAATCCTTTGCAAACAGTGAGATCTTGTACCTTATAAATTAAAGGTGGTGATTTAAAGTCAGTGGTCTAAGCTTTGCATCCACAACAGACAATAAATATACTCCACCAGTTCCAGCTGCATCCAACAGTAGTTGTCCAATAGTCCTGCATCTGCAAATGTTCGCCAGTGTTTTTATCTGGTATACACCACCAAAATAAATTTTTTAAAATTCTAATGTTTAAGATTCTTAGTAGTGCTAGAAAAATATTGTGGGGGAAAAAAGAAGAAAGAACAATAAAGTCGGAAAAGCTGGAAAATTAGTAAAGGCCCCCACACAAAATAGCATATATCAATGAATAATTTTAACCTTATTTTGTTTGTTTTTAACAGAATCTCACCGAGTGCCTTTGTTAGCCAGTTATTAACTCCGTGAGGTATGGCATCGTATGCCGTATGTGGAGAGTAAATCCCGATTCTGTTCTCCAGGGCTCGGACCACCAGCCGTTCCTTCCAGGTCTTCCACGTTACTCGCTTAAGTGGTGTGAATATAGGAGGGTGGTAAGAAAGAATAAGGTCTGCCTTCTTCTGCACTGCCTCTTCCATCACCTCCTCAGTGAGGTCGTTAGTGAGGAAAAGGGTGTTCACAGCGTGGGGAGGACTCGGTTCCACCAGCAACCCCACGTTGTCCCAGCTTTCCGCCAGAGAGAGGGATGCGAAGTCGTTCAGGGTAGAAACGAGCTCCCTGAGCTCCATGAGGGCGCGGGCGGGCCGGCGGCCCAGAGCACGGATGCGGAGCAGAGGCCGGCGAAGCAGCGCCGTGCCGGGCAGCAGCAGCATGCGGCACCCGGGCGGGGAGAAAACAGGCCGGAACGAGCCTCGGGAACT
>VXBA01002856.1:7672-26660 GCA_013399895.1 Serilophus lunatus
CCCCCCCCCCTCCCGCTTTTGGTGTTGTGAAAAGTCCTCCCAACGTTATTTCCATTTTAGTATCAAACTGTCCCCAGTTTAAACACAGCAGCCAGTAATCCCAACGGGGAGGAGGGAGAGTGATAAATCCGATGTTTAATGAACTCACACTCTTACGAACAGAAGGAAAACTTGCGAAAAGGCAAAAATACATAAAAACTGAAACGCGGGGAAACGTAAATTCAACGTATTTTACAGGATGCAGCTGCAGAACTGAGAGCTGGCACTGGGCTGGTGCCTCTGTTCCATAACTCAGAGAGATCAGTTCCAGCAGCAAAACCCAGATAATATACAAAATATACACCAAACAAAGCTAGATCTTACAGAGAGTCCCAAATTTAAGGAGCTCTGGCTCCTCACTAACATTCCAAAGGATTCCAAACTGGGATAGTGCACCAGCACCCACAGGTTGTGCTGGACTGACAACTAAAGGTGGAGAGTCACACCAACAGCTTCTGGGCTGTTGCACCCCCAAAGTCTGTGGTAAAACACAGGCATTTTTAGTCTTAAATCCAAAAATATTCCTGACTTTGCCCACCTGTTAATTGCCACAGGTTAATGGGTTAATGAATCAGATGCAGGGATATAATAGCTGGACTGGGAGAGGCTCCAGGGAATGGATAAAGGACAGACATGGTGGGATCTGTTAAACTGTACATGGTACTGAAATAAAGCCAGTTAAAGTAAATTCCAGTCAAATTAATTTAGAGAATCCTCATCATTGCTTTGTCCAGGAGCTCTGTAAATCATACCAGAACAAAATTAACAGGCTAGGGCAGAATAATATCCACATTAGGAATGACTGTCCAAGGAGCCACCAGTGACTGAGAGAAGATAAAAGGCAGCTTGGGTTTATAAGGGACATAGAAATTTGTTCCTTCCCTTTTGACACCATGAAAATACTTGGTGTAAGTCACAAGAACACTGACCACACAGGGATACTACAGCCGGGTGGGTAACAGCATTCCCATCCAGGTGAGAGACAGCTGGAATCCCCACAGGAGTAAGCTCAAAGCCTATCCCTTCTGACTGCTTTGGTCCTGCCCGTGGCATCCAGGGGATCATCTGGGCTCCTGGAGCAGGTTCTGATGGATCACAGTGACCATTCTCCGCAGGTAGTGGTGACCGACTGGAACACTGGAGAGAACAGCAGAAATTTCCTTCTCCCTGGGGGAGATAAAACGATCACACGTGTTGGACAGGAGCTGGGATGTTTAATTCCCCATCCCCAGTGTGGAATGAAGGCAACTCACCCAATATTCCCAATGAGGGTTTGGACCCTGAAGGGGAGTGCAGCAGATGGATAGTTGGGAGAGAGAGACAGAGTCAACTCAAACTTGGCAAAAGCTACGGAAGAGGAGAACAAAAGCTTCACCCTGTGGAACAAACACAAAGATCCATGTAAAATAACCAAATGTGCTGCTTCAGCCCTGGAATTGGGGCCAGGAATAATAAATGATGCCATTGATCCAACAAGCCTGGTAACTCCCAAAGAATTCCAGCACAGAAACTGCAGAAATAAGATCAAGAGACCCTTTGCACTTTATCAACATTTAAGAATTCAAAGCCCCGACTTCCCCCACTGCAAAAGAGACTAATAACAAAACCCACATTTTCTAGTTAACATACAACATTTCCAGGCAGTTAAAGCTTTCTAAAGTTTTCACTAGGACCAACTTGCCTCCAGTTCCATGGGATTTCTGGCATTCTTGCCAAGGGAAATGAAAACTTAGACCAACCTCTGGGAACAGCACTGAAGTGGGCAGAGCAAGTTAATAATTGGGCACTCTTTAATTAAAGATATACATCAGTAATGGAAGTATAAGGTGAAGATGTATTTGTTCTGTCCCACTGGGATGTGCCAAAAAATCAGGAAGAACCAACAGAAAATGAAAACTAAAGAGAATAAACTTCAGTTTTAGTGCATCCATCCTTCAGTGACTGATTCTGCCTGACTGAGGCAAAGAGAAGATTAAAAGAAACAAAGCCCTAAGCCACAGGTAAACTCTTCACTCTATTCCCTTCACATTGCTACAATTTGGCCTAAATATTTATGAGAGTCGAGTGAAGCAGGAAAACAGCAAGGAAGGAGAGAGGTTGTCGGATAGTCAGGGAGTGGCTGGACCCACAAACAGGTTCATTTGGGTACTACAGTGCAGTTGTATGAAAATAAATTGTTGTTAAAAATAGGGGCATAAAATCTAGATTTCATCAAAATCAAACTGAAAACATTCCAGTTTTGTTCCTGATTATGTGGAAACACTCCCTGAAGGACTGCTGTGAACCCCCCATCTTATAGAATCACAGAATATCCCAAGTTGGAAGGGACACACCAGGACCATCAGAGTCCAACTCCTGGCCCTTTACAGGACACCCCAACAACCCCACCGTGATAATCTGAAGTGACTCACTCTGTGTCTTGGATCTGTGTCTTCAGGACGTTGAATTTTCCACCCCATCCCTCCAGAAATTCCACCTCCTCTCCCAGGATTTTGCAACGGTTCACCACCAAGGAGATGTCGTGGAGAACCTGTGGGGGGCAACCAGAAAAGCAACATCAGCGTTCAGGTGGTGACTGCGTGACACTTGAAAACACAGTTTGTCCTTGAAAGTATGAAAAATAAAGGCAGCTTAACTGCCACCTCAGTCTGGATGGAAAAACGAAATTGTACAAGTATAACAAATGTACACTTTTTGCCTCAAGTTCCTCCTTTCAGCTTTGTCAACAGGAACCAAGGAGTTTGGCTTGGCAATTTAAACCTACATTCTTTAGGAGGCAGAATGGCCTTCAGCTTAATTCTTTAATCTCTATAGCAGAAAAAAAAATTAAATAAAAAGGGCTTTTAATGAACTTTTAATGAGCTTTTAGGACTCCTGCTTTCAGGGACAGCTATTTCCCCTCACAGCTCAGAACATTCCTGAAGCAGATTTTGGTTTGCATTGCTGAAGCTTTCATGAAGGTGCTTTGGTTCTTAGGATCAGCCCCTATTTTCTCTGTGACAGAAAGGATTTAATGGGTTTTTTTCAGAGTGTTACAAGTTTCCCTGGAATGTTACCTGGGGCAAGTAGTACAGTGTGGGACATTTTTCCTGCCAGCTTCCCTGACTTTCAATAAACTGGAAGATGAGCCTTTGGACTAAACATGAGGAGGGTGGAGCTTGTTCCTCTGTAAAACAAAAGAAAACCAGGAATCTTTGAAAAGCCATTTCATAAAGCATCACAGATACAGCACAAATTTAGCCTTCCCAACAACAGATTGGCAGGGAAGCTACTTTCAAACTACTCAGAAAAAAAATCTCACCATCCAGGAAAGACTCAAAGTTCAAGCTAATGATGGTTCTGGAAGGATCTCCACCAAAATCATCACCATCTGAGAAGGAAAGGAAAAACACTTGTTATTTCCATACTCAGTTTTGGGGTTCCAGCTCTTCCTATACAGAAACAGCCTGTTCACTCCATACTTTTCTGAATTTTCATATGAGAAACATATCCAAGGCCACCTCTTCAGCTTAAACACTGGAGTACATTTTTTATTTCCTGTCAGCAGATTTTTACAAATATGGAAATTCTAGGTTTCTATTCTGTAACTAACATTTCAAATGAATCAAACATAAACCTACTCATTTTGTGACTCACCTACTGGGGGTCCAAACACAACTGTGAGCTCCACAGAGTCATAAAGGAAATGAAAGATTGCCTGCTGTTCACTCCATTCCATAATCTCCCACTCAGTGAAGCTGAAAAAGAGGAAATAAAACCTCCATCACCCCAAGTTTCAACCAACCAACCCAAGCAATTACCTGAGGGACCAAGAGCAGAGTATTAAATGCAGCTCTTACCACATAACAAACCAATGAATTGTTTAACTCCAAGCAGATTCTTACATGCCAACAGAATGTAAGAATCTGTTGGGAATGCAAGCATAATACTACAGATTTTATATAAATGTTGACTTTGGAACTGGGACAGAGCTGGATGTAGAAACCTTGAATGCAAAGCTGTTAATGGAATAACAGTGCCTCACACATGGAAGTTCTCCGAGGCTTTGCTGCTTATCCTAGGCTGCAAGGAGATGGGCATCCTGAGATTTCCCACATCAAATAACAAGGAAAACCAAACACAAACACATTTACGTACAAACAGGAAGCCCGAGAAACAGCTGATTAAAACAAAGCAACCCTGGAAGTGTTTTCCTTACTCGTATTTCTTCAGGATTTCCTGGCAGATCTTTTCAGTCTCCTTGAGCTCATCCATCTGAAGCAGCATCTGCTGATCCTCAGTCTCCATCTCTGATAGTTCTCTGGAAGGATAAACCAATCCCATGGGATGTGGCATGCTGGCCCAAAAGACCCCAACCCTCTAAAAACTGATACTTAGGGTGTTTAGATCCCCTTTCACATCTTACCTCTGAAGTTCCTCTTCTTGTGCTTTGAGGCTTTCCAATTCTAAGAGAAAGAGGGAAAATGAGAGAAAAGGGAAAATATGAGAAAGGAGCAGCACAAAAAGCCTTAATTTGCTGTGCACTCAACTATTCTTAAAGATCTCAACCTGATGGCTGTTCCCCCTGCCTGGATATGGTGTCAAAGGTTGTAATTATTTAACAATAATGCTGAATCTGACAGCCAGCACAAACTCTTCAAGTCACACTGTAGCAAGTTCTAAATCCCGTGTTTCCAAGGAAAAAACAGTCATCTGCATCCACTAACATCTATATAATGAACTCTCTGCAGTGCAGAAAAGACAGCAGCAGTGTGTGCACCTCTCTCTGTGGTGGGGGTTCAGCATCACCCTCTGTAGAATTTAAAATACAAACCAAAAAGTGCATTCAGCTGTTCCCATTACCTTTCTTTAGGTTTTGCCCTCCTTCTGCTTCATCCTCTTCATCCCAGAAAGAATCTATGGGAAAGAAATATCAGGTCTGTGCAGAACTCCCAGATTCAGTACTTAGAGTCCATTTTGTTTGTCTGCTCAGTATTTCAAAGTTAACTATGGAAAAGTATCTACAAAAAAAGCTCCAAAAAGTGATAATAACAAGGACAAGCTCCTTTTACTGCATTGTTTAAAAGCTGCTGCTGGGCAATTTGATTTTTACTTAAGGCAGTAGAAGAAAAGAACTGAAAATTCAGAGCATTGCTATGCCAACTTCCAACTGCATCTTGTGTCAAGCAGCCACAAACACAGAATCCTGAACTGACCTTTTAAAGGTTTTCTGGAGAAAAAAGGAGAAATCAGATTGCTGTTCACCTGTTTGGAAACACATACCTGATTCCAGAGCAACCAGGCAGCTCTCTGCCTCCTTCAGCAGCTCATCCAGCTGCTCTATTCTTGCCTGGAGCTTTCCATGTTGTTCCTGAGATGGGAAAGTTGTACTCGAGTCAGTGATGGCTTTTCAAAAGCTGAACTTTTCTTCTGCAACCACCACGTGGCTTTTTGCTTGCTAATTAATTAAAGAAGCTGATAGAACATGGCATTGGAGGGAGGAGGCAACTGAGAGTGGGGCAGTGGCTGTGTAAGAAAGTACTAACTACTTGCTCTATCTTCCTAATGAGGAAAAAGGCATAGAAATAAATAAATTCCCAGAGCTGTAATTCATACAAATTGCTGATCCCTGTCACAATGCATTACTTGGGCATTTCCTTGCTACTTACTTATCAGAGAATCCCTGAATGGTGTGTGTTGGAAAGGACTTGAAAGATCATCCAATTTGAATATAAATAGAAGGGAAATGCATTTAGAAGAAGGAAACTTCCAAGAAGAGAATGCACAGTTAACAATAATTAAGCTCCTACACAGTTGAAGACAAGAAATATGGCAGAAGTTCCTTTTTCAAAGCTGAATGTCTGTGTGTCCTTACCTGGGCACTCTGCAGCAGTTTGCTGTACAATGTCTCCTTCTCATTGTGAGCCAAGATTTTACTCTCCTTGGTGAAATAGGATTTCATTTTGTTCAGTTCTGCTCCAAAATTCTTCAGCTGCAATCAAAGGGAAATACAGAAGAGAAAGTCAATGGAAATATAATCCTTCCTCTCTCTAGTTCACAACCTAACCTCAGTGCTATCCTGTACCAAACTAATGATGAGTTATGAAAAATACTATCTTGGATCAATTTTGACTCTTTAGTTTCTTTATTCTTGGCATGAGAACCACAGAAACACAATCTCTTGATCTACTTTCTCAATTCTAGTGGGATACCTTTATAATGCTTCTGGGGTTTAAATGTAAATGGCTTTGGATCATATTTTCCTCCTTTAATATATTTTAAAGGACACACATCCTTGTGTTCTTCTGAGATGCTGGAAGTTTTTAGCAGTTTTCCATTCAGAAATACTTTGCCTGGTTTCACCTGCTGCTATTTTGTGGCCATTCATGTTCTTGTTTGGTTTGAAAGCCTAAATTAACCTCACTTGTTCATTATGTGCAAACATTCCCTCTCCATGCAGCATTACCTCTTCATCAGAGCAGGTTCTCATTACTTCCCACAAACTCCTGTTCACATTCACCAGGAGCTGATCCTGGACATTTGTATACGGTTTTAACCTGAAATATGGAAAAAAACAGTTGAAATTCTTCTTGCAGTTGCACTGATCACATAAAGCAGCACGTTGGCACTTGCAGAATTCATTCCTAAATCTGTAATAAGCTTTGCTGGCGGCGTGAAGAAGGTTACCTGGGGTTTTATTTTTGCTCTGTGTCATGCATGAAGTTTCTCCAGGTCAATTCCATGCAACCAGAGCTGAAAAAATGAACTTACTGATACACTGTGTGACTGGAAAAACACTCACTCATCTATTTTCTGAGACAGGGCCTGGCAGTCCTCCTCATAAATCTGCAGCTTGGGGCGGTGAACGTACTGGCTGTAGATGAGATCCTCTGGGGTAGGAGGTGCACTGGCTGCACACTGGGGAAAAAAGGGGAAAAGTGGGAAGAAAAGGGGGAAATGAACTGCATGTTTTTCAGAAATAGTGATTTCCAATCAATTTAACTCCCCTGTCATGCCTTATGTTTCCTCACTTTTCCTTTTGGGATATGTGCCCCATCACTGGAGCTCAAAAAAATTCAATTCAACACTGAAAGAGGTTCACCCCCTTGTAGATATGAATACTTAGAAAACATGTATATGCTATCCAGGTAACATAAGTGCTCCAGGAGAAAACAATTCAGAGTCTAAGTTCCCAAACTTAGGGAAGCTTGACTGAGCTTTATTCCTCAAATAAATATGAGGGGTGTATTTTAGCAAGCCTCATAAAAAACTGACTCTAATTAATTCCACCCCTTCAGAGAAAGTTTTCAGGGGCTTTTGGAGGGTTGGTGCCTGGTTTTTATCAGTCACTAATGCATAGTAGCAGAGCTACTAAGCCTGGTAAATATTGAGACAGCTCAATAGGAATAATTTTGTAAAGTAAACTGAACAAAGCTGTGACAGTTTAAATAAAAATGGAAGAGATTCAGAAGTCAGATTTCTGTTCTTTATTCCTTCCCCTTTTTTTAGGGGAGGAAATAAAGAGTAGCAATGTCATGGTGCAGCATTTCTAAAGGAAAGAGTACAACAGGTGAGTAGCTGCACTCAGTAGTGTCTGATGAACATTAGACGGAGCTTCTAACTCTCAACTTTCAAATTTATCATCCCTAAAAGAAGTTAAAAAAGCAAAACTAACATATTTATCCAAGAACAGCAATCCCTGAATAGATGGTATTTAGGGAGGAGATGGAAATACGTTCTGTGTTTCATTTAAAGATCTTTGATTTGCTAAAAATTACAACCCAAACCAACAAAGGGCTATAATGTAAGGTCCTGTCAAAGGAGAGATTACTCACGTTGGCTGGAACGTGGCTGTGCCGGGGCTTCTGAATCAGGACATGGACTTGGAGAAGGGTAAAAAACTCCCCAACTGTGATAGCACCACTCTGAAATTTCTGCAGATTTGAAGAAACATGTCCACATAAGTCCTTTTTCCAAGCCAGAGTACTTACTGGTGTATACACATGTAAGTTTTTTCCTGTTAGGACAAGAAGTTGGTGTCTTCCAGCCCTGTCCATACCTCCCATAAGTTGTCTTCACAAATGCTGTCTGTGAGAAGCTGGGACTCCATTTGACTGCTGGGCTGGACTGGGAAAGGAAGACAGAAAGGAAAGAGGAGGGATATTGGTGGGGTTAACAGTATTCTTATAGGGCAAAGAACAAAAGGTTTGAGACTCTTACCACAAAAGGAGCCTTACTTGTTAATTCTGTGTCAGCCTTCAGAGAATCCAGGGAACTGCTGGTGCTGGTCTGAGGACAGTCAGGGCTTTTAGCTGAGAGATTTGGAGGTTCCCCACCTTCATCACCTTCCACTTGGTTCTGAGGCACAGCACCAAAGGTAACCTAATATTAACAAATTTTTTTTAAAAATTAATACTGTTTTATGAAACAATCCAGGAGGCTTATTGTAGTTGATTCCTGACATTCAGAATGATTTAATTTTTAGTAGCAGCACATTTTATGTATTTTTATTTTATACTGATCATTACAAACTTATTTTTAAGGTCAGATGAGTGTTCCATATTTACACAGATTTTCTTGATTCAACTGCAATTTGTGCTAGCTATAAAAGAATTCATTTGGATTTTAAATAATTACTTTAGGTCTCACTGTACCTTAGCCAAACTAGTGAATAGTTTAATTCAGAGGACTAAAAGCATTTAGTTGAGCAAGAATTAAAAGGATATTATGGAGAGAATGGCTGAACATGGGCAAATCCCTTATTCTGCCTGTTTTGCCTGGTTCAGGAATGTTGCACACATCAACCTGATTGTATTATTTTAGCAAAAAACTGAAACACACGGGGAATGACACAGGAAAATGACAGCAAACTGGCAGTTAAGAAAAACAAGGAAACCTGCCAACAGATCTGCTTACATCCCAAAAATTTAACCCAAAGCTCTGCTGGTGTTCCCTGTATCCTTCCAGTGAGGGATCAGGCTCACCTGCATGTCCTGTGCCTCAACATCCTCAGTTTCATCCCTCTTGATCTTCTTTGGGCTCTGAAGATCCTCCTTATCTCTTTCCAAATCTCTTTTTGCCTTGCAAGGTTTTGTCTCTTCAAATGGATCCTCTTCCTCGTGGGGGATTTGTTTTCTGCTTATCTCACCACAGACCTTTTCCACAAATTCAGAGCTGACAGATTCATTGGAATCCATTTCTTCCAGGCACACAGGGAGAAATTCTTCTGCTATGAACTGAGAAGGGCTGAAGTTCTGCCTGGTGGATTTGCTACCTGTGGTTTCCCCAGTGTTTACTGGACCTGGAGCTTCTGCTCTGTCTGATTTTTTATTTATGTCTTGTACACTGGAAACAGAAGGATTTCTCCTGTTTGGTAGTTTAGGCTGGAAAATACCAAGAGGGATATATATTCCTGGGTATTTATCCTTAGGTGACACGCCTGCGGGAGCAGTTCCAGACTCCAGACCCACGTTCTCCTGCTCTTCGGTATCAAGTAAGTTATTTGCTTCACTGACAGTGGTTTTGCCCAGCCTCAAGGTATCCTCTGGCTGAGCTGAGGATTTGGGCATCTGGTCAGGAAAGGCAGTTTGGGAAACAGAAAAAGCTGCAGATTTCCTTCTCAGATCTTTCAGTTTTGAACAGACATTTAAAATACCTGATAATTCCGGTGGAACAGTGGGACATTCCTGATCCCTTGGACTATCACTGACCAAAGGTTGCTTAGTCTGTTCAGAGTTTATTTGAAAGTCTTTAGGAGGTGTCTCCTCACTGGCTGACAGCTCCCCATTTTCCTTGGATTCCTTGTTCACAGCTGGAACGAGGCTCGCTCCAGCCAAGCCTAAATCTGGAGCTGAATCTCCATCTAGAGCTGAATCCTCTTTCACAACTTGGTTTCTCCAAGTGCTGTGAACATCTGGAGAACCCTCCAAAGGGTCTGAACCCTGGATGGGAAGGGCAACATGGGATCCCAGACCACCTACTTCCCTGCAATCCGCAGGATCGTTACCTGGGAGCTTGAAAGATGCTCCCTTTGATTGCAGGTTTTCTGGCAGTGTGAGATCCTGCTCCCTGCTTACAGGGACAGAATTATCCGTGGGAAGGTCACAATCTCGTGGTGCCTGCAGATCTGTTGTCTTTTCTGGAAGTGAGACAGAATAGATAGAATCTGCTGTTGGGCCACTGGGGGCCTCGGTGGCTCCTTTCTCATTAGGAAATGCTGAGGCTGAGGAAGCAGAAGAGGGAATGCTGGGCTTATCCCTAGGGTTTTTGGGACATTCACTGTTCAGGTCTCTCGTGTGTGAGGAATCCAATTCCCCTCTGGAAGACACCAACACACCCTGTGTGTGCTGTGGTGGGTGCTGAGAGCTTGTGTGGGCCTCAAATCCATTGACATTGTTATTAACGGCAACAGTATGGGATGCAGTGATTTCCATGTCATCCTGGTTGAGGGCAAACACAACGGTTTTATCAGCAGGAATGGCTGGGATGGGCAGTCTGTCCTGTGCTGTGTGAGTTTTGGTGATCTCCATATCCTCAGCCAAAGCAAAACTGACTGTCCTGCCACCTGCAGCATCCTCCTGCCCGCCCTGCTCCGCCGGGATCCATCCACCCTCACGCACGTCTCTTGGTGGATCGACGGAGTGAGACTCAGTAATGTCCATGGCATCCTGGTAACTGGAGAACAGGATTGTGGAGGTGGAGGGGACAGGATGCTGGCCCTGCAGAGGGTTCTCTGCCAGAGTCACGTGGAAGGGTTTGGTCATTTCCATGTCATCCTCAGCAGACATCCCAGCTTGGCTGTTGGGAAGTCCAGCCTCCTTATCCGAGTTTGGTTTAACATCACCTGTGAGTTGTACTGTGGTTTTATCAGCAGAGACAGACTTGGAAATGTCCATGTCAGCCTGGCTACCTGTGACTGTAACACTCTCCACAGGCTGAGCTGAGGAGAGGGAATGGAGCCCTCCCTCACCCTGCACAACAATTTCGTGGCCTATGGCAGCCGTGTGGCTCTGGGTCATCTCCATGTCATCGTCCTCGGTGCTCAGGGAAAACAAAACAGTCTTTTCCCCTGGTGTTCCCTTCAAGCTTTTCCTTCTGTTCCTTCCAGCTGTGCTGAGCACCCCCTGAGGCTCCGTTTTCCCCGCGGATTTACCGACTGCAGTGGTATCGAGTCTGGTTATTTCCATGTCACAGGGGAAAACACAGGTTTGGTCCCCAGAAATCAAGGCTGTGGCATCCTTTGAAGGTTTACTCTGGAAAACAACTCTGTTGTCTGCCAACACCGTGTGACTCCTGGTGATGTCCATGTCGGCATCTCCTGAAAACAGGGCTGTTTGCTCATCTGCAATATGTTTTAAACCACCCATGGGCAACGTTTTCCTGCCAGACACCGAGGAGTTCACAGGGTCCACAGGCTGCTTCTGATTATTCGTGGTCATCGTGGCCCCCTTTTTGAAGGACATTATTTCATTTCCACCTTGACCAGGGTATCCAGGTGCTGCTTCTGTTTGTGATAAATCAACATTGATGGTGTAATCAGGAACCCTCACCACACAGCTTCCAGTCAAGTCCATGCTTTCACCAGAAGGAAACAAAACAGACTTCCCTCCAAACAAGGGCAGTTGGGAACTTCCCTTATGTGGCTGGGATGTACCAGCCCACAGCCCATCAGCTGAAGGAGGAGTTTTTAAATCCTCTCCCAAGGAAACTGTTTTACCCATGGGAAAATGTCTCTCGGAGTCCACTCGGGTTGGCAGTACTTTGTTTACTGCCCTCATGGGGTGGGTTTTGTCTTGCCTCCCTGAGTTTTGGCAATCTGCAGTTACTCTCAATACTGCTCCAGGTTGCTCATTTTCTCTCATTCCAGAGGGAGCAGGCTTGTTACTGAAAATAAATGAACCACTTGGAGCCAAAGGAGTAAAAATTTGCTTGTTTGTGTTCACATCCCCACATTCCACTGCTGCAGTTTGACCCGTGATATCCACACCTAGACAACTGGAAAACGGGAAGGGCTGGTTTTGCAGCTCCTTGGACATTGCATTATTTTGATTGTTACTACTGGATTCTTGTCCTGTGTTAACAGGAGCAACATCAAAGACAGCAGGATGAACTTCAGTTATGTCCATGCTCTGATCACCTGAAAACACAACTGTTCTGTCATTTGTGCAGGAAACTGGAAGGTCTGGAAGGTTTTGCCCCAGAGGCTGTGATACAACAACTTTTTGGCTTTGCAAAGACACGGATGGTCTGGTGTCTGTGACAACATCCTCAGGGACTCCTCTGTTTTGCTCTGGTAACAAACACATGCTCTTGGCATGGAAACTCTGATCACTTGCCTGGAAGTTGGTTTTTCCAAGATTCTTATCAACTAGCATCTGAGGATCTTTAGCATTCATTTCCATAGCCTGGCTCCTCTCAATATTCCCATCAATACTCATCACTTCAATATTTTCCTTGTCCATATCCATAGAATATGCACCCTCAGTGACACTTTTGTTCTGGTTCTCTCCTGGCATGATTTTACAGGGCTTTTGTTTCCCTTCTGCAGTTGTCCCACTGCTTTGATCATCAATGACAACAGCGTGGCATTTCGTTATTTCCATTTCTTCCTGCTCAGTTCCATTGGAAGCTGTGGGCCTGTTATCCAGAAAATGAGGTTTGCAGGTGACAAAGCTGAACACTGCAGTGGGAGACTCATTATCAACACTCTTTCCATCTTCCTTAACACAGGCTTTAGTCAAGTCCATGTCTTCTCCTGGGAATATTACTGTCTTCTCACCCGAAGAAACAAGCTGAGGGTGTGCAGAGGGATGGAACCTGCTCTCTGGGACACACGAATTCACACCTGAGCCAAACCCAGGGTTTGCTGCAGCAAGACCATGAGCCTGAGACACGTTTTCCATGAGTCCATTTGAGGCTGAAGGCAGTTCAAGTGCACTGCTTTTAAAGGATGCGGCACCTCCAGCTGCCACAGCCCTTGGGATGTCCCTGTCCTCATGTGCCGGGTGTCTGTTCCCCGCTAGCAAAGGGTTTGTACTCACTGGCTTTTCACAAGTTGTAGGACATGAACTGCCCATTCCCACGGTGCTGTCGTTATAGATGATGTCTGTGTAATTCCCAGTCATTTCCATGTCCTCACATTCAGAAAACACGGCAGTTTTGTCCCCCCGGAAGACAGTTTCGGAAGAAACGGATCCCGGGATGGCAGACACTGTGCTGGCCTCCTGTCCCACAGCTCCCAGCACTGTGGGGGCTCCTCTGTCTTCACCATTTGCTACTTTCTCGTCTGCACAGAGCTCAGGCTCCTGCTGAGTCGTGTTCTGAGTAGATGCTCTCTTCAGCGTGGAATTGTCAAGCTCTGTGCACGGGGAATCCTTTTGGAAGTGGAGACTTTGATTCTCGACACCGGCGAGGGGAAAGGACACTTTGGCAGTGTGACTGGTGGTCATGTCCATCCCATCATCTGCAAACGCCTCGGTGACATCCACACGCTCCAGCTGCTCCAATGGAGCCTCACCAACATCAGGGAATGGAGCTTTAACTTCAGCTGCCTCACATCTGGTCATTTCCATCCCACCTTCTTGCCCCTGGAAGACTTTGGTTACATTGCAGGTGTCCGGTGGCTGGTGGGAATAGACAAATTCCCCAGAGGATCGTGCCACATCTTGTGAGCCTTGGGAAGGGACAAAAAACACATTCTCCTTGTCAGGTCCCTCAGCAGGACTCAGTGTGTTCTCATTTGCCTTCAGGCTCAGCAGAAATTCACTGAAATTTATTTTTTTCACAGCAGGAGCCTCTTCCTTCTGTTCCAAAGACGGGCACGGGGGGTCTGTGGGGTCGGGGAGCAAAGTGAACTCCTTGGTCCTTTCTGCCTTCCCGTGGCTGGAGTTTAAGCCAGCCAGGAAGGAGGTGAGGTCAATCTTCTCAGTTCTGTCAGCCTGCTGGTTCCTGAGGTTCCGGGAGATCACGGCAGTGTGACTGGCTGTCATCTCCATCTCGTTCTCCTCCGAGAAGAGCAGGGTGGTGTCCTGCCTGCTCGTCCTCTCAACAGCCTGGTCCACGTCGTGCCACTCAAAAATTAGAGGGGGAAAAAAAAAGAAGGAAGAATTCAGTGACTGACACTTAAAACAAATGATCAGTGGTTTATTCCATTTAAAAGCAAAGTCACCTAATCAGTGCTAAAGTTTCAGCTCTATATAACCTTCTTTTAAAAACAAAAAGTTATTGATTTAAGGGCTCCCTGATAAGCAATTCATATTCAAGGAAAGGACAATGATGTAATTATTCATCATATTTAAATGGCTCTTTATGAAAGAACACAGAAAGCACAGAACAAATACTGAGGCTTGGGGATCAGTATTTTCTATTTCTCTGCAATGTGTTTCCATCTTTTATTCCAGGGAACTACAGGCTTTTCCTTGTCCCAAAGCAGCAGCACTAAGCTGGAGGTTTTAATACACTTTTCCAACACTGATTAGGGAGATTTTTAATCTCTCTAACAGAGAGGATTTACATTTTTAAAGCTGAAGGAGGGAGAAACTGGCCAGCAATAAGATACAGCACTCCACTTTAGCAATATAATGGCTATATCAATTAAGAACAGCTTCATGCTTGCTTCAAATTACATTTGCTATTTTATAAATATATAAACAGATCCATCTCAGCTGTAAACTCCTTTGTGTATCCTTAGAAAAAAATTGAAGAGAATGAAGGAACAAGCTCAGTACTGGAAAGTTACAGATTAATTTCAGAAGCCAGAGTTATTTATGTTGCAGATTAATGCCTATCAGATTAGGAAAATACTTCACAATACAGAACATTCAACTTTCAGAAGAATTTTCTGTGAATACACAAGGGTTTATTTTTCAGGCAGTTAATGTTTTTCATCATTTACTACACAAATTCTTGTGATATGTTTTGGACACTGGTATTTTCAGCACCAAAAACCTAAAAGCCTTCGCATACCTCAGTCTGCTGCACCGCTGCCTGGATGGGGGCATGAAGCAAAGTGTTCATCCCTGTGGAAAACAAAGGGAATGCTCCAGTTCTTATGCTATTTGCTCATTATTTTACCCACTTGGCTGAAGATCTATGCACTATGTAAATATTTAAAATGAAACCCAAATATATTCTGAAAAATATTTTCCTTACTCCCCTCAGCCACCGGGCCTTCCACAGCAAGATCCTTGCAAGCAGCTTTTGTGGGACAAAGCCCTTTCAGGGAGAGCTCTCACAAATTGGGGAGGTTACTCCAGGCAGGTTAAAATTCCTCAAACCCAAGGAATAGCTTTATACAAAGACAGTAATTTTGTTATTTAAATGTATTTGCCAACTCACCAGTGATCTCACAGGAAACAGCTTCAGGTTCTTCATTCCTTCAAAAGGTGGGTGAGATAAAGAGCTTGTTAAAAGCTTTCAAAGATTTCACCTTGTTAAAAAGTTTGAAAGGGAAGCCTTGAGCAATAAAGGGACCCAGCAGGGAATTATGTTGCACAGAATTCCGTGGCAGAGCCCGTGTGGGACTGGGCAGCAGCTACTTGTCAACAATATATCCTAATTTGAGTCACAATCTTATTTTCCCCATGAAATTATCTGTCCTTAGCATACCACAAGCCCCTGCCCAACATACAGGGGTGTTTTAATTCCTCAGTGACAAGTAAGAAAAAAGATCTATTCTTTCTTTTTCATAGACTCTGTGGTTCTGTGAAATTCCCCTTCACACATACAAAGTGTCTAACTCTGTTATTCCACCCCCAGGTCATTTTATTTTCAATTAAATTTAATTTTAAAAATCCCATCATTGTGTTTTATCTACAAGATCTTTGAGGACAGACTAACACTTCATTTACCTCTGAGAGCAAAGGTTTGGTAATAAATGTGGAACAATGATAAATATCTATCAGACATGATACTTACTGACTGCGAAAGACATTGTCCTTATCTGCAGCACACTCTAAAAACAGTAAGAAAATGACAAAATTACAATGTGAGAAGAAGGAACATGGTTGGACTTGATTAACTTAAGGGTCTTTTCCAACCTACATGATGCTGGTTCTATAAAACAAACAAAAGGGATCTGCACTGTTCTTGATCTTCATATGTCTTTCTCATGGCAAAAGAGGTTTTCAGCCAGCACAGGATAAAGAGTTGACTGTGTTGTTCCTTACCCCAGACTGACAGGCCTGGCTTCTTAAATTCAAGGTAAAATCTTTCTGCTAATTATCTGGGAATGCTGTCAGGGGAACAAAAAGGAATTTTACCTGTATTTTCTACCTCTGTCCTGCTGTTCTTAAGATCTCGCTGGAAGACTCTGCAGCTAAGAATGAAAACACCAGTTTTTTAAAACACAAACCTTTTTCTTTCAAAGCAAATTTAAAAAAAAAGAAAAAAAAAGAAGTCCTAATTTCAATTTTTTTGTACATGTTCTGAGAGGAGATATCAAAACCCAGAAGTGTGCTGAACCCAGCTGTATTTTCTAGGGAGGTGATCTTACCAGATGATGTTATTTTAGTCTTCAAGATAGAAATCACTAAAACATTTAATGGGAAAGAAAAATTCCTAATTGAACTGTTCTGTCTAGTGGTTTTTTTTTCCCAGCTGAGAAAATAAGTAAAGGCTCTTGGGGTTCAAACCAACTGAAATAAAAATATAAAGAAATATATATATATATTTATAGTCTAAAAGACAAATTCTTGCTGCTTGCAACCACTTGTGAGCATTCAGTGAGGGTAATTTTAGGGGGAGACAGATGATTCCCTGCATTTTAAGGTAAGGATGTGGATCTGCACCCTTCAGCTCACACCTACTTGATGGTGTTGGCAAAGCTGACCCGGCGTGAGCTCTTCCTTCGTTTCTCCAGATTAACATCCTGCCAATACAGAACACAAGGGTTTCATACCCACCAGCACAGCTTTCCAGGAGACACAAAACCACACAGAAATGGGATGTTACTATAAAAAATGTTGCATTCAAAGCCCCTGCATTACTCCAGTTAAAGCAGCAACACGCTGAGAAGCACTGGGAAGAAGAGACTCCACAGCCCTACCTGGGTCAGCTCATTCCCACTTCCCAGATCATCCAGAGGATTTCGGGGAGCTTTTAAAATCTGAAAGAAAAGAGAGTAGTTGAGAGGATTAGCTCCATCTCCAAGAGCTGGTTTCTTGGATGGAGAGAGTTTACAGGAGCCAGCAGTGCCCCAATAGAAGGATTCTGTCAATAGAAGGAATGTTTTCCTTCAGCTCTTCCAGCTCCCCTTTGCCCCTTCCCTCCCTCTCTCCCACAGCAATAATTTGAGGAATGCTCCAAGTTACTCACAGAGGACAGTCTCTTCCCTCTGATGTGCTCTGTGTTATCACTGGAGGGGAAAAGGGGAAACAGGAATTAGGGTTTGGAATTGCAGCAAGGGGTGTCTCCTCAACAGCCCTGCCACGGTTTCGAGGGTAACAGATGGATTCCTCTGTTATTTTTACAACTGTGGAATCAAACAAACAACTTGCTTGGAACAGATGGGCCATTTCAGCACTAGTTCCCAAAGAAATAAGCTCTGGAAAACTCAGATTGCCCTCCCAGCCCCGTGGTCAGTTCAGCTCAGGACGATCCATCCCCACAAAATCCCCTCAGAGCTTCCCAAACATCACCCAAGAAACCCCCTGTTCTCCTTCACAGTGGAAAACTCACTTCATCCAAGGGGTGTTGGAGTGCACTAAGAAAAGTTTTGCCTCTAAATGGCAGTATATCACAATAAAATTCTTAGAAGGTTTCAACTCACTTCTCCATGTTTGGGTCCATGCAAATCTTGTCCATGGCTGAAGGATGTGCTTTTCCTATGAAATACAGAACCAAAATCCAAACCCACTGAGGAACCTCAGGAGGAAAACTGCACAAACCCATGATAAGACATTAGCTTTTGAGGCTGTATTTTTGTCCTACTCACAGAAACTCTCTGAAGCCTCTCAAATCCATGGTTTCCTGCTATATTCATATTATCAATCTATTTCCTATCGTATATCCTGCTAGAAAACAACTGTGCTGCCAGTTTAAGCATCGCTGGTTAATTGACCTTCTATAAAAACTATGATTCTGGTAGCTGAGGTCAAAGCTTATCCAAGACAAAGTCTGCACTGACACACAAGACATTGTTCAGCCAAAACTTCCCTCACCCTCCAAAAACTGAATTTCCTCTGTTTCTGCCGGGGTATTGCCTTGAATTACGTGCTATTAGGTGCGTGGCATGGTGCCACCTATGATACATTTGGGTCGAATCGCAGCGGAAGGGAAAAAGCGTGGAATTCCCACCGAGCCACCCACCCTTCCCTAATCCTTCCCGGCATTTCCCCGGGACGAGCAGATGGCGTCGGGCTGGGATGAGGCTTTGTTGGCGCAAAAAAGCGGCGCTGCGAGCACAAGATGCCCGCGCAGCCCTGCCCGTGCCTCCCAGCCCGGCGCTCCTCGGCCTTTCCCCCGCGCCGGGACGGGCCGATCCCGTCCCTCTTTCCCTCCGGCTCCGTCCCCCCCTCACGGTCCCGCTCCGCCGCCCTCGCGCACCTCAGGAACCGCTCCTAGTGTTAATTACACGCTAACAGCCCCGCATCGACCCACACCGCCCTTACCGGGGGGTCTCTCCCGGGCCAGCACCCACCGCCTCCTCCTCGTCCTTCTCCTCCTCCTCCTCGTCCTCGTCCCGCGCTCCTTCCCCGCAGGATCCGCCCCGCTCCTCCCGCGCTGTCTCGGCGCGGCCTTCTCCGCTGGCCGAGAACCCTAACCCTCCTCCCGCCGGGGCCGGGCGGGGCTCCCCCGTTCCCGCTTTCCCTGTTTCCCGGTGTCCCCGTTTCCCACCTCCCGGCCGCCGCCGCCGCCCCGTTCAAATCCAACGGCCCTCCCCGCGCTGTGGCGTCACGCGGGCGCCGTGCGGCAACATGGCGGCCCCCGCGGCGGCGGGGCCCTTTCGGTCGTCGCTGCTTTGCCGTACAAC
>VXBA01002856.1:37958-57966 GCA_013399895.1 Serilophus lunatus
CCCCCCCTTCCTCTCTTCACAGAGAGAAGGCTGATGAGGATCAAGGGCTTGTCCCAGGAGGTGACCTCCAAGGACATGCTGCACACTCTGTCCCAGGCCAAGAAGGAATGCTGGGACAGGTTCCTGCAGGAGAAGTTTGAGGCCGAATGTTACGTCGAGGGCCACGAGGCTGACGAGAGGTAACGGAGAGGGGGGATCCACCACCCACCCCCTCAGAACCCAAGCAGGGTTTTCTCGGGACGTGGCACAGAAATGCCATCTCCCCTCGGCTCAGGGAGGCTGCCGTGGCATTTCTGAAGGATTTGGGGAATGCCCATTGGGGCATTTTGTGGTAGAGGGAACGTCAGAGCACGTGGGGTAGGGAAGGGATGGAGCAGAGGAGGGAATGTCCCCGATGGGGATCTGGGGGTCGTTACAGGGTGGCTGCCAGTCCTGGGCTGAGATTTCCCCTCCCTGCCCCTCTTGGTGCTTCTGCCATCTCAGCCATCACCCTCTCTCAGATGAAGAAGGAACTGGGAGCCCTTTTCCTCAGCAATCTCCCGTTCCCAATCACTTGGAACGCTCTCCAAATTCCTCCTTTCTCAGCTGCCATTTTCCATGATTGCTTCTGGCTGGCAAGAAGATTATTTCTCTCCCTTGAAGAAGCCAGTTTGGGAGTTGACTATGAAAAGTAATCCGTGTTTATGAGGAGGTTTCAGAGTCTTTCTTTGGCCAGTTGACTTCAATGGGATTTGTGTTTAAAACCAAGCCTTTATGTGTGCCCTTTCTACTGAGGATGTTAGCCATGAATGAATTTTAGCCCCTAGAACTTGCCTGTGAACTCAGAGATCACTACTGAATGGTGCTGAAGTTCTGAGCCTCACCCCCCAGTGTAGTTACACAACCCTTTGAAGCACACACAACTGCAGCGTTAGGCTTCGAGGGTTATAATGGTTTGGGAGCCTCCCGGTGCTATTAATGCTCACACATTTTGAGATGTGCTTCCTGCTTCGGTTTGGTTCCCTTCCCTCCCCCCCTCTATTTCCTGACCTTCATCACAAAGAGGCAGTTGGGGTTTTGCTTGCCTTGGACACCACTTCCAGCCCAGAAAGCTGGAAATTCGTAGAACGGTTTGGGTTGGGTTTTAAACCACCTTTTACAAAGCCCAAGTGCAGCAGAATGGCTTTGGAGAAGGCCACAATCTGCTTGCACCCCCGGGACTTGGCTCAGTCCCGTGCTACAGCTCAGCCGTGGGAACAGGCACGCCCAGAGACGGGCAGCAAACGCCTGTGGAGGCTCTTCCAGCGCTCTGCTGCGAGGCTTCGTCCCTCCCTGCTCCCCGGGGGGGTTTCTCACTGCGTGTCTCTGCTGTCCCCCAGCACTCTGGAGCACCTGAAGCGCTGGCTGCAGCCTGACAAGGTGGCCATCAGCTCCGAGGAGGTGCAGTGCCTCATCCCGCCCGAGGAGGAGCCTCCAGCTGCAGAGCAGTGAGAGCCCCAGAGCTGCCTCTGGGCCCAGCCCCGGCTGCAGTAATAACAGGGAGGGGGGCACAGAGCAAAGCAGCACTCGTTTAAAAAGCAAAAAGAACACCCCAGCACACAGGATTCCAGCTCTGGAGCTGCAGAGACAGCGACTGGGATTGGTGAGGGCAAGAGGGAGCACCTGTGACACAGCTGAACTGAAACCCCACCCTGATCTTCCCCCAGCCTGCAGCCACCTCATCATTCCAGCCAGGATGTGGATCGTTTGGAATCCAGCAGGAGGCACAGTGGACAAAACAAAACAAGCAGCTGTTGGGAAGGATCAGGAAACACCACGGCCTAGAACAGAGCAGAGAAACCACTGAATCCCTTCTTCCTCCTCTCTTGTACCTGTTTATTACTCACTTGGGCATTTTGTTCCTCTCCTGCCAAGTCCACTGTGGTGTTTTCTCCAGATGTTCACTGTTTCAGCCCAGGTTGGCCCCAAGCTGTGGCTGGAGGAAGATCCTTCCCACCTCTGTGAATCTGGGGCTCTGAAGGCAGCTCTCACTGCAATCAATAAATTGATGGTGTCATTGCTGTTGTACCTATTTCCCATTCCTCTCTGTAATGTACCCCCTAATATCCCACTTTATTCCCCAAACTGTCTTTTGTAGACTGAAGGAGGAGTATTTTTCCTCTTGTTGGCCATTTTGCACCTGTTCTTTAGCCCTTCAGCCTCTCCTAAAGAGGATCAGATGAGATTCTCTATCAAGAAACCAAGAATTATGAGCAGGGAGGCCACAAACAACTTGTTTTCACTGCAGACTTGCATAGAGTTCTCTGACCCGAAATGTATTTAATGTTTTTTTTAAGCCTGTTTTTCTCTACAGAGGGTTATTTCCCTTTACTAATGAGAGAATCTGTAATTTTTGTGCTGATGCTTTGGTTAATCCACGTGTTCCACAGACACTGGGGGTCGCTAGAGGGAAGCAACACACGCCTGTCGGAGCTCCTTTACAGAAATTGTGGTTCTGGGAGTTGATCCTCACCAGATTCATCCCGTGGTCATTATATATCTGTTTGAAAAATACATTTTTAAGAGTAAATTCTTCCTAGAGCTTCCCAGTTTCCTGTCTCTGTACGTAAAGGGTGCTGCTCTCCCAGGCACTGCTGGGTGGTTTATATTATTTTATCTGTTCCTGAAGGTGTCTGAAAAAGTTGTGCATCCAAATGAACTGTACTGAAATAATTCCAGGGCCACATCACTGGGCATTTCCTTTGGAGAAGGGATCTAAGGGAGCAGCTCTTACCACTCCATTTGTAAAAATAATGACCATTCCAGGGTTCTCTGACCTGTTCTATAGAAGTGGGTAGGACAAAAGAAAATTAATCCAACTGGTCATTGCAAAGAGTAAGCAATAATTTCCTTAAATTAATCCATTACTTAGCTGTTTTTTCCCCTCCCATATATACTACATGTAATTTAGAGTTATAGAAATATAATGATATATAATTAAATTTTAATACAGAATAAAGACTTGGGGTGAGTCTGTACTGTAAAAAAAAAAACCCTCTTCAAAACTTCTTTACAACATCACTGAAACTGTGACCAGCAGCTTGAAGTGTCCAAGCAAAGTTGTTGCACCTTTGGTTTGAGTAGCAAGGACTTCACCTCCCAGTAAAGTGGTTTGTTCTGGGGAAAACAGGCTGCTGGGCTCCTCTCTGTAAAACTCTTATGGCACAACCAGCAGCCTCCCTGGGAATGGCTTTTGCTCCTACAGCAACACCAGCCTTCCAATATATGGAAATAATTCCCTCCGGGGGAGATCACTGAAGCATTTAGGTTGGAAAAGCCCCCTGAGGTCCAGCACTGCCAAAGCCACCACTAACCCGCGAGTGCCACATCTGCCCGTCTTTTAAATCCCCTCCAGGGCTGGCGACTCCGCCCCTGCCCTGGGCAGCCTGTTTTTAACAATGCAACCCAGAAGAGCCGTCAGTGACAGCTCAGGAGCAGAGAAAAGGCAAATTCCCGGTGGGTGCGGGCAAATCTGCTCCAGTGGTGTCTGAAAGCACCACGCCCAGCCCGGGAGGCACGAGCACAGACCTGCCAGCAGACACGGGATGATTTCTCAGGCGAGAGAAATGAGTAACAACAGAGGAAACATGAGACCACCACCACCCCCCCCCTCTTTGTACCTTTTAAAAACAATGTTTTACCTTTTTCCCCCACGAAGCTGCATGTCTGTGCCCTCTCAAAGCCTGCAGGGATTCAGAGCCCCCCAGAACGGTGACACAGCTCCAGCTTGGCTGGGGTTTGCTCCAAAATGGGGCAGGATACAGTGAGCTCTAACCCAGTTCACCTGCTGCCTCATCAGAGCAAGGTGAGGGCAGGGCTGCAGGTGCTGCCAGGCTGAGGGACCACTTGGGGCAGCCAGGAAAGGCTCCTGCCCATCCAAACAGAGGCAAAAAGGGGGTTCACCATGAGCTTGGACTGAGGGAATCGATCCCAGAAAAGCATGAGGTGACAGCACCCCAGGGTGATGCTGAGAATCCTGGGATCCCAGAATAGTCTGAGTTGGAAGGGACCTTAAAGCTCATCCAGCTCCACATGGGCAGGGACACCTGCCACTATTCCAGGTTGCTCCAAGTCCAGTCCAGCCTGGTCTTGGACACTGCCAGGGATGGGGCAGCCACAGCTTCTCTGGGCACCCTGTGCCAGGGCCTGCCCACCCTCACAGAGAAGGATTTGTTTCTAATACCCCATCTAAACCTTCCCTCCTTCATCTTATGGACACTAAATATTCCATCCTGCTGGATGGACGGGCTGCCTAGGATCTGGCTTAGGAAAACCTAGAGTTCTTTCTGAAAACCATCCTGGTGACAAAGGAAAGGATAAAATCACAGCAAACTGATTCCCATCCATTCTCTGCATGGGATGGAAGGGACTCTGGGATGCCACATCAGATGCCTCCAGCATCTCCAGCTCTCCAATTGGGAACCCTCAGGGTGGGCTGCAGCTTTCCATCCTTGTACTCCTGAGCCAGGTACCATCCACTGTAAAAATCCATTAGTCCTGCACTGCACACTTATCCGAGGGAAAATGGAAATTAATGCTTCAGGCTTTCAAAGAGATGCCTGTGGAGAAGCAAAGGTTTGCGTTTCCTTCAAAGGAAAAAAGAAAATAAAGGTTAAAAATCAGCAACAGTGGGCCGCCCTTGTTCCTCTTCTCATTTGGGGCAATTCTCAATGGCTGGAGCACCCTCAGCCCATCCTGCCCTTGCCCCGCAGCTGGGCCAGCAGCCCCCCGGGGCTGGGTGCCCATCGCTTGGCTCACTCTCACCCCACTCTGCCCTCGCCCCACTTCCCCCCCCGGGCCGGNCCCGGGCCCGGGAACACCGAGCGCCGCGGGTGGGAACGTCTCGTTCCCTGAGAGGCTCAGACAGCGGGGGGAGAAAAAAACAAAAGACAAAGCAGGACAAAACCGAAAAAAAAAAAACACCCCAATGACACAAAAACCCGCCGGTGCCGATCGCGGTGAACAAATCCCTGCGAAGGAAACGCTCCTCCTCATCCTCACGGGAACATCGGCGGGCAGCGGGCGGCTCCCAGCCCGGAGCACACCGGAGCCCCGGCAGGTAAGAGCGCTCCGGGACCGGGACCGCGACCGGGACCGCGGAGGTCCCTCAGCCAGACTTGGACCCCCCAAAACCCCAGCCGGAGCCGCGGGGTTCAGCCTTTGTCCCAGCGGGAGCAGGACCCTGGCGATGCACGGAAGGGCTGGTCTGACTCTTGGGGGGGCATGAAGCAGAACTGAAGAGTTTCACTGAGCCTCAGAATTTTCATTCTTTAAGTTAATGACCATTTTCTCTCCTCGGCTGCAAGTTTCCTGATGTGTTCCTGCCCCGAAAAGGGCGCTGGGACCCAGAGCTGTGATACCACAGCTTGTGCTCTGCTGTGCAGCCGGGGTTTAGAAAACCACGACATCCCTCGGTTAATTACCAGGGTTACTTAATTTAAAGCTTGCCTCTCCACTGGGGAGAAAAGACTGTCCAGATCCCGGTGAGGAGGATAAAACAGTAACTTTGGCTTTGGGGTCCAAGAAGAGGGTCCTAGAGTGGAATTCTTCATTTCCATACACTTTCTGCTGGAATATATTTAATCTCCTCCGCTCTGTGCTGCTGTGAGTGGGTTTGTGGAGGTGCTCGGGGAGCCAGGCACTCCCTCCCTTCTTTCCTCCAGCTGCTACAGGAAAAGACGAAGTTCCCCGTGGCTGCTGGAGGTAAAATAACCTGGTGGGATGGGGAACGGTAGGGTGGGCTGGGAGGGACAGACACGGGAGTGCAGGGGATGGAAAGGACCCTCCTGCCCAGCTGGGTGGTCGTGGGTTGGTGAGATGGAATTAGCCGGGCAAAATGGAAAGCAAGAAATGTAGAAGTGCCTTTTATTTCTGCCTTATGCCAGCGCAGCTCCCAGGTGACTCCATGAGGCTTCCTAAGCTGCTTTCTAGTCCTGCTGCCCCAAACTTGCAGCTCCCCACAGATCTGTGCTGGCTGATTAACCATTTCACAGTCAGCTTCCCAACTTTGCTCCACACTGGAGCTCCACTGTGCCTGCCATGGGGCACCTTCACTCTTAAACAAGTCATGGAAGCCATCTGGTGCCTCAGCACGGGGCTGTGCAGGAGCACCTGCATCCTGGGGATGGGTCCTTCTGCCCAGAAGTTCAGCCAGCAGGTGTTTCTCTCCCCTCCAGGGCTCACAGGCACGATTCTGTTTGACTTTTAGACGTGGAGGAGCCGCATCGGCCACAGGGTCTCCGATGGCTCAGGGCCAGCTGCCCAATGACTCCTGGCACAACGGCTCAGCCCCCCTGTTCACGGGCCTGGACCTGCTCCTGGAGCTGAAGCTGCTCTTCATCCCGCTCTACGCCATGCTGGTGGCAGTGGCCTGCACCGGGAACCTCTTCCTCATCCTCCTCATCGCCCTCACCAAGAAGCTGCACTGCACCACCAACTTCCTGATCGGGAACCTGGCGGTGGCCGACCTGGTCATGTGCCTGGCCTGTGTCCCCCTCACCGTGTCCTACGCCTTCGAGGCGCGGGGGTGGCTCTTCGGGATGTTCATGTGCCACTTTGTCAGCCTGGCGCAGGCCGCCACCGTGTTCGTGTCGGTGCTGTCCCTCACGGCCATCGCCATCGACCGGTACGTCGTGGTGGCGTATCCCATCCGCCGGCGGATCGGCCGCAGGTCCTGCGTCTGCCTCGTGGTCTGCATTTGGCTGCTCTCCATCGTGGCCTCCGTGCCCACGTCGCTGCACACCCACTACCTGGATCTCAACGCCATCGGCCACGACATGATCATCTGCGAAGAGTTTTGGAAGCACGAGGAGAGAGAGCGGCTGCTCTACTCGTGTCTGATGCTCCTCCTGTCCTACATGCTCCCGCTGCTGGCCGTGTCCATCTCCTTCTGTGCCATCTCCCACCACCTGCGCAGGAGGAACGTGCCGGGCGCTGCCTATCGCTGCCAGGACAAGTGGATCAGGACCAAGCAGAAGACCTTCCGGGTGCTCACCGTCTCCGTGGTCTGCTTTGCCATCTGCTGGCTGCCCCTCCAGGTGGTCAACTTCATCCGGGACATCGACGAGGAGTTCACCATCCTGGACAAGAGGTATGTCAACGTCATCCAGGTCTCGTGCCACCTGATTGCCATGAGCTCCGCCTGCTACAACCCTTTCATCTACGCCTCCCTCCACGACAAGTTCTGGTTCCACCTCAGCAGCTACTTCTACCGCAAGAAGAAGAGCTCCAGCACCACGTCCTGCAAGGCTTCCCGGTTCAACACCTGCTCCACCCTGGCAGATGCTCCCACCGGTGCCTCGGATAAGATAGCCTTGCAGACCTGGTTGCCTTAGCTGGAGCACCCTCAGGGATCGGGTTTGCATCTGGTGGGCTGTAGACTGGACATGGGAGGTGGCTGCTGGTTGGCCTGATTTGCCCCTGCTCCCAGAAAAGTCTCTCATGCCTGGAAAGGGAACAAAACTGACAGGCTTTGTGTCATAGAATCATGGAATGGTTTGGGCTGGAAGGGACCTTAAAGCTCCTGTCATTCCAACTCCCCTGCCATGAGCAAAGACACCTTCCACTAGACCAGGCTGCCCCAAGCTCTGTCTGACCTGGCCCTGGACAATTCCAGTGATAGGGAAATTGTCCTCATCACTTGAGCAGCTCAGGGATGTTTTGTTCTTCGGGGAAAACAAGCCGGTGCAAGAACAAGAACCTGAGCCAGGCAAAGGCAGAGTGTTGATGAGACAGTAGTTGTCTGGCTCGTTGGAACAGAGCGATGGATGAGCATCATGGTTGGGGACGGGGCATAGCCCTACATCCTGAATCATGGCTGGGGATGGGGCACATCCCTCTATCCTGAATCATGGCTGGGTGTAGTAGGCACCCAGTGCTATATATACAGCAAAAAGACTTCCCCTTGTGGTTTATTTTGGAGCTGGGTCAGCATTTGAACAAGGCAAACACCACTTGGGTGCATTTAAAAAACTCCTTGGAGAGCACACGTCTTCACTCTCTGGGATAAAGATTGTTCCTAAGCAACAGGCAGCACTTTGTGCTGTGGGAAGAGGTCAGCTTGCACGAGGAGCCATGAAATTGCTGTGCACTTATTCTTTTAAATTGTGGTTTATTGGCAGAAGGACAGTGGAGGCTCAGAAATGTGCAGGTGGAGACGGGGGCACGTGGCTGCTGAGAGCTGGCTGCTGGCTTGGAATGGGAGGGATTGCCATAACCTGCTTGTCTTGCTGGAGGAGCCACCTCTGTGATCACACTGGGCAACCCAGTTTCTCCAACCAAATGTGCAGATGCAGTTGGGCACATCCATGAAATCATCGCTGCTCTTCACGACGAGTAGGACTCAAAAGACCTCAAGTGATGAGTGTGCTGGGGGTGATGTCTCGATCTCCGCTCCCAGGGCAGTTTAAGTTGGTGTATGTCCCTGTTCAGGCTCCTGTGGGGGAGGTGGGGATCCCAGTGCTGGGCTGCTCTATCCCAGAAGCTGCTGGATAAAGGGCGGGTCTGCTTGTCGGATGCTCCTTGGTGTCTCAGGTGCCTCTGTGGCCTGTCCATCTGCTCTGTGCAAGCAGCACATGCAGAAAGCAGCATTTCTTTGCACCCAATGCCTAGCCCAGTCTTGACCTCTGGATTTCCCAGGAGAAGCCTTTGGGAACAGCCCACAGGCACCAGCACCCCCATGGGCACCACGTCTCGGGGTCATGGCAGCTCCTGGCCATGCCTGGGGCTCACTGTGTGCTGCTGTGCTCTGTGGGGCCCAGCTGGGATCTCCTCACTGCTCTTCGTGCCTGAGGACAGGACTTTACCCCCAAGGAGCACATCCTCACCCCTGCGTGGAGGATTCCCATGGCACTGGCCATCCCTCCTGCTTTAACGAGCAGCTCAAGCCGGGTGAGTCCCAAGAGGATCCCTAATCCACTCCCCTATGCCCATCCACAAGCTGCTGCTTGCTCACCTTCCTGCTGAGACCTTCACAGAAGGGCCATATGATCCTCCCCTGGGGTGACCAGCAGAGGTGGGGACCCATCCGATGTGATTCCAGTGACCTGTGATGTGCTCCCAGAGAGCAGCTCCCTCCTTGGCTTCCTGCAGCTACTCCAGGGCTGTGCTGGGCTGCTCATCCCAGAGGATGAGTCCTGCTTATCTTTCCTATAATAAAGGCTTCAAAAGCTCAGGCTGTGTGTGTGTGTGTGTGTGTTGGTGTGAATGCCACAAAGAGAAGAAATCCTTGACTACAGCTCAGTCACATCCCAGGAGGATGCTGACTTGGATGTGTTTATCTCTGTCCCCATATCCGTCTGGGATTTCTTCCCAATATCCCATCCAGCCCTGCCCTCTGCCGGTGTGAAGCCATTCCCCCTTGCCCTGTCACACCAGTGTTCATTCCTTCTCTCTTCATTTCCTCCCATCACAACCTCTGCAACCTCACCCTTAATTAAAACCCCTGGATTGCCCTGCATGGCTCTTCTTGCCCGTCTTCTCCTCCCCCAGCTCTGGCTCAGAGGCGTTATACTGACAAGGTGGGTGGCTTGGAAAGAGTCCCCACCCATCCCCATCGCTGCAACCAGCTACCTGCAGGACCATGTAAAAATCCAGATATCCATCCTGGAGAACTGAGGTTTCCTCCTCTGTGTTTCCAGACTGGCCTGGCATTTGCAGTTGCTGAGCACCGGGGCAGCAAATCCCCGCCCTCAGGTCCCCCTGCTGAGATGTTTTGCTCATTCCCCAGATTACCTGCAGGAAAAGGGAAAACACTGTTTTGGGAGAGAGAGCTAAAAGCAGAGGGACTTCTGAGAATAAACCCAGAAATCCCAGAGCCACGGTCTCTGATTCCCAGAAACCGGATACACAAAGGAGAGCACGGTTTGTTTCCTTAATGAAAGTAAATTAATTAGATAAATTGGGGAGGAAAGCATGTCTGAAGGCTGATGCTGCAGAGCTTTCCTCAGGAAGCTGCTGGGAGCTTTTCTACCGGGAGCTGGTGGGTGTAAAGGGTATATTTTTCTTAAATCACCCTCGATTATTAAGAGTTTTGCTCAATAATCTGCCTGAGCACAATTTACTCCTCACAGGCTCTCGTTGAAAAATGGCCAGTAATGGTTGGACTCCATTTTAAAAAGCCTTTTTCAACCTAAACAATTTTGTAATTCTATGATCCTCTTTTCTACTGGGATTTGGTGCCTGTAGCTCTCCCATCTGCCAGGACACAGCCCAAGAACATCCAAGATTATCTGTCTAGAGTTGTGATTGACTTGGAAACTGGGAATGCTGCACCTAGGTGGACCTCCATCTGGTTTTTTTTGCTCACATGACCTTCCTAAAAATTGATTATGATTAGTAATTTTAATAGCCCATGTATGTGACTTCAGCCTCTCTGTTTGTTTCTGCCCTCCGTGCCCACGCTCTGACCTCCCTCCCACTTCTGGTGACTCGGTGGCTTCTTTCCCACCCTCAGGTACCCGGGATGCTGACACTTCCCTGAGTTGTGTGAGGGCACCTCCAAGGAGCACCCTCCCAATTCACAACCCCCAGCATCAGCTTTGGGAAAGCTGATTTTTAAGCTGAATGAAGGCAGGGCTAGATGGGATATTGGGAAGAAATCATTGCTTGTGAGGGTGGTGAGGCCCTGGCACAAGTGTTCCAGGCCAGGTTGGATGGGGCTAAGGGCAGCCTGGGATAGTGGAAGGTGTCCCTGCCCATGGCAGGGGGTGGGACTGGATGAGCCTTAAGTTTTCTTTCAACCCAAACTATTCCAGGATTCCATGATTCGATGTCTTGGCTTCTGGCATGGAAGAGGAACCACGCATCCTCCCCAAACCCACTCACCTCTCCTCTCATTTCTCATCTCTCTCTGCCTTGGGCTGTTCAAAAAGTTGGAAAACTTCCCTCAGTGCAATGACTCTGCCAAGGGGCCTTTCCTTACCAGAAACCTCCCAAAAGGAAAATACTCGAGACCAACATGCAGTGGGATTTACCAGCAGGAAGCACCCAGACTGTTTAGGCTCAGCCTGTTCAGATGTCTGCAGCTCTAAGGGGCAGTTAATACAATTTATTATGGTGCAGTTCTTTCAAAAGCACTAGAGAGATTACCATTTGAAAGAGCTTACCTACATGCAAGGTATTATTCCCATTATTTGATCCCCATCCAGGTTTCTGCCATGGCTGCAGATGATGAGCCCCTTTGTCCTGTGCTGCAGAACGAATTGAGATGAGCACCAGCTCATCGTGCACATGGAGGATCAACACTGCTTCCATGTGTACTCCTGGAAATTTCCTCCTTTGTCTCCTAATCAAGCACAGCAAATAAAATTAGCCTGGTAATTTTCCACTGGTTTTAGCCCCTCTCTCGCCGTGTTTGTTCTGTCTGGATGTCACCAGGGATGACAAAACAGCCAGAACAGAGGAGCTCCTCTGCTGAGCTGGGCTCCTCAAGCAAATGTTGTTTGTGGAGTTGGAAAACACTTAGGAAATGTTGATTCATATTATTATTATTATCATTATCATTATCTCCTGGTTTATTAAGAATAATATTCTGACCCAAGCCATTACTTCTGATTTTCTTGACAGGTCTTGCAAAATACCTCTTGCACTTCTCTGAGCTGGTTCCATGAGCTGTACAAACTGTGGCCAACTCTTTCTTCCCTGGTCTTGGCTCTAGCTGAAAAAGCAGATTTTAAACACATGAGTAAATTAGGCTTATTTTCACTTACTTTGGCTAAAACCACAGTCACTACAGCTCAGGTCCACACGAATGATCCCAGAATGGTTTGGGTGGGAAGGGACCTTAAAGCCCACCCAGTCCCACCCCCTGCCATAGGCAGGGGCACCTTCCCCTGCACCAAGCTGCTCCAAGCCCTGTCCAACAGCCTTGCACACTCTGGAGGTGGATCCCATATTCCCGCGGTGCCTCCTCCTCCCCCGCTCGCCGTGAGACACTTTGGAGTGCCCACACTTTGATTTCTGTGAGTGCAGCAAGCTCTCGCCGCAGCAAATGAACCAAGATTTCCTAAACCCCCGTTTGCTTCTCATTCACAGATTTTATCTGTCGTTCTGCTCCCGCAGCTGATGCCAAGAAACTCCTTAGTCACATGTTATGGTCACTGTGCCCTCTCTCAGGGACGAATCTGGCATTTGCCAGACTTCATCCTACACTGTCCCCAAGCTGGTGATGAGGGACGGGGTGCCTCGTGTCCCCAGAAACCCACAGCCACATTCCAGCTCGCTGTGACTGCCCGGGGCTCTCACGCACACCGAGGATGGAGCAGAGCTGGAGACACCCCGAAAAATCCCACACCCAAAGCATCACTTTTACTGTGGATGAATATCCAACTTGGGGAGCCATGAGGGAGATCCAGACACTTCCTGCAGCACCTGGCAGCAAAGAACTTGGGGTGATGACTCAGATCTCCCCCCACAGGGAACCGCTGCAATGGAGTCCCAGGCAGGGGATGGTTGGGTGGTTGTTGCCGCCCCTGGATCACTCCAGCCCATATCCTGGCTCTGATTAGGGTAATTGGGCCGAGGCCACGCACAGCGTGCGGGTGCTGGGTGCTAATTCCATGCAGGAGGTGAGTGCTGTGATTGCCATGGAGGGAAGCGCCGCCGAGCGGATCCTGGTTGCCATAGGAACCCATCAACCCCTGGGAAAAGACGAATTGCTGGACTGAGTTGGCTCCCAAGGCGGTGAGGGGCTCTGCCTGGGGACACCCTCCTGCTCCAGGAACCAGGAACAGAACCAGAGAAACCTCAGAGGGTGAAATGTGGTGGTGTGGACGCCTAAAGGAGACCTTGGAGCCCCTTGTTGTGCCTAAAGGGGCTCCAAGGGAGCTGGAGACAGACTTTGGACAAATAACTGGAGTGGCAGGATAAGAGGGAATGGTTTCACACTGGCACAGGTTGCCCAGAAAAACCGTGGCTGCCCCATCCCTGGAAGTGTCCAAGGCCAGACTGGACAGGGCTTGGAGCAGCCTGGTGGAGTGGGAGGTGTCCCTGCCCATGGCACAGGGTGGAATGGGATGGGCTGCCCTGGCAGGGGGCAGAGAATCCCTGCAGGTTTCACCAGGGCTGAGCGTGTGTGTGACGCTGATAAAGCTCCAAAGTTCTGGACTTGGATCCTTGCAACTCTTTATCCCCAAAATATGGCAACAAATATTATTACAATAATCCCACCGGGTTGCAACAAGAGCCTGGAGAAGCAAACAGATGAATTTTTAAGATTTACCCTCAAACTGAGCCCAGGGCACAGCCTGGTCCTTCTCACCCCGGCAGGGACTGTCACCTCCTGGGCCACCCCGAGCCCGAAGCAATGCCCAGAGATATCCAGGCAGGTTTAGTGATGCTCATCCCTTCTGTATTAACAAGAAATCTTAATTCCTCCCCTCGCCACGGGGCGTTTCTAGGCTGGCAGCTCCATCCTTCCACCAAAGACGACACAGTTCCTGGGTCTCCATAATTATTTACATGTGGGCTGTGTTTATTGGCAATTAAACGGTTCAGTGGCTCCGAGACATCAGTCTCCTCTAAACATGTTGTCTGCCAGATTGCTTCCTGCCAGCAGCCCCTGTAGGATGGGGGATGCTGCTGAGCCCTCCGGGGCCGCGGGTGGATGGGAGGGAGCAGCTGGCAGAGGGCCCCCTGGAAAAATAACTCTCACAGAGCAGGTTTGGAACTGGGAGCCAAGGGGAGGGGAGGGGGTTGTGTTAAACCCCGTGAAACCAGCCAGATCTGAGCCCTGGGAGATCAGAGGCAGGGCAGGGTGGGCCGTGCAGGAGCATCCCAGCCTGAAGCAGGGAAGGGATGGATGTGACAGCCCGGCGTGGGGCTGTGCAGGGACTTCGCAGCATCGTCCTGTCAGCGCTGGGAGTTTGCTGCTGGAGCCAGTCCTGGCTCCAGGGGGCTCTTTGTGAGCCCTCAGCAGGGAAGAACCCCCAGCCCTGCCCTCCCCTCCTGCGAGGGCTCTGCCACAAACCAGATGTTTTTGTGGCCGTCCAGGACAACCCCAGCTCCTCATCCCCAGCAGCTGCCACTCGGTTCCTTCCAATCTCTCAGCCCCAAAACACCTTCCAGCCCTCACCATCCCACAGAACAACTTGATTCTTGGTGGGGCTTGGAGCAACCCGGTTTGGTGGAAGGTGTCCCTACCCCTGGCAGGGGGTGGAACTGGATGATTTCTAAGATCCATTCCCACTTAAATCACTCTGGGACTCTCCCCCAAAAGTCAGGCTCATTGGGCCCTCGTCAGCTTAACAAACACCCACTTGGACTTGCTAATGATCAGGCAGTGGGATGGAGGTGTGGGGTGAGCAAGCAGCATGGGCATCCAGATATTTATATACATTCGTTGTGTTTTCACATTTTAAATCTCAGGCCTTTGCTGCTTCACCCTGCCCAGCCCCTTCCCAGGTTAGAAATGAGCCTGGATCACCTCAATTCCACTGCTCTGCCAGCAGGAGATCCGAGCCCACCCCCGGACATGCTCTCCATCCTTTACTCTTCACACTGGCACCTTAAAAGTCCTTCAAACAGTGGCAGCTTCAGCAGGGGTTTCCTCAGGTACCTGCGTGTCACTGCTGGTTTCCACATCTCTGTTTCCCTCCTCACCCGATGCTCCTGGACATCAATTAACAAGACTTTCCTGGTTGCTGGGAGCTTCTTCCCAAGCTCCGGTGCTTTCAGGAGAGCAAAACCATGTTTTTAAGCCCCAAAGTGCCCTGTTCTTCCCCATCCCAAACTGCCACCAGCAAATACTGCCCAGCAGAGCCACTGAAGGGTACAGTCCCCATACTGTTCCCAGGCCTTGCTGAAGAACTCTGCAGGTCATGGATAAACCCCGATGGAGATTTAATTTAGCTCCTCTCATAGCTCAGCAAGGATTCTGTGGCTCCCATTAGCGCTTTGGGGAGGTACAAAGCAAATTCCTCAGGGTTTTTGGCTTGAAATCACATTAAGAATTGCTAAAAGCAACAGAAGATGCCGTTTAGAATTGTGGGTCTGCAAGGGAAAAGGCTTTTGGTAAGTTTAAATCCAAAGGGTTGGGTTGGGCTTTTTTTCCCTCGAAGAAAAAAGGAAACCACCTTGTCTGTGTTTGTAGGCAAGTGGCAAAGAGGCCAGAAAAATTCACTGGCATGAAGAAGAGGTTGGATATAAGTGAAGCAGGAGACTGCTGCCTGTTACCTGAGGTGGGATTCCAGCGGAGGCTCCTAACCCTGCCGGGGACACCCTTACAGGTCCTACACGTGGGGCAGCCGGTGGCACCGGCGCTGCAGGGAGAGCAGCTGATGCGCTACGAGCCCTTCCCCATCCAGCCGCGACATTCCTGATCTCTCCACTTCTGAGCCAAAGGACAAACTGCCAAGGAGAAGGGGCTCCAAGGAAAACCTCGTGGAGGCACGTGTGCCCCGGCAGAGGGTTCGTGCCCCGCACGGGGGCCGCTCCTCCTGCCCTGGCGCTGGGCCCGGAGATATTTTGCTCACGATGCTACTTCCATTATTTCCATGGCAACCATCCTTTGTCGGGGCTCAAGGCTCGGCGATTTTTTGACAACTCCCCGTTTGCCAATTCAAGCCCCAGAAGGAAATGGGGAAGTTCTCATTCACATGCAAAGCGGCTCCGGTAAAAGGCGAGGGGTGCGGGGTGGGGGCAGCGCTGGGGCTTCTCAGCCCAGCCTTCCTCCTTTCCTTGGTTTACAGGGAGAAGGAGCCTCATCCAGGGACACGCTGGGCTCCCAGACGTGTGCTGGGGCACGGTTCTGCCAACCCCACCCACGGCAGGGGTGGGAACCTGATGAGCTTTAAGGTCTCTTCCAAACCATTCCATGGTCCCGTGAGCACCGGAGTGTCTCCAGACACAGCAGATCCATTAGAGATGTTTTCCTCTGGCTCTCACGAGATCCAGCCTGGCAGAAAGCAACCATCCCAAGGATGCTCACGCTCAGAGCCAGATCCACAGTCGGGGGTGGCTTTCCAGCCTGAGGAAGCTGAGAGCCAGGAGGAGCAGGAGCTGTGATTCCATCTGCAGCCACCCCTGGCACTGCCTGCTCCCCATGCCTTTCTGAAAGCTTTGTTCCCAGTAAATCCAGGGTCATGGCCAGCAGCCAGCACGGCAACTGGCAGCCTGAATGTGTTCAGTTCAGCCCCAGTGCCTGGCAAGGAAGTTGGTTATTCTGCAATATCCAAGGGAAAAGCAAAGGAACCTTACCAGTCCCGCTCCCTTGGCCTGCAGGGGAATACCAAAGCAGCACAGAATTCCAAAAGTGGAGCAGGATAAAGAGGGACTAATGCAAAATTAAAATGCAATAATAGTGTGGTAATTTAGAGGGAATCAAAAGTTTCCCACGTCACAAGGTGGAATTAAACTGCTGAGGTGTCTCCACACCCCCAGAAAGGGCTCTAGAGGAGAGCAGCAGGGTCAGGGCTGGGGGTTACCAGCAAAAGTTTGGAAAAGCAAGTGAGGGAAAGGCAGGGACAAACCCCAATGCCAACACACTTGGATTGCTCACTTGGAAAAGTATGGGGCATCCAGTGCAGTGTTGAGGATGAAGAAAACAGAATTCAAAAGAGGAAAGATCTCCTATTGTATGTGTGGGATAACTGCATGGAGAGGACAGAAAGGTGGGAAAAGCAGCAGCCAGACTGCAGCAGACCAGAAAGCAGAGGCACTGAGCAGCCCAACTGAACCAAAAGAGTTCATAACTCTGTCTTTTCCTCCTCATTTGTACCTGAGCTGCTGTGAATGCCCTCCTCTCTGCTCCCACAGCCATCACCCCTTTCCCTGTGCTCCAGGCCATGGCTGGATCCCGCTGCCACCTCCAGCGCCTGCTGTCAGCTATGGAACCTCCTCCTGATTTATTCCACCCTGCACACCCACCTGGCAAAGGAAAGAAATGATACAGCTGCTGAGGGAGGTGACTTTGTTTTCCATCCTACTTGTCCAAAGCTTCCTCAGGGGATTATCCCATCGGCCACAGATAAAATGAAGCCCCAGTTGTGGAAACCTGGTGGATTTCTCGTTTTTGCTGACAAACTTCTGCCCAAACCACAGCATTCCACCTGTGTTCAAATCCTCCAGACAGGAGGCTACAAGGAGGTGGGAGCCCACTTGCTTTATTTAAAGACAAAAAGATGATCAGTGACACCCAGAAAAGGAGTGAGTGAGCCAGAGAAAAGCAAAACCCTTCTGTGCACAATAAATTAGATCAAGAGGACAAGAGACTGAAATTTAATATAGAGAACAGAAGCTGCAGCAGAAAAACAAACAAGCAGCAAAAACCCTGAAAACTACTGAGAAATAAACATTTAATTAAAGCTCAATCACCACACGAGCAGGAAATGTTCCCTCAGCTTCTCAGAAGCAAAGACAGTGAAGTCTCACCAGCTAATTCCTAGTTAGGGAGACCTGGAGGTCGGGTTTAATTACAGCTCAGCCCACCCCACCCCCCCCCAGCAGCATCTGTTTTACAAAATAAAATCCGATTCCCAGCTGGATCTTGTGCCTTTGGCTGGAGGACAGGACAGATCTCCAGCTCCTCCAGCACTGGGCACCAAAATCCCCAGGGCCAGACAGGAATGTTGCTCAAGGACAGAAAAGCCAATTTCTGACCCATTTTTGTCTGGGGTTGGTGGCTGCAGATTCAGGACGGAGACAGGAGCTCAAATCCATGAATGTGCCAGTCCTTGCTCTCGTGCTCAGCCATGATTCCCCTTATCAAAGGTAAAAATCCCTCTCCCAAAACTGACCTTGGCTGCTTAATCCAACAGTGGGTTTGGATGGGGCTCCAGGCCCTTCTTCCAGACAGTTTTACAAATCCTGAAGAAAACGCCTTAAAAAGAGGGAAGGAGAATTAAAGAGATGGATGCTGGGAAGCCAGCAGCTCCCTGCAGCATCCATAACCCACCCCTTCCCCTTTGGACCAACTCCACAGCAATGAGGGCTCTGTTCTGCTGCTTCTCACCCCATTTCCCAGTGTCTCAGCTCTGATGTGTCCCTTACTGCTGCTCTGGCAATTAAAACACTAATTAATCCTGGCAGGAACAGCCAATTCATCCCACCTTCACACCATGGCTCACCCGAGGGGCAGAGGCCTCTCCAAGAACACAAATGATCACTCACAGAGTAATTAATATAAAAACTTTATTAGAAACGAGGGCACGGCCTCCCAGGAAAAACATCCTGCGTTATCTCCCGAACTTTTACAATTTCAGAGCCATAATTAAATACAGGAGCTACAAAAAGGGTGTGCATAGCTATAAAAGGAGGGAGAGCTAATCCCCCAAATGCCACTGTTTCAAACGTGGCTGGAGAAAGGATTTTTCCACAGTGGTTTCCACACGGGGCCCACGAGATTTGTTTTTCCATCCTAAGGACCAGGATGGGGTTTGATCTTATCCCAAGTCTGTATTGCTTCGATTCCAAGGGAAGAACAGAGTGCTGATGGCTCGATACTACAGCTGATATGTGATGCCAGGCAAAAGTTGTACTTTCAAACCTCAACATCACAAAAAAAAAGGAGTACCATCCTATCCGTAGTTATATCTTCATGGTAAATAATAATAATTAATAATAAGAACCAGAGGTACTATTGACAGAAAAAAAAAAAAAAAAAGACCTGCCTCGTTTAAGCACCATCTACAATGAGAAAATAAAGGATAAATGAATGAGGCCTGGTTTATAAAAAACTTCTGTCTACTTAGACCCAAAAACCACCTCCTGTCTGACCCAGGACCAATTTAACAGCACTAATTCTTAGTGCAGCAACTGCCACGTTACAATTTCAATTCAACCACATAGCACTCCGTGTGAAAGAGGAAAAAAGGAGGGGAAAAGCACTTAAAATGCACGAATCCCTCAGGTTCCTTACAGGTGTCCTCCACACCGTGCCATAAAAAAGGGACTTAGAGCAAAATAGAGAGATACAAAAGGTACTGTGCTGGAGTCAGCGGCGAATGTACACGGGAGGATCAGAGCCCTTACAAAAAAAGTATCCTAAATAGCAAAGGCAATATAGAATATCTCATACAAAACACAGTTTGCAAAGTATAAAATTAGGAAATAATGCATAGAAGAGCGTGTTTCACACGGGCTGCATCACCAGATCCTCGCGGCCAAGGCGGGATTCCCACTGGGAACAGCTCAGTGCCTGCAGGACTCGCTGGTGATGTTGGGCAGCGGGTAGGCAAAGAGGGAGAAGTCCAGGATGTATTTTGGCAGCAGCTCTCGGATGAGGCGGCGCTGGGTGTTGCACAGGTAGTAGTGCAGCGTCTCGGCCGTGACGGGCTTGTACCAGGCCTGGCGCTCCGGGAAGCGGACGAAGGAGGGCGCCTGGATGTGCTCCAGGACGCGGTTGGCATCGTCGCGCAGCCGCTCGTAGGAGCCGATGAAGTCGTACCTGACGGCGCAGGGCTGGCACAGGTTGTAGATGGGCATCCAGTGCTCGTTCATCCTCTCCGCGTCCTCGTCCAGCAGGTACTGCAGGAACTCGGAGAAGGACACGTCGTCGCCCGCAGAGCCGCCGCCGCTTTTGCGGTACCGCCGCACGATCTCCACGCCGTACTTCTGCTGGTACTCCTTGATCTCCCCGAACTTGTTGCGGTAGGCCGAGAGCAGCCTCTCCATGGGGTTCCGCACGAAGAGGAACTTGTAGTAGTGCTTCAGGCGGTAGCTGATCTCCTCGGGCTTCATGTCCCCCAGGAACACCAGGTCGCTCTTGTGGTCCATCTTGCCCGGCGCATCCACGCTCTCCAGCGCCCCTTCCAGCACCTTCAGGATGCGCTTCCAGTTGGAGCAGGCCACCTTGGGCACGTAGCAGTAGAGGAAGCGGTACTTGTCGCTGACCAGGAGGTGCCGGAGCAGAGTGCGGCGCTGCCCGGCCGGCAGCTCCCACACGCTGCGGGGCGCGGAGCGCTGCCCGCACAGCGCGCGGATCGTGCGGTTGCGGGTGTCCCGCAGCACCTCCAGCTCCAGCTCCAGCTCCGGCTCCAGCCCCGGCCCCGGCCCC
>VXBA01002856.1:58065-93689 GCA_013399895.1 Serilophus lunatus
AGCGGGGCGGGGCGGGCGCGGTGACGGCGCGGGGCGGCAGCAGCAGCAGGAGGAGGAGGAGGAGGAGGCGGGACAGCCCCGCCCGGGGCCGGGGCGGGCAGAGGGAGACACGAAATCCCGAATAGTTGGGGTGGGAGGGGCCTTAGAGCCCGTCTCGTCCCGGCCGTGAGAAGGGATGCGGAGACGGCGGGTCTGCAACCTGCCCTTGGGCGCTTCCAGGGATGGGGCAGCCACAGCTTCTCTGGGGAACCTGTGCCAGGGCCTGCCCACCCTCCCAGGGAAGGATTCCTTCCCTCTATCTATCCTAAATGTCCCCTCTTTCAGTTTGAAGCCATTGCCCCTTGTCCTGTCGCTCCAGGACTTTGTCCGAAGTCCTTCTCCAGCTCTTTTGGAGCCCCTTTAGGCACTGGGAGGAGCTCTGAAGTCTCCTCTGAGCCTTCTCTTCTCCAGGCTGAGCTATCCCAGCCTAGTCCAGAGCAAAGCTACTCCAGTCCTCTAATCACAGAATCCCAGAATCATTTAGGTTGGGAAAGACCTCTGAGACCATCCAGTCCAACCTGTGACCGAGTCCCACCTTGTCCCCCATCCATGAGCCAGCCCTGCCACCCACGTCCAGTTATTCCTTGGACACCACCAGAAGTGGGGATTCCAAACCTCCCAGGGCAGCCCCTTCCAAGGCCTGACCACCTTCCCAGGAAAAGATTTCTCCTGATTTCCAACCTAGACCTCCTCAGGCACAGCTTGAGGCCGTTTCCCCTTGTCCTGTCCCTTGTTCCCTGGGAGCAGGGCCTGGCCCCCACCTGGTTCCACCTTCCTGTCAGGAAGCTGGAGAGAACAAGAAAGCCCCCCTTTTCTCCAGGCTGAGCCCCCCGAGCTCCCTCAGCTGCTCCTCATAGGACTGACTCCCACTAACCATCCCTCTGGAGTGCAGAGCCACCCATGGGATCCCCACCAGCACCCCGGGATGATGGCTGTGCTTTGCAGTGCCAGGCTAAACCAGCCACAATCAGCCATTGTGCCACCCTTGGTATTGTTCTGTAATCCCTGCACAGCTTTAGCACCTGGAGGAGGAGCAGACACCAGTTACCTGCAGAGCCGAGGATGCTGTGCCACCACCTGAGACCCAAAGGACAGGATTTTCCAACACTTTGCAAGCAATTCCCTCAAACCACCTCTTTGAACAACTCCAGCTGTTCCACTACCTCTGCTTAAGGCAAACCACTGATCTGGCCATCAGGATGCATTTCCTCATCCAGCTCTCTCCAGAGCAGGAATCATTCCACACTGCCATTGTTCTCCCTGCTTTCCTCCCACGAGTTTTCTGAGCGTACCACGGGGCCTGGGCTCTCGATCAGCCTTGCAGGGGCTCTCTGTCAGGGGCTTTCTTAACATCAAGAGAAAACCAGCTTCCACTTACTCTGCTTTGATCAAAAGCCAAGAGCGTTTTGTCAGCCAAGGCAGACAAAGCCCTCGGAGTGCAGTGCCAGAGCCTGCAGCTACATTATTTCTCATTTCCCTGTTTTATTTGGATGTAAATACAGCATTAGCTCTAGGAAGACACGGATATCCTACCCTGCCACCAGCAAAGTCTGTTTGCACAGGGCAGGTCCTGATCTGATACAAACACCAGCCTAAACTGAAGCTGTGCTAACATATATGAGCAAAAAATCAAGCCCCCTTGGAAATCTCTCCTCTTGGACAAAAAGTCTGATTGCAGCCAGCTCCCAAGCAGCCAAGGGGAAATCTTATTTCTCTGGAGGTGTGTTAGTCTGGCACCACTTGTCCCTTTTTGTTCCTATTCCCCCCTAATATCTCTAGGTCAGGAGCAGTTATATATGATAACAGAGTTGGTTCTGTAATCAGAGAGAGATGGAAGACAGCCCATGAGGTCAGTGGGGTCGTTTTCCAAAGGGAATTGGATTTAAGGGCAGGTCTGAAGAGCACAGTGTATGGAGTAGGATGCATGCATGGGAACAACACAGCCAAGCAAATACACGGCTCAGGGGCTGGTTTGCAGGGCTAAACCCCGTGTCACCAAGGAAAATTAACTGTGGTTACGCTGAACGTGCCTCATTAACACCCACAGTAAGCAGTAATTTGATTTTCAAAGCAGTTAGAAGCCACCTCACGTTCAGAGTGTACGAAACTACAGGAATGCGTTTCCCAGCCAAATCCATTCCTTCAGAAAAGGTACATTTAGTAAATAAAATGTCGCCAAGAGAACCCAACTCCAGGCTCCTGTGGTTTGTCTATGAGTTTATACAACAAACCACAATGATGGAAGGGTTTGGTTCTCCCTTGCAAGAAGGGAAACCCACACAGCCCTTCCCAGGAGATGCTCATCCCTTCAATTCCCACTTACGGGTATAAAAGGAGGATTTGATACCTCCCAGCCCCTTTCCAGATGCTTCCAAACCCCCATATTCGCCTTAAGGGCACCACAGCCTTCACCCCTGGCTAACTGCAGGAATAGGCCTTTTCCTCACTGTTTACTCTCATGAGCAGAAAAACATGTAAAACACATCATGATTATTATTTCACGTTATAAACCCATCTGCATTTCACTGAGCCAGTCTCCAGCAGCATTTATGCACACCCAGGTTTAGGGCAGGCTGCAGAACTCACCTTGGTTGTCAGCAATCAGGAATACGCATCAGTTTGACAAGGAAAGGATCAATTCCCAGAGGGGGTGCAGGGCAAGGCTGAGGGACACCCCTCGGAGGGAGTCTGGACACTGATGTCACCACAAGTGCCCTGCCAAGGCTCTGCTGCCCTTTGGGCTGAGATCAGAGACTTATTCTGGGCTGAGGAACTGCAGAAAGGAAGAAGGTGTGAGGCCCCTGGAAAAGCTGAGCGAGAAAAAGGAGATCCCTATAAAAAAACCCACAACAGTCTGGGCTGATGCCAACTTTCCAGACAAGCAACAGGATGGTGATTCCATCTCCAAAGGGGACCCCCTGGATGGGTGTGAGCAGCTCCGGATCAAAAAGTAAAACAAGCAAAGGAAGGAGAGAGCCGGTGCTGTGGCTGCGTGTCCAGAGATTATCCTGTAATTTGGGATAATAAAGCCTCTTATCCGAGGGGATAAGCACAGAAGCCGCTCCACAATCAGCTCACGACCAAGGCAGAGTTTCTTATCTCTAGGGGGAAAAGCCTTTTTAGACAAAGTCAACCACTCTGGATGAATACGCTGAGTAATTCCGAGGGAACGGCCACGACCTGCTCGCTCAGAACACAAAAGTCACTGTTTCCAGGCAAACTTGGAGCTGAAGGATCCGGTTATGAATTCATCGGCATGCAGTTGGCTGAACTTGCAAAGACCTCAGTCCGAGCTCAGTCCCTCGCTCCCTGCTCCCCCGGGCATGACTCTGGAATTGCTTTTGATCGGAGCCATCCCGGGAGGGGCAGTCCCTCAGTTCCTTGCTCAGCAGAGGCCGTGCCAGCTCTTCCCCCCTGGATTTGGGGTGAGGGTTGGGAGCGCGTCCCGGTCCCCAGGGAATCCCATGGGCAGCGGGAGCCGGGCCGGAGGCGGCAGGACGGGGAGCCAGCACAGCTGGCTGGCACTGCCTCGATACACATCTGCACAAGGCAGACGGAGCCCTCTCCACACGCTCCAGCTGGGCACGAGGTCGGGAATACTCAGGGATTCCGCGGGGGCCGGAGCCACGGGGACGGCGTTCCCTGGCTGTGTCACTCTCTCAGTGTTGTCCTGCTATTTTCCTGCTCCCCAACCCCCCCAGGCTGACGTGCAAAGCCCGTTCCTGTGCCGAGTGTATCCAATTTTGAATCAGGAACAACCACAAATTCCCTCCTCCTCCCCTTTATCCTCCCGCTGCCCCATCCCTGATCCCGCTGATCCCTCCCAGGGCTACTGGATTCCCACAGCAGCACCATCGGAGTCGGAGCCAGAAGAGGCTTTACCACCCCTTTGCAGAACAAACGCACAGCGAATCCAGCGCAGCTCCAACCTGTGTCGCAGGAGAGTCTCCAAGTCTCTTAACTCATTCCAGATCTATCTCCTGCTCTTTACACGGAGTTTCCCGAGGCTCCTGCGGGGCTCTAATGAACTCGTGAATGAGTGTGTGTGTGTGGAAGGAGCCTGCTGGAATTTGTCCAGTTAATGTTTTCGTGGTTTCCCAGGCAGCAGCACAAGGACTGAATCGGCTTCAACATCTCCAAACCTGCAACATCGCACCCCCGACACCAGAAATCGTTGTCCCGAGGCAAAAAAAAACCCCAACAAAACCCACACCCAATACACAAAAGGACGGGAAGGAATTGCTAAGGACCCATTTGCCTGAGCCCTGTTTAGGTTGGTGACACCCTTGCACGTGCCAGGAGTGATAACAGCCTGTGAGCGACATGGTTTGCGCCAGGGAAAATGTGCGAGGGGGACGCTGGGGGCGGATGGCTGCAGGGAGGTGTGGGGGGCTAAGGTGAAAAAGGGGGGAGCTGGCTGGAAATAGGGAGACGTCTCTCCTTGAGAGGAGCAGAGCCATCTGTGTGGAGCCCAGGCTGGCTGATTCACAGAATCCCGGACTCATTTGGGTTGCAAAAGACCTCTGAGATCGTCAAGCCTGACCTTCAGTTGCAGTACCTGTAAAAACCTCCCCAAATCCTGATTTTTTCTCCCGTTCTTGTCGGTATGGTTTTCTGTGGATCACCCGGATTTTATAGGGACTGGAAGTTTGGTGCCTTCAGGCCATACAGGGGCAGCACGTTATTTGAATTGCTGCGTGATCCCTAAAAGGCACTTTCCTGAGTGTTCTAGAGGCACTTTCCAAGGGAAGTCTGAGGGTTTAGCATCGAGCCCCTGTAAATAACCAGTCGGAAATCCTGAGTCAATGAATCACAGCAGCACCCTTCCTACTTTATAACTACCGAACTACACATTCCATTCATTTTTCCATGTTAAATTCCCTGTGGGTGCACAGCAGGATCCTACTGGTGCGTTTAATGAATGAGCATGTTCATCTGATGTGAAATTTTCTCTAAATGCAGCATATTTGGAAAGTTGTTTCTGTTGCTTTCAAGCCTGAACTGTATAAGCACAAAGGTGGTTTGGAAAAATGAGCATTAAAGGGAAGAAAAATGAGGGAGGAAACTCCGGATCAAGGAGAGAAAAATGAGGAAGGAAACACAGGATCTAGGGAAAGGCAAAGAGCAAAGAATAAGTGGATCCCATCTCTCATGAAAAAATAATTATTAGAAAAATGAGTTATTATAAAACATAATTAGATCAAAGAACAGGAGTGACTCCAGCAAGAATTCTGGCCTGACATCTGTCCCAACAGGATTAGCTTAAAATAAACATCAGGAAGAATGAAATAAATCAGGGGGTTTGTGCCTCCTTTTGCTCTGGACCAGACAGGAATGAGGCTTTCTGCAGAAATGCCGTGGAAAGGAGTTTTTCCCATTCTCTATCCATAAAAAAAAATGTTGCATTATTTCCAGATTTTAGAAGAAAACTAATTAGGGAAGTTAAATCACTGAAAATTTGCTCAAATATTAGGAAAAGTGGGTTAGGACAAGGGGTCTGCCCTTGCCCCTGGACATGGGGGGCTGCTGCCTGCCTGGATCCTTGTTCCCAGAAATCAATTCCCACGGGGTGTCCCAGCTTTCATCTCACGGGGAGGTGAGAACAAATCCCAACTGTGCTCGTTAACGTGCCACATAATTCCCTTTTTACAGACTAATTACCCGATGTGGTACAAACCCAACCCCACTCAGGGATCCTTGGCTGCCATAGGGAGAAACATCCCCCAGCCTGGGACACGGAGAAACGTTGAGTTGCTAAATCACCCTCATTGTGGACAATGCAGAGTCCCCTCCTTGAGAAATCCGTCTCCTTGGCCCATGGACAGCAGAAGATGCTTGATCCCTTTGTATTGAATAAAAATGGGATGTTCCAGGGACAGGGGAATCCCAGGGAATTTGCTCTGTGTCCTGAGCCAGGTACTGAGGAGCAGGAGAGTTCACCTGCTGCAGAGGAAGGAGGGGAGTTTCCTCACCAGCTCTTCCCAGAGCACCTGATGCTCCCCAAACCATGACATTCCCAAGCAGCAGCACTCTGGGAACAGTCACAAGCTGGCTTCCTCGTTGGAAACGTGGCTGAGTTCCTGGGATTTTCTCATTTATGGAGTGCTAAATGCTGCCAGGTGCCATCATCCCCATCCCAGCTTTCCTGTGGGCTTCCTACAGTCACCACATCCCTGCTCAGGCAGTGGCATGGGAACAGCAGAGAGCACAGCGAGGAAAAAAAGCTGGATTATTGATGAAGTTATTATATTAATTACATTATTTATGAGTGCAAAGAAGGCAGAGCAACAAAGAGAACTCCAAACAGCCTGGCTCTGTGCAGAGGCTCTGCAGGAGAGCCGGACACCCCCAGCCCCGCTTTGCCGAGCTTTTGCTCCGTATCCTTTCACGAATCCCTCTCCATCACAACAGCTCGTTTGCTGCTTTCTAACACGGGTATTCCGGCGCTCCTGCCTCTCTGAGGGCGGGAAGATATTCATGGGGATGCAGGGGTTTTTTCCAGCCTTGTTAAACTGATTTGCTTTTAAGAATCACTGGGCGGTCGAACCGCTCCGGCTTGTTTTTGCGGAACGCTCCGGAGAGGTTTATAGAGGCATTAAAATTAAATACGGGGCCGTGGAATAAATGGCGCCTCCATCCAGTAAATCCAGTTTAAATGGTCCCCTTTATTAAATATCCTTTCCTCTTAAAAATGGATTAACTGCTCTCACTGGAGCCTCTGATGGAGAAGCCGTTTGATCCCTATGGCAACGCTGTGCTCCGACGGCCCCTCGGCTTCATCCCGGCTCAGGTTTCCCCGTTAGGGCATCTCCCATTATTAACCACCACCTCCCATTATTAGCCACCACCTCCCACTATTAACCACCACCTCCCATGACTAATCGCAACCCCAAGGCTGGTACCGGGTGGTGTGACTTCACATCACATCGGAGGGTCCCATTCCACATGGAAAGCAGGTCCCACCACACATGGAATGCATGGGTAGGGGCCAGATGCCTTTCCTGGTGAGTCTGGCAGGGCTCACCTGGTTCCTCCTCTGTTCCACTGATCTGGGGATCATTGTTTTCTTCTTTTCCTGCTTTTGTTCCCAGTCTCTCTCGCTGCCCAGCGCTGCTCCCAGTGGCACCTGCCCTTGGTGGTGACTGTCCCCAAAGCTCTGCCCGGGTTAAATCGAGGCTCCCTGCAGAGCTCTCAACCTGTGTTCCAGGCTGGCATTTGGAATTGAAGAAAATACATTAATAAAGGGATGATTTACCTGGACTTTGGGGGTTTGCAGCAGGCTGGAGCAGGGCAACCCCAGCTGGTGCCCACCACGAGGTCCCTCAGCCCGGCTCCCTTCCCAGATGGGAATTACCTTTCTGCTGAGGGCTTTTAGCACAGGGAGCAGCCTCCAGCCATGTCCAGCTGGATGCTTCTGGAAAGACAGCGCCGTGCAGGTGACTTGTGGCTCCTGCTGCTCCGGTACCCTGAGGTGCCAGGCACAGGAGCAGCAGCTGGAGGGGAACGTGAAAAGCTCAGCCTCATTTTTATTCAGCTTCAACAGACACAGGCGGTGCGGGAGCAGTTCCAAGAGTGGCTCTGTGAGGCTGCGGCCGCTTTCCCAGGGATGGAGCCTGTGCCAGCGGCGCCGGGGGCTCGTGGTGCTGCCAGGGCAGCGTTTGGAGCAGCCGAGCCAATGTTGGCACACAGGGATTAGCGAGCATTTATCCCTTATCTCCCCCTAAACCACCAGCTCAGCAAGCCAAGCATTTATCCCATATGGATGCGGTGAGAAGGGCACAGTAAACCAGCCCACACTCAGATCCCTGCAGCCACCGGGTTAATTCGGGGATGCGAATCTCTTCTCCTTGTGTGGCACCGACTGTGCCAGGGCTGGCCCTGCCCCCAGGGATGGGACAAACCCCCCACAGAGCCCAGCACGGCTCATCCATCAGCGGGGACAGAGGCAGGCAAGTGCTGGAGTGCTCCATCACCCTAATGGGACAGTCCAAGCTGCTCCCGTCCCTTGGCTCTGATGGACTTTGGCACAATTACACTCAGTTATAATTAGCAGCATTAAAACAGCACTTAAACACAACCAGGAGCTCGTGGCTTTCGCTCCAGGCAGGAAGACGCTCCAGCCAGTCCTGGACACTGCTCTGGATCTGCCTGGCTGGGACATGTGGGGAGCAAGGTGGGGAAGCCCCCAGGAAGGCTCCCCCAGCAGTGCATGCCAGGAGATCTTCCCTGGGAAAGGAGCTGCTCCAAAACAGAGCACCAGCACCCCTGAATCTGCAGGAAACTGCTGTGCCTCTCAAAGGATTCATCCCCACAGGTCAGGGTGCACCTTGGAACATCTTCCACTCCCCCAGCGTGCTCATCCCAGTGCCCAAACCTTATCCAAAGCCTCTGGAGGTGCCCACAGCCCCAACTGCTCCTTCCCAGCACCCCAAGCGTCTCCTTCTCCCTGCAGCTCCCTCAAGGCTGGTGATGCTCCCTCACCTCCAGACACTGCACGTGGAAACGAGGGAGGAGTGATGCAGCAGGTCGGCTCTGCCAGGAACCTGGACCACCTCTGGTGATGGAAACCAGACACGGAGCCACCACGGGATCCCCAGGTGGCCAAAGCCAGGCGGGATCCTGGTGGCCACTCAGCTCCTGCCTCCCAGCCAGGTGAGCCCACACCTTCCCACGGCACAGTGTCACTCCAGTGTCACACGTGGCCTGCAGGACTGTGCCAAGGTGGCAGCAGGAAGCTCCTGGCAGCATCAGTCACGACACAGGAGCAGTTTGCTGAACGTGAGAGCCAGGAGAGCTGGATGTGGCTCGGCACGGCTCCCTCGGGTGGCAGATTCCAACAGAAAATCCAATTTTGTTTGACATTAATCCCAACTTTTCAGCCCGCCAGGGATTATCCTTTTGGCAATGGCTTGCCACGCGGGAAGAAAAAGCTTTTTCTTGGCTTTCTTTCCACATCCACACCTGGGTAAGTGCTGGATCTGGCCACTGGGCAGGCACGGGGCACAGGTTTCCTCTCCATTTTTGGCACCCACATCACTGATGCCACGGGGCAGCCAAGTCACACTAAATCCAGCTGGAAACTCTCAAACCGGTTCTTCAGCAGAAATCCCAGTCCATGGGGTCTGGAATATTGTGCTCAGTGACCCCACACTGGCTCACAGATGTAAATGTCCCTGGACAAGCTCCTTCCTCCCCTTGGGAGCATAATTCCCAGTTTAATTCACCTCATCACCGTGGCAGTTTCCTTTTTCAGGAATTCCCTCAGTTTTAAATGCTTCTCCAGGTTTGTGCTCCTTGTGAGGAGCTGTGCTGTGGTGCAGGAAGGGAAAGACAGGAATCTGGCAAAATCCTTAATCCCATGAAGAAATCCAACCAGGAATTTAAGAACAGGTGTGATGCTGGCAGGGCTGCAACAGGACAGGGACTGAGGCAGCTCCAGAGCAGCCCCAGTTCTCCTGATGGGACCATCTCAGAATCTCCTGCTCAAGGCAACCTGGGAGTGAAAGATGCTACAAATCCCAGATGCAGCCAGAATCCCGAGGCATATTATGGATGCAGTTCCCATTCCCACCCCATCTGCTTTCCCCCCACAAGCCACACGTCCCCCTCGCACCCCTTGCTGTAATTTGGAGCTAATTCCACCTCAAATGTTACTTCTTCCTTCTGCTCATTCTGTTCCAGAATCTTTCCCTCCCTTCCCAGGTGTGCAAGGGTCCAGCTCATGGCGTTATTTATAGGAACAGCCAATTCCAAGGGCTATGTCCCCTCCACAGCCCTGGCACCCACCCACATGCAGACACTCAGCACAGCCTGGTCACAGGAGGGGCGCTGAGGACCGAGCACGGTCACCACAGTTTTGGGATGAATTCCCCGAGTTAGTCCCCAGCCAGGGCCACAGGAGCTCTCCTCCCTGTGGCTGAGTGTGCAGGAGCCCCTGCAATCCCCTCACCCGTGCCAGCAGCACCCCCAGACCTGTTGCTGGCTGTCAGCACCCTCAGACAGCTCTCACCTGGCGGTAGCTGCAGCCATTCCCAGCAGGTCATCCCCATCCCAGTATCCTGCTCCTCGCTGCACCATTTCAAGCAGGCTCCCCCTTGGAATCCTCTCGGCTGTTTGGGATGTCTGTGTATGCTGCTCGTCCTTGGGGGGGGTGTGGCACTTGGTGCCACGGGGCTGCACACTCCAGTGGCAGGAGCTGATGGACACAGCCCTCCCAGCAAGAAACCTTCCCAAAGCAACATTCCCAAATGCTTCCTTCAGGGCTTCTAAGGCCTTGCTGAGGAAAGCTTTTGCCACCACCACCTTCCCTGCCTCAACAGCAGAGACTCAAGTATTCCACTGACAGTGGATGTCCAGGGCAGACTGGAAAAAAACCAAGGCAATCCTTGCCCATCCTGCTGCCACTTGCTCCATTTCCATGGAAAACCCCAACAGATCACTCCCCCCGAGGCCTGGAGCACTCAAAACTGTTCCCAAGCACTGCTAACGCCCCACAAACTCCACGTCTGGGTGGGGACTTTGGGCAGGGGAGGGAAGAATAGCCCAGCACTGGTTTGTTTTCTAAATCAATACCATTTTTCAAATTTATTTTTTAAGAATTACTTCTAATATATCTTTCTCACAGAAGGAGGGAATAGGGAATGTTCTCATTCCATCTGTAAACACTGAAATACAGATCTGGGAAACCAGGGAAGAGACACAAAAAAGTGCATTTTACAAAATTATCAACTAAAATATATTTTACATGTATTACGCTTCGATTTAAATTCTACCGACTGCATTTTTTTCAGTTTCAAAAAATATTTCCATATCTAATAGATTAAAAAAGCAGGAAATCTTTTCATTAGGGATAAGACATTTCAATTCATTTACATGCTGTTTGCACAACAGCATCAGCAACCACGTGAACCTCAAAGTTCATGGCCTGAAGCAGATTCAGCATGACAAGAGTCAGTTTTGTCCTCTCCAGAGCCAGGCTGGAGCCCATTCTGGACTCAGGGCAAGGATAAGGTCTCTGCTATCTGGAGAGGAGCCAGGACAAGGTGGGAGCAGGGGGCAGAAGGAGGAATTTCAGAGGTTCCAAGGCCCTGACTGCAGCAGTGCTCAGATTCTCCCGGCTGGTGGGTCTCGAAGCATTCCGTGTCCAATGGCACTGTCAGAGGGAAATGCCCACAGCAGCTCATCTGCCTCAGGCTGCGGGGCAAAGGAGTCCCCTTGGAGCCAATTTAGGGCTTCCCATCCCCTCCCACCAGCCCTGGGGTGCAGCTGCTCTGCTCCCCCCCCCATGCTCTGCCCATGGCCAGGCAGCCACCATTCCCTCTGTGCCATGGGCAGGAGCAGCTCTGCTTCTCCGGCCTCCTCCCTCCTGGCTACAGGGGAAAAGCATTTCATATTCTCCCCCAGAAGCACCAGAGGCCACGTTCTCCAATGTCTCCTTGTGCCCCTTCATCCGAGTGTCCCCAAAGTGCCACCACCTCCCACCCCAACACAGCCCCCCCACGTCATTCCAAGCGATCCCCAGTGCCAAGCGAACTGTTAAGGAGAGATCTGGGTGATCCCTTTGACACCAACAGTATCTTGAGGTATAAGTGAGAGAAGATGCTTCACCTGCCAATTCTTGCTTGCACACCTGGGATCTCCCTTCCTGGAGCTGGGTGTTCTCCCTGGGCTAAGCAGGAGGGAATGAACAGGAATTTTCCAGGGGGAATCACCCACTGGCAGCAGGGAGGCACCTGTGCCAGACCTTGCCATCCCCTCAAACCATCGTCTCCAGACACGTTCCCCTCTTTGGTATGTAGAGCAAATCTCTGGAGGACTCCTGCATTTCTGGACTATTCCACATAAGGGATTGGATGCCACAGGGTTCTCTTTCCAGGATGGGCAGGCGAGCAGCTGTTGGAGCAAGGTGACCAGCCCTGCATCCCCAGGGAACACAGGGAATGCTGCTTCCACCGACAGGACAACATTAAAGCAGAATGGACACTTCCACCATGGAACACAAGTGCAGAAGCCCCAAAAGACTGGAAAAACACAGGTTCCTTGTTTCAGTGAGTGTCTCCATCCAGCAGGAACGGGGTGACACGGGCTCGGCTCTCCTTCTGTCCGGTAGTGCAATCTCGGGCTGGGCTCCCAGCTCGGGGCAGTGACTCCCCAGGATGTGATGCTGTCCTTTGGTTTGCTTTGGGATTAACTCCAAGTTTGTGTTGAGATAAGCTGAGGGCTGCCTGGGATCTGAGGGCTGTCTGGGATCTGTACAGGTAAGGCAAGAGGCAGGACCTGCGGGGCTCAGGCCGCATGGTCCACGCGAACCTTTCCCGATGCTCAGGCCCTCTGAGGAGCCACAAAGCCACTTTGGTGAGCTTGCTCGGACACTGGGATGAGTTTGGAGCAGGGAAGCCGACGGCTTTGACAGCAGCCCCAGGATCGGGACATTCACACAGGGAGGGAATTCAGAAAAGCCAAAAACACACAAGAAACGGGTTTGCCACTTCCCCCTCCAGCTTCTTCCCACTGCAGACACGCAGGGACGAGCAGGGACTGTAAACGATGTTACAGGAAACTAACTGGGAAAGGAAGTGGAAAACCCACGGCCCTCAGAGCCAGCAGAGGAAGGGCAACCCTCGGAAGAGAAGAGGAAACGTGGTGCTCACGGGCAGAGCCCACTCTGTGAGCTCCAACCTTCCGAGCAACACGCGCCGCTGGGCGCTGGGCTTTGGGAACGGGGCACGAGACCCTCCAGACACGGCCAGGACACCTGGACCCCGGGGTGCAACACCTACAACCCTGTCAGCTCCCTCTACTCCAAGTCCCAGTCCAGGTGGTGAAACCTGGAGCAGCGAGGTGAGGGAGGAGAAAGACGAGGGAGAACAGGAGTCACCTCTTCCCCTGATGGACCAACACCTATCCAAGCACGACACAAGGCCACTCTGCGTCCAGGCAGCTCCCAAAGCTGTATTTTGTAGGTGCTCTCACCCCCTGGGAATCCTCAGAGTCTGTCCCGTGGGACAAAAGAAACTCTCCTGTGCTCTGCCAAGGAACTGGGCTCAGTTCAGGTCCTGAATCCCACCAACCCATCCCAGGCGGACTCAACGCTGCACCGACACGCCCCTCCTGCACATCCCCACCTTCCCCTAGCCACGGCTCCGCATTGCTTCCTGGCTTTTATCCCCTGCAAGCCTTCCCAATAGATGCATCTCTAGATACATATATAGATATAGATTTACATCTGCAAATCCCTATATCTATATACATACATTTATTTTATACGTATATATTTTCATTTATGCTTTGAACGAAGTGCTGTGCTTTCAACCGCTGCCTGCCCTTCGGCGGGCTCCGCTGCCCGCGCTCCCCAGCCCCGGGACGGAGCGCGGGGCGCTCCCGCCTGCAGCAGCACGGGGGGAGCTGGGAGTGCACAGGTGGCCCAGACCGTCGGCTCCTGCCCGCCCGCCGCGCCCCTACTGCGGGTTCTTCAGGATGCGCCCGTGCCTGAAGTCGTAGACGTGGCGACAGAGGAAAACCAGCTCCGGGTCCGTGTCCTCGGGCACCTTGCGGTGCAGAGGGGTGGAATACTCCTCCGAGGGAGGAACCATGATGGTCTTCCTGCCCGGGATCCCTTCGACTCGACGCTTTGCCAAGGCACAAAATCTGCAGGGCAGTCACGTCGCAAGAGTTAGCGTGGGATGGAGGCAGGGAATGGTTTGGGTGGGAAGGGACCCTAAAGATCATCCTGTTCCAACCCCTCCCACGGGCAGGGACGCCTTCCACTAGCCCAGGTTGCTCCAAGCCCCATCCTACCTGGCCTTGGACACTTCCAAGGAAGGGGCAGCCACAGTTTCTCTGGGCAGCCTGTGCCAGGGCCTCCCCACCCTTACAGGGAAGATTTTTTTCCTACTCTCTGCCTGTTTGAAGCCATTCCCCCTTCTCCTGGTACCCCTGGCCCTTGTAAACAGTCTCTCTCCATTTTTCCTGGGGGCTCCTTCAGGCACTGGAAGGGGCAATTGGGTCACCCCGAAGCTTCTCTTCTCCGGGCTGAACAATCCCAATTCTCCCAGTCTTTCCTCACAGCAGAGCTGCTCCCTCTAATCAAGCTGTGCAGCACCAAAGATGACAACAATTAATCCCCCTGCTTACATACTGCACTTTTACTGCTTACATAGCAGCACTAACATTTGGGAGCCCCTGAGAAGAACACAAGAGGCTGGGAAAGGGGCTGGAGCCCCAGGAGCAGCTGGTGGGGCTCAACCTGGAGAGGAGACTCAGGGGGGACCTGGAATTCTCTCCAACTCCCTGATCTTGTCAGGGTGGAGCTGGGGGAGGATCAGGCTCTGCTCCCAGGGAAACAAGGGACAGTTCAAGAGGATACAGCCTCAAGCTGTGCCAGAGGAGGTTTAGGTTGGATATTGGGAAGATTCCTTCAGGGAAAGGGCTGTTTAGTGCTGACACAGGCTGCCCAGGACAGTGGTTGAGTCACTGTCCCTGGAAGGATTTAAAAGCCAAGTGAATGTGACACTTGGGGACATGGTGGCCTTGGGGAATGGCTGGACTCAGTGATCTTAAGGGTCTTTTCCAAGTGAAACATTCCACGATTCTACACAAACCACACGCACAAAGAATATGGAGTGCCTGCAGCACAGCGAGTGTCACTCCCTCAGCTCCACCCCACCACAGCCTGCAGGGCTGGAACAGCCGGGACGGCTGGAAACGGGAGGAGTGAGAGAGCCTGGAGGCAGGGGAGGTTTTGGAGGAGCAGCAGGTTCAGAGCTCCACCTACCTGCAGTACTCTGCGAAGGTCAGCACGTAGCACTTCTCCTCGATGCAGGCGACGCTGTTCTCATCCTGGTGCCGGGATGCAAAGATCTCATTCTGCAGGAGGGAGGGGGGGAAGGAAGAGGTCACTCAGCTGGCCAGGACCAGCCCCACACCTTCACCCATCACCTTACCGGGGAGTCATCAGAGCATGCCCACAGTAAATACCCTTTAGAGCCAATATTCCACATCATCCAGACACCTTCCAGCTGTTCTGTGCACCAGCAACACACCAGCACAGCAAAGTCTGCCACCATTTACCCCTGCCCACCACATTTTGTGAGGCAGAGTACCCAAATCCCACGTGTATTGCCAGTGTTACAAAGCTCTTCAGCAGCAAGGTCACTGCCAGCTTCACCCCCCGCCTCCCCTTTCCTCATGGATTCCCTAATCCATCTCTATACCAAAGCCAAAGGAATCCCTTCTTGTCCAATCCTTTCCTCATCCCAATTTAATTGAAAAGGCTGGTTTAGTGAGAAAAGTAGCAACGACCTGCTTTTAAAATCGTGGAATAGAATCCTGGAATAGTTTGGGTGGGAAGGGACCTTAAAGCTCATCCAGTCCCACCCCCTGCCATGGGCAGGGACACCTCCCACTGTCCCAGGTTGCTCCAAACCCCGTCCAACCTGGCCTGGAACACTTCCAGGGATGGGGCAGCCACAGCTTCTCTGGGCAACCTTCCCCTCATTTTTTCCCAGAGTAATTTAGGGAACTTGGCTCTGCAGCAAGCAGGACTGGTTAAATATGGGGCAACCTGGACAGAGCCACTGGAAAAGAATTCCAGGTGTGGTTAGATCAGCAGAGGTGAACTCTGGGAACAAGGATTCCCTGCAGGCTCCACTTCTGCTCCCAGCCCCGAGGAAGGAGGCTGGAAGGGAAGAATCACAAAAGGGTGACCATTTGAGGACAGGGTTAATCAGGGACACTGGGAATGCCACACCTTCCTTCTGCACCCTGGGCTTCTGCTTTGCTCCTTACATCAAAACTTCCTGAGTCACCTCTGGCAAGCCCAGCCCAGCCCTCAGCCCAAGCTCTCTCTTGTTTGAAGGCCTGTGTAATTAAGCAGGTTTGCAAAAACCAGGCTTAATTTCTCCTGGCATTCTTCCTGGACTAAACCACAACTGGATACACTCACCTTTCATGTATAAAGTACCACAGTTTGGTTTAGAAAGTCACCTGTGCCCTGCAAGCCAGGCAGGTACAATTCCCTCTCTTCTCCCCAGTCCTGCTCCCACCTCCTCCCCTTCCCTTTCTATTTAAAAAGGAATAAAAATTAAAAAAAAAAAAAAAAGCACCAAGAACTTAAAATTCGTTTGAAAACAGCAATAAATTCTCCATTCCCAGTTAAAACCAGCTTGTTCTGTCGCCCAACAGACGCCCATGCAAAGTAGAGCAAAGCTGGAAGTCACAGTGATTCACGTGTTATTCCTTTAAAAAGTAACTCCATTATCCTGGCAGGGCATCCTCGAGTCACACTGCAGCTCTCATCATAAACCCCTACAGGGCAAGGATGATGCATCCACGTTTCTGCACAAAACTCACATGGTTTTGGGGTTCAGAAAGCGGATTCTGGGATTTTTTACAAGGCAGCACATGATACAGGCACTCCAGTGTCCTGCAAAACGGCAGGAGGAGCTTTTGCACTGAGCTCTGTGGGAATTAGAACGTCCTTTTGGAACAGCATCTGACCTTGATCCAGTCTCAACTCACTTTTCCTTACTCCTGTGGCAACAGCTAAAATGACTTTTCACTTGACACACAGAACTCACCTGGTGCATGCTGGGGTTGCGGCCTCCCTGAGTGTGCTCTGGCCTGTAGTACCACAGGAGGCTCATCATCAGCTCCCCTGCAACGACAGCCCAGGAAACACGTCAAGCCTCCGTTTTCTCAGAGTGTTTTCCCACCAGTTCCCAGCTTCTCCCTGCTCCTCCATCCCTCTCATTCCCACAGCGCTCAGGGACGGGGAGGCAGCTGTGAGTGATAAATATTTCATGCTGAACTAGGTGAACTTTTGTTACAGCAAGAGGCTGCCTGGAGTTTGCCACGTTGCTTTTCCACTACACCTTCACCTCCTTCTCCTGGGGTTACAACATCCAAAGGGGGCCAGTTAGGCACAAAAACACCCCCAAAGACTCGAAAATCAAATGTTTCCACCTGGACAAAGAATCCAGTCAGCACACAAGCCGGAAAAGATGCTCATCCAAAGGTGGGAACTCGCAGCATTGGCTCCCAGATTCAGGCCAGAATTGATGCTGTGGTGACAGGACCAGGATGGGCCTCACAACACCTGGATTTATCTTTTTTAAACAGATTTTTTTGGCTTGGGTTTTTTTTTAATTCCTTTTTAAGCAAGACCTGTACTTGAAAACATTCGGCTCATCCTCCTTGGCTCAGTCAGACACCAGACCTCCTCATAAATCCCCACTATCTCCCATCACCACCTCTCCTGGGGTCCACCAGGAGCTGCTGCAGAACAGCCCCTGCTCCCACCAGCTCCCAGCCCAGATGTTGGATTGGAGCAAACAGCAGCTCCCCAGATGTTTTCTGCAATGAAATAATACGGGAGATCACTGCTAAGACAGGCACTTGGCAGATATGATGTGTTTTCACATCCAGAAAGATTTCCACTATCAGTCCCAGACTAGTGATTAAGGAGCATTTCAGTTCCTGGAACAATCCAAAGGGAACGCACAGAGCTCACCTCCTCTCCATCACCCTGGTACCCTCCCGAGCCCGCAGCTCTCCCGAGGTCCCCCCTGCTTCCAGCCCCCTCTGCCGGGCCCAGAGGCAGCAGGGGCTCTTCTGGCACAGTACCTGTCTTGGGGTCTTCCCACAGGGCCGAAATCTTGGCGACATAGGGCATGGATTTCTTGCGGGGCCCCGATTTGAGGAGGACGGTGTCCCGCACGCGGATGATCTCCCCGTCCCTCTCCACGGCCTGGTAGCTCTTGCGCACGGCTGGCTCCGGCTCGTTCTGCAACACACACGCCACAACCACCCCAGTGAGCAGGCAGAAAGGGAAGAGCCTGGGGTTTGCCACCCCAACCCAAGACTCCTCTTTCCTGCTGTGAATTCCAGCCTTCTCAGGGCTGGGCGCTCCCAGATCTCCGAGGGACGTCACGCAGCGCAAGGTGCCCCGTGTGGCATCTCTGTTCCCACCAGGTTGGTTCATAACAACAAGGATCACTTCAAATGAGTCATTTTTTCCATGGGTTTGCTGTTCACAGGTAAAAGGAGGCCAGCAAGGAACAGCATCCAAGTGCTCCAGGCCACGCGTGGCCATGGCTTCCAAATAAACCAAAAGCCAACTATTTCTCCTGTGTCGTGCTGGGAGTGAGGAGCAGCTCATCAGCAGGGCAGCACTTCCCACAGAAGCCCCTACTGCTGAAATTAATACTCCTATTTCAAGTTACAACACATTTGCTCCTTCAATGCTGCACAAACCCCCAGAATCTTCAGGAAATTTTTCTTTCCACCTGCCTACCTGGATGTCTGCTCTTCCTTCCCATCAAAAGCACAGAAAACTAGGTGTGTTTTGAATGCTGTGTGTTTCTCTGATAAAAACATTGTAAGAAAACCAATAAAACATGAAATACTTGACATGAAGAGGGCAGGGAGTGGCACAGAGGCTGTGGCAAATCTTTCCTTAGCAGGATTATTAATTATTCCTTTGTACCCTCTGACAGTACAAAACCGTCACTTTTGGGACTATGAACGGGGGGTTTTCAGTTTGTTTTTGCTCTGAATTTCTTTTCAGAACACCTGAGCAGGCTGGTTTTACCTCCTGCCACATCACCCAGGCAGGACTGGAAGCATCTGAAGGAGATTAAGGCCACATTGCTCCTTTGGGGTGTCACAGTCCAAGGGGTGGACGCACAAGGCCAAGTCCCTGCTCCACAGGCTTCATCCTGGCACCTGCACTCAGCCCCAGGGGTGAAGTTTCAAAAGCTGCCCTGGCTGATGCTCTCAGCAGCCCGGGGTTGTGCCACCACACCAAGCAGCAGCACAGACCCTGCCTGGAGCACGGCTCTCCTTCCTGCTGGCATTTACTGCACATCCACACCCTGTCCCACCTTCCCAGACACCGCGTGGGGCCACGTTCCAGGCTCTTATGCTTTAATAAGATGAAGGGCATTGCCTTCTCCCTCAACTGAAGGGGACTACACTGGAGTTAATTGAATTCCCTGGCAGGAAGTCTCCCATCTTGCAGGAGACAGTCTCTGCCCCCGCACAACAAATGGGAAAGTACAGACAAGAAAAACCCCTGGAGGAGCAACCGGCCATACAGGCAAGGGGGTTTTGGATGTGAGGAAGAATTCCATCTGGGAGCCAGGACACTGTCTCATTCCTCTGTGCTCTGGAAGACTCCTGCAGGGCTACGCAGCCCTCAGTGAGAACCACCTTAGGAGAGCTGCCCCTTATAATGAGGGTAAAACATTCCCCACTCCCTCAGACAGGTTTGCCCTGCCCAGGAGGAAGGAGGATGATCCCGGCAAGGACGGACTCACATGAGCCACGGGTGCCACCCTTGCACATGCCAGAGCCGGGAGGATCCACCAGCTCGGTGTTCCAGCTGAGACCAGCACAGGAGCAGCAGGTTCTCCTCCCTTTCCAAACCCCTGTGCAAGGCAACACGGCAGCACCTGAGAGAACCAAGCCAGCAGCGGCTCTGCTCCCGTGTGGCATTCCTCTGAGAACACTCCGGATAGCGCCCGGTGACCATCTCCAGCCTGAAGCAAGACCCAGAACCTTCCCCCCTTCCTGCCCTCAGCCCCTGAAGGTGCACAAATCCCCCCCCGCAGAAGCCAGCACTCCACACCTACCACGACGTAGACGGCCTTCTCGCAGGCTGTGCCCACGGGGATCCAGCCGTTGGTCGCTCTCCGCCGGCTGATCCGCTGCTGCTTGGGGTGGGAATGAGCTCCCGCTGCTTTGCTGTTGGAGGCGTGCAGGCAGCCCGGCGTGTTCCGCAGCCCGGACTTGGAGCCGCTGGGAGGCTTGGAGCTCTGTGGACATTCTCGGGCCATGGTCTGAGGGTCAGAGTTGGGGGTCTGCAGGTGAGGGACGGGCTCTGCAGCCGGTGGCACGCTGGGAACGGGGCATCCTGAGAGCGGGTGGGCAGGAGAGGCGGGGTGTCCTGCCACCGGGATTGTGAGGTTCAGCTGGTCCAGAGACTTGCAGCCTTCTGACGGGAGGGAAGAAAAGAGACACGGATCTCAGCTGAAACACAAAGCAACCACGCGGCCAAGACCGCCCCAAACCACCGGCGCGTCCCCCCGCAACTCCCTGTGTTGCATTACAGCAGCAGAGCCCCTCCAGGCTGTAATTCCCTTTTGCACTGTCACTGGACCCTAACAGCAAAGGCATTCCCGAGCCTGCGTGCTCCAGCGCTCCGCCGATGACACTGCACCACAACAAACCCAGCTGAATCCCAAGGAACGCCAGCCAGGAAGACACACAAGGCTGGCCAGTGTCCAAAGCAGTTCCAGCCTGTCAATATGTATAAAAGAAATAAAAGGCTTAGGGGAACGATGGGAAGGATTAAATCGCAGTAGCAGCAGCAGCCAGCTCCTTTCAAAAAGCCAAATTCCACTAATCAGGGAAAATTGAGAAGATTCTCCAAATTAAGTCCAGAAGGATGAAACAAGGTGGAACACGACCGCAAGACGCTGCACCCTCAGCAAAACTGTGTCCCTGCAGCAGACACAGGAACCACAACAGCCTGGAGTTTGGCTGACACTGCCTCTCGGAGCATCCCAGAGCACCTCGCTCCGCTCAGGAGTCACAACGAGCCTCAACCCAGGCCGATGGAAGAGCCAGTCAGATTGGAATTGCCTCCTGTCAGCAGGAGAAAAAAGCTCCTGGACCAATACAGGACACACCTCTGTTCCCTAAACCTGAGTGTGCCTTTTGGGGTGACCAACGGGCAGCTCTGGGCAGGCTCCAGGAGATGCCTCAGACCAGAGCATGTCCCAGCAAAGCCACTTGCAAATCTGAAGGTGAAAATTCATCCAAAGGCTTCAAAGTCTCTTTGGAGAGATGGACAGCTGTTGCCCCCAGCCTGCCACCTGCAATGGAACAGTTTGAGGGATGCCACAGACCATCATCATCATCACCAACCCCGAGTAGCAAATGCCAGAGGAACTCCCTGGAGAGCTGGGATATCAGGGTGTGGGCCCAGGCAGGCACAGCACCACAGAGCAGGGTGGTCCTCTCAGGTATTTTCCTTACAAAAGCAGTTTTTAGGGATTCCTTCCTCGCTTGCACTTCCAGCCTCTCCGACAGCACCAGCACTAAAGCAGCTCTCTCAGCCTATCCCACCTCACTCCCACCCCTCTGCTTCCACACTGCCCAAGATCACAGCCCAGTCCTTTGATGTGTACCACACAGACACTGATATTCCCCCGTGGACACCTGAACACACCAGATCAGACTGACACAAGACAAGGCATGTGGCACATCAAGCTGGAGCCCTCAAACCACTGCTCTCAGATGGGAGTCTGCTGCTTGCAGACTAAGTGCTCCTTCAGTTCACTAAAATACCCCACTCTAGGGAAGGAAAATATTCCAGAGGTGCACAATTACACAAAAATCAACCCCTAAGCACAAGTCCCCATTAAGATTCTCAGAGACCTCCTTATAGGCTTCAGTCCACAAACCAAACCCTTAATGATTCCGGTGCTGCAGGTTTTTGAATCCAAGTTGCTCACAGGAAGGAAATCACGGCAGTGGGGTGACACACTGCTAAATGCCCACTCCTGGAACTGCTGCTTCTCCTGCCAGCTCTGTGAGGAACCACGAGTCCACAGGGCAGGCTGAGCTCCAGGAAACACTCAGCGTGCATCCTTCTGGCTGCACAAACTCAGAGGCACCAGCGTGCAAAATGCGAGGAACAAAGTAGAGTGGTATGACCTCGGGGCACTACAGGGGAACTGTCAGGCAAGAACACACTGCTGAGCTGGTTGTCTCGTGAGCATTCCGCTTCTAGGAACTCTGAAGCCACCAGCGAACCCTGTCTGGCTCCTGCTGTAGGAAGCAGCACCAAGACAGCAGGGATATTTCGGGAAAATGGAAATTATACTTCAACCAAATGTTCCAGGGTTTCAGCAGCTTCCTACAACGGAAGATGACAAAGTCTTGCTCGAACCAAAACTCCATCCACCTACCTGAAAATCTGCTTTCAGCGGGTAAGTCGTGCCAGCTCTTGGCTGGAACACGTGCTGAGCGGGAAGATCCGGCGCTGGCACTCCCAGCAGCTGGAGAAGCAGCCTCCTCTGCAGACTGCCTGCTCACAGCACTGTCCAGCCTGATGGCTTTGTACCAAGTGCTGGTGTCTGATAACCCCCACACGACACTTTTAAATATTTAAAAAGCTGTTTTTCAATCGCAGAGGCAAAGCTCCGAGGGAGAGCAGGAGGTCTGAAAAGCAGGTGGGGGACAGAGGACAGCCAGGCAGGCAAAGGCTTTGCCACATGCCCTCACCCCTCCTCATTTCAGGCTTTCATGGTCAGACACTGAGAGGAAAGACAGGACCAGGAATTCCCAAGCTAACACTGCACCCAGTTTGATCCCCGGGAACCTCCAGCATCCGCCCAACCGAATCCCTGCGCAGCCCTGCCAGCTCCGATCCATGGAATCCCAAAAGCCTGCTTGCCATTCCAGCCTGCGGTGGGAAAAGGCAACACCTCCCTCACAGGCTCTGCGAGGACGTTCAGCCTCCCGAGGGAGACTCGGGGACGAGAGCAACAAGCGATGCCGGCGTGCTCGGAGCGGCCCGGCGGGATGGCCAGGAGCCTCCCGGAGCATGTAGGAACCAAACCCCGCTGGTTTCACACAGATCAAAGCTCAGCCTCAGCCCCAGCATGACAAGTCATGAGTCACCTTCTCGCTGCCCGAATCCTTTCACCCGATTCTCTGCTTTCCACACCAATGAGACCTCTCAGTGGGAAAAACCCTCCGGGCCAAACACGAGGGGAGGGGAGGCGGGGAGGCGGGTTCGGAGCCCAGACACCGCGCAGAGGCAGCACTCGCCTCCCGGCAACCGGACCCGGGAGCAGCCCCGCTCCCTCCCAGCAGCGCCGGCCGGGCTCTGCCCGCGCTCGGCACCTTACCTGCTGCAAAAGGCATTTTGTAGGGGAAGCTGTTCCGTCCCGCGTGCACGCTGCCCAGCCGGCCCTCGGGCACATGCACGACCCCGCAGACGCTGTAGCTGCTCAGGGCCGCTCCCTCCCCGCAGCAGTACGGGGAGCTGCACCAGTGCAGCGGCTGCAGGTGGGCGCCCGACGGCAGGGAGCCGGGAGACACCAGGAGCCCCTCGCAGGTGGCGGCCTGCGACAGCTCCTCCTTGGGATAAACGGAGCAGGGGGAGTAGCCACTGTATCCGCTTTGGCCATAATAAACGTAAAACCCGTTCAACGGAGTCAGATCCGAGGATTCGTAGAGACATCCGCAATCCGCGTGGTTCCCAGGCACAGGCAAGGGAGGGAACTGCTGCACGGGGAAGGAAGGCTGATGGAATTCCTGTTTGGGGGTCGGGGATTTCTCTCCGGGTCTTCCATACTCCGGCTTCATGGAAGCTTGTCCTCCCATGAGCAAAGGCAGTCTGTGGTAGAAGCCCTCCGTGCTCGCGTAGGAGCCGGACAGCGACTCGTAGGGGACGGGCTCTGTCGTCCCGTAGAGCCTGGAAGAGTCCCTCTGCTCCCCCTTCCCAAAGGTGCCCAGGGCCTGGCCTTGCCAGCTGTGCTGCCCGTCCATTTTTAAGCTGGCCGCTTCCTTCTTGGGTTTGACACAGTTCTTCCTGCTGGCTTTGGCCCATTTGAGCGTGGATTTCGAGCAGTGGTTCTCGGACTTGCCCTCTCCGTCCGATTTACTCCGCTGCTTCAGGGGCTGGTCTTTCTCGTGGGTCAGCTTCAGGAAGGCCACGGCGTTGAGGCTGGCCAGTCTCTTTGGGGTGGGATGGTAGGAGACGGCGCCGTCCTCCCTCTTTGTCCCGTCGTCAAAGACCTCGTCCAGCGGATGCTCACAGCTACTGCATTTCGGACCGGGCTCGTGCCGGTTCTTTCCTCTCCCTGCTTTCGCAGCCGGTTTTTCCAGCGCAGGCCAGGTGTCACCAGCTTTGCACTGCAAGCCCTTCAGGGCACAGTCCCCGGCGGCCTTCCCGGCGTCCCTGCGGAAGCGCCGGCCGGATAACAAGCCGTCGTCCCGTTCGAAGAGCAGGTTGTTCACGGCCTCGGCGTTCAGCGAGGCCAGACGGCGCTTCCTGGGCTCCGACGGGGCGGCGCCGAGCTCCTGCTCCGGGCCCGGGCGAGCGGCCGGGCACTTCTCCCCGGGTGAGTCCCGCTTCCCCGACCCCACGGGCTGAACCTGTTCGGAGAACAAACCCTCCATCCAGCTGGGCAGGTGCTTCTTTTTACAGCTCGGGGTCTGCTTGGACAGAGACCCGGCCACGTCCTCCAGCCGGGTGAGCAGCACCTTGCAGGTCTTTTTGCTCACCGAGGGCAGCAGGCGCCGGCGCAGCGGGTACGTCTTGCGCGCCTCCCGCGGGCTCTTGCTCTTGGGAGTCCCCACGAAGCCACGGGCGCAGTTCGGAGCCTCCGAGGAATCCCCATCCCGCTGCTCCCCGCCGGCCCTGTCCATCCTCCTGCTGCCCGCCGGGGACGAGGCCTGGCCAGCACAACCCGCTGGATGTTTCAGAAGGAAAAGCTGTTTCTTCCGGGCATGCGTCATAGGATCAATGTCCAATCCTGGGAACGGACAGGAGAAAACAGCTGTTAATGCCGCTGAGAGGGACCCCTCTCCTCACACAGCACCCACTGCCACTTAGGGAGCATTTGGGGAAGCTGGTTTCTACACAGCCCAGCCTATTTGGGCCATGGCCAGTTAAGCCAATTAAGAGACGGGACGCAATTAGATGCGGTTTAATAGCAGGCCACGGAAAACGATAGTAATTAAAAGCGAGGTGGTGATGGCAAATGCCACAGCAGCTGGTCACCCAGCTCCCTCTCGCACCGATGCTGCTCCCAACTCATTACAATTCCCCGTCAAATCCGCAAAATCTGAAGGCTGGTCCAGGGCACGGAGCAGAACTAAACCCCAGGCTGTGATTTCCTGCGTGTTGATACAGGCAGGCTCTTCCAGTGTCATTTCCTGAGACAATTAAGGGAAAGAAAAACAGAAAGTCCACCTACTCAGGTGAAACGAAAACCTGGGCTACTGAACAGAGACCTGCCAACATTAATGACCTAAATCCATGCAAATCCCTGTGCAGGTTGGAACCTGGCTGCCTGCTGCTCCTCTCGCTCCCTGGGAAGTTGTGGGCATCAGACACCAAATCACACTGGGCAGAGAGGGCCCTAAAGACACACTTATGGGAGGAAAAAGAAGCCTGGGCATCCCAACTTACCCAGCAAACCAAACCTGATTTTTAATCAAGGAATTGTGCAGTCTGAAGGAGCACACACTCGCACAAGAAGCTGCAGGTCCAATGCTAAGGCAGGATGCGAGTGGGTGATACCAACCTATAAACGTTAAAAATGTCAGTCTAAATGAGCAATAGTGGAATAGATTTAATTAAGTCTGTCTCTGAGCATCACAAACAGCAGAAAAGGACAATTACTTGTGTTTAATGGCATTTACAAAACAGTCAAATCCCATCTATTGGCACCAAAGAGCTGATCTATGTGTCAGCATCCACCTAGGAGGGGTTTGCTCGTCCCTGCAATCAGGATTTGGGCTGGAACTCCCCTCAATTGACACTGGTCTGCCACTTTTGAGGCGTTTAATTAAAGCTCCTACTGCTTTGGCAGTGATTAGAACAAAGCTCCCGAATTACAAGAACTGTTCATTTGATATGGTTTAATCAAGCTGATAATTAGATTATCTATTTGAAATAAGCCTGATGTGTTTTAATTGACTTGCTTATATATGTGTTAACTAAGGCAAATTCAGGGATTGAAACCTGCTGGGGTTTGCACGGTGCTTTTCTGGATGTCAGGCTCTTCCTGATGTGTTTGGGGGTGACCGAATCCTTCCACCCCGTTAAACACTGGATATTTCCCAGGGCTGGTGCCCCGACAGGACAGCTCGGTGGGGAGCAAACGTTTATGTGTCTCCACGTTTCCCTCATCACAAATTTGGGAATTAGGAGAGTCAAATCGGATGGAATGTCCTCCAAAACTGGAATTCTTCTCGCACAAGAGGCAAAACTGACCACATGCCACCTCTGGAGTTTGGAAGAGGGCTGTAATTTAAAAACTGGCTCAGGCAGAGCAGGGTATGGCAGTGGCACACCAGGCATCCAGCAGATCCGTGCCCTGAAGAGGACAGCTCTTCCCAGGCTGTATGGACCAGTGGTTTCCTTGCAACTCTCATCCTATTTTCTGTTGTCCCTACTGAGAGACTGAGCCTTTGGCAGAGGTGGAAAACCCAAAATAAATAGCCTGAAACCCTGGTATCATCCACCTTGTTCTCCTCAGGCTTCCACAGGCAGGAGCCTGACTCAGCCTGGCACCACAACATCCTGGGGGTTTAGTGCCCAAATCACTTGGAATATCTATTAAAAAAAATACGTAACAAATATTAAAAGTGTGACTTTGCTCACACCATGGCTGCTCTGAAGTTAGGAAAAGGTTGGGAGAGATTGAGGAAAGAGGTTAAAGAGAATTGGAGAAGAGGAGCTTTGGGGTGACCTAATTGTGGCCTTCCAGTGCCTGTAGGGAGCCCACAGGAAAGATGGAAAGGGACAAGGGCCTGGAGTGACTGGACAAGGGGGAATGGCTTCCCACTGCCAGAGGGCAGGGTTAGGTGGGGTACTGGGATGAAATCCTTCCCTGGGAGGGTGGGCAGGCCCTGGCACAGGGTGCCCAGAGAAACTGTGGCTGCCCCAGCCCTGGGAGTGTCCAAGGGCAGGTTGGATAGTGGAAGGTATCCCTGCCCATGGCAGAGGAATGGAATTCAATGAGCTTTAGAGTCCCTTCCAACCCAAACCTCTGCAGGATTCTGCAATTCATTTGCAGCAGCTGAGGAACAAACCCCATCCTCAGTGTGCCTGACTTCCCCAAAGTCTTCCCACACCTCCCCAATCACTCATAGTTCGGCGTTTGCTTCAGGAGGGGGATGTTCCTGCCACCAGCTCACCTGGGATCCAGCAATCCCTTCTCTTCCCTCAGTGTAGCACAGACACAGAGCTTTTGAACACTGCTCAAAACCCAACCCTCTGACAGGCAAGTGCTTCATCCCTCAAACCAGAGCTCTGCCGAGCCTCCCTCCAGCGAGTATTGTGCTCCTGCCAGCTGGGGAGGGAGACTGGCTGAGCTCTTCATCCTCTCTCCACCTTTGTGTTGCTTCACAAGGCAAAGAAAAGCTGCCTGTGCCCAGGAGTCTCTGAAGAAGCACAAGATAATGTGAAGAACTGACATGAAGGGACTGAAACCAGAACCACCCGTTTGCTGCCGGTGGCTGAGGAACCGAGGTGCAATTCTTGGAAATTAAAGTTCCAAGCAGCTGCATCCAGAGCCTACCACGCATTCTAAAGGAAGCTGGAATTGCTGCCTCCTTATCATACAATCCCAGCATGGGTTGGGTTGGAAAGGACCTTAAACCTCACCCAGTCCCACCCCTTGCTGTGGGCAGGGACACCTTCCACTATCCCAGGTTGCTCCAACCTGGCTCTGAACACTTCCAGGGATGAGGCATCCACAGCTTCTCCGGGCACCCCTCCTCTGGCAGCTCCTCCCTCAAACCAAACCGGTCCTGAAAAACTGCCTTGACAGATGTTGAACCCAAACCAGAGCAGGATAAAGAAAAATTAAAACCACTTCTCATTTTCCGCTAGACTAAAAACCACGACCCAAACAGCAAACTCAGGAGAGAGCTGATGGCTCATTAGCAGGAAAAGGAGCAAGTGTGATAACAGCTGCATGTTCTGTAATCACGCAGCTGCAGCATCTGTCTCTCCCTCTCCAGCACTCGATTGCACGGGAAATTAGAAGAAACTAGTCTGGGACTACCCCTTCAAGCCCCATTTCCTCTCCAGAGCTTCTCCACGGAGACACGCGCTTTCCAAGGAGACAGTGCCAAAAGCACAGGAATTAAAGCTTTTAGAGCTCCTCATCCATTTGGCACTTCAGTGACACACAAAGAGTTACGACGGCACCAACCTCCTCCTCTCCCACCGTCCCGACCACTCCCAGCCCCACCTCCTTGCGTCCCCTCTCTCGGCTCCCAATGGAACAGCTGATGCTGTGACAACAGCCCCGTAACTGGGAGTATCAGGAGGACTGGCTCCTTCCTCCCTGCTGCTTTTACAGGAGAGTAATTCCCAGGGCTCTGAGGAACGTGTTGCACCGAGGAAGCCTCCCAGGAGCTCTGGGAAATCCGGATAAATCCCAGCAGCATCAGCAATCTCAGGCTGAATTACCCCAACACCGCGCACGTCCTGGGAGTGCAAACATCACTTCCATCTCAAACTTTCAGAAAATCTGTCACTGTTGGAGCCTGCGATTTGTCTTCCCAGGGTCCAGCCCTGATTTTTCTCTGGGGACCCCCATCATCCACATGCTCTGGAGAAAACTGTTTGCACAGAGCTCATCAGGCTGCAGAAAGGGCTGGATTCTCTCACTCATCACCGCAGCCCTGACCACTGCACCAGAGCAGGGTTAGAGGGGACACTGGGAAGGAATCCTTCCCTGGGGGGGTGGGCAGGCCCTGGCACAGGGTGCCCAGAGGAGCTGTGGCTGCCCCAGCCCTGGGAGTGTCCAAGGGCAGGTTGGAGCCAACGGGACAGTGGGGGGTGTCCCTGCCCAGGGCAAAGGAATGGAATTCAATGAGCTTTAGGGTCCCTTCCAACCCAAACCATTCCAGGATTCTGCAGTTCTATAAAGCACCAGATATTTTAAGTATCACCTGTTTCCACAGGATTGCCTGTTACAACTTGAGACAGGTTCTGTACAGAGCTGCCATGTGACAGCTACACCAACAACACACTAAAAAATGCCTACAAGTAGTTTGAAAAACCAAGTCAAAAATATTCCAAGACAGCTTTTGCAGTCGTGTTTATAGAAGGAACACAAGCTTTGCCAATCAACTTAATCAAGGTTTAAAAAAAAAAATAACCCACACAAGCCCTGCTTGTCTGACTTTTTCATATATGCAAAATGCAAACTGGATTCCTTGGCAGCAGAAGGCTGAGTCTGGTAAAATATCAATCACATGCCACTTTGCTCAGATAGCTCTGGCACCCTTCCTGTTCCACGGACAAAATGGAACAGCAGATTATTCCCAAGGCTTTATTTTGAAGAAGAACAAGGTGTGAGGTTTCTCTGTAGTAAATATTAAAGCTCTTCTATGCCTTCTACTCACACTCCTCCATGGCTGCTCGAGGAGCTTCCTCCAAGCTGCTCAGCTTCAATAATTCAGGCTGTGCTGTGGCTCCATGTACTACACGTGTGGCAGCACACTGTGCTGCCTGTGGGACTTCCAAGGGCAGGTGCAGCCCTGCCAGCCCCTCTCCACGGAGCTGCCACTGCCATCCTGGCTCTGCATTCGGATTTCTCTTCTCCTGCCTCTGCTGCATCTCCCCCCACAAAGGTCTCCAGTCACTCTCTTTTCACTGAGAGCTGCCTCGGGATCCAAAGGCAACGTGTTGCTACTCAAGAAGCTCAAAAGTGGCTTTAGGGGGCAAAAAAACAACACAGGACATTCAGGGGAAGGCAAGGCATTCTCTCAATATTAACTAACTTAACTAATCATCCTGATTTCTGACCCAAAACTCAACTTGGAGCTTTTTTCCCTTCTCCTTTAAATAACTGTCATCTTGTTTCCCTCACCTCAGAGTGTCCCTTAAAACTGCCTGTGCCCCACCTCAGTGTCCAGATCCTTGGCACTGCAGCTCCAGGCACAGACTCCAGGAATTACCATCCCAGAGGAGTGCAGAAGACAGCCTAGATCTTAAAATTTAACAGACACACGTATTTATAACCATGACTTTAAATTTACAGAAGCTTTAAACCCAAGCAGGCAAAGCAAGGCTCTGTTACAGAACAAGCTCATGTAGTATTTTCGAGGATTCTTGTGTTCTGACTCATCCCCAGCTGAAATACACTGACCAGAACTACCTCTTTGGACTAAAACTGCAACCTGGATTATTTTTAGTTCCAGTCTAAGTCCCTCAGATGGTATCAGCTCTCATCTGGAAATACCTTTTGTTTCTATGTGGCTTCAAAAGCAGCAACAGTTCACCCTCAGCTGAGCTGCAAGTTGTCCACACAGCAGAGCAGCTCTCTGGGATTTCATGTTTCCTCCATCAAAGGTTTTGATTCCTCTTTCTATTCAGAGTTTAACAGACATTTCAAAAGAAAACAGACTTTCTACTTCTTTATTCTCGCTTTCCAACCATCCCTTGAAACACCAGCACGAACCCCAGCTGAGGACAAAGGTGACACAGGATGACTTATGCTGAGCACTTCTCCATTTGAGAGCTGCAATCCTAATCCAGAACTCAAGAGAAGACATTGCAGAACTCCTGCATTCCCACTGGAATCCCTGGAGCCAAATCCTTTCCTTCCCCGATTTCTCATGAACTGCAGCACTGCACTGAACCCTGAGCTGAGCCTGAATCTGAATCCAACTTTGCTGGATTTGCACTTAGAATTAAGAAAATCTCATTCTTCCCTGGGAGGGTGGGCAGGCCCTGGCACAGGGTGCCCAGAGAAGCTGTGGCTGCCCCATCCCTGGGAGTGCCCAAGGCCAGGTTGGAGCAGCCTGGGACAGTGGGAGGTGTCCCTGCCCAGGGCAGGGGGGTGAAACAAGAGGATTTTTAAGTCCTTTCCAACCCAAACCATTCTGTGACTCTATGAAGCGTTCACACAATGCCTTGGGAACCTCTGGAATAAAAATCCAGATGTGGCTTTAAAGTGCACAACTCTTCCCTTCCCTCACAAAACACAGGCTCCATCCCCACCACACACGGAGGCAGTGACACAGTTATGAACCAGGCACAGCTGCCAGGCCTGACTAAGCTGGCTTCAAACCCTTCCTCCCCTTCGTTTAATGCCAGAGACAGTATTTACAAATGACTAACTCTCAAGGTTAAGTGAAGAAGCTGCACTTAAAGTTTCACAACCCACCCGAAGTCAGGCTGAGGGACGGTGCTGCAACACCTGACACCCCACAGAAGGGCAAGCTCCCAAAGCCCTGAGGTGGTGTGAGCAGAGGAGCCACTGAAATGTGGATCAGATTGGACAATTTAAACCCAGGCAGTGCAGGGTCTCGTGCTGCCAGAGGCCCCAGGCAGAGCCAAAGGAGCGTTTGCAGTGACCTGGTGCTGCCGCCAGAAACCTGGGGAGAGAAAACCCTCAAACAGGAGCTGGATGTTGTTGCATGTTAAAATCCCAGGAACTACCAGGCAAACACAGGCAATTCAGCCACTCCAGACAAGGGGAATCCTGCTCACTGGAACACTGCTTCCAGGAGAGCCCATTTAACTCCCATTAGGAGCTGCCCCAGCTCTTTCATCCCTTACCCACATCATTAGAGCTGTACTTAAACACACACATTTGCTTGTGCCCCAGGTTTGATCAGTCATGGCAACAAATATCACCTCTAAATGGACTGGACAGGGTTTGCAGCCCGTGCTGGGAGCCATTTGGTTTATATCCACTCATTAAGGTGCATTTATGGGCCCACACGTGCGTGACAACGCCGGGGAGGGCAGCGACCCAACACACCCAGCTCTCACAGCCACAGCCAGCACGGGCCCCAGCAACCCCATCACACCAAAATACTTCTGGGGTTTCGCTGCATCTTGCACAGCTGGGAGGACAAACACTAAAACAAAAGAAAACCAAGATTGGTTTAGAACAACTGCTGTGTCACACGAGAGCTCCGGGTGGGATCCTGGCAGGGGCTGAACACTTCCACTCACACATCAGTGTGGGTCACCACGGAGCCCGAGGGAACCCCAGAGGATAAATCATCAGTTCCTTGGCAAAGGAGCCCGGTTGCAACTTGCTCTTGGGGACCACTGTCAGGAAGGGCCCATGAAATCAGGCTGTGGCCTCAGAACATCCAGGTGGGCTGAGTAACAGGGAGAAGATCCCTACGACTGCTCCACGAGCTGCTCTGCTCTAAGGATGCTCTGACACTTCAAACACACCCCCCCCACCACGTGCTTCCTCCAACTTCAAGGAGAATATCCCTAACAGGGAAAAGAAGAGCACAACTCTCGAGGAACTTCCAGCATTGACAAGTGGAGAAGCAAAAACCCAACCAGAATTACCCCTTTGATCACCAGCTACAGGATCAGAGAACACTAACTGCACACTGACATGTCCAACACAAGGAACAGAGGGATGGGGAAGGGGAAAACACCCTCACACATCCCGGCCACCAGCATGGGGGGGAGGGCTGGAAAGGGTCTGGAGCTCCAGGCTCCCAGGAGTGGGGGTGAGGAGACAACAAGTGAAGCCAGACCACAGCAAATGTGACCAGGGAGGTGATCCCAGAGGGATTCCTGAGCGGCAGGAGCTGCCAGCTGAAGCAGAGCCAAAGTGGCAGCGGGAGCCGCTCGCGGCCACGGGGCAAAGGGAGGAGGAGGAACTGGTCCCAAGCTTCCAGGAGCTGCTGGAAGAGCCAAACAAGCTGCAGCCAGCTCTGCTTTCCCAGGCTGTGCCCAGCGTGGAAGGGCAAACAGCTGATAAGGAGGAATGTGCTGCAGAGCCCCCCCCAGCAGCCAGAGCCCCACCGTTATCCCAAGGACGATTCCCAGGGCCCAGCCCTGCTGCTGCCCGCCCAAACCTCAGGAGATTTCATCCAAAGAGCATCTGATGCTGGACAACAGCTGCAAAGGGCTCTGAGCTGAGGAGCTGGTGCCTCAGATTGCAGCTCCAGAGCACAAGGAGATGATGTATCCGTGCAGGATATCCCCTGACACCAGAATTCCAGCTCCAGCTATTTGTCACAGTAAAACATTTTAAGCCAACAGCATTCTTTAAACTAAAATGACAGATAATCCCCCATTTTAGAGCTCCAAAGCGAGATCCTAACTCCTCATTTCAATAACCAAGATAAACATTTTATTTAACAGCTGTATTAACAGGTAGAAATACACTGGAAAGCCAGGCAGGCTTACAGTCCTGGCTTCTGCAGGAAGCAATTCAACTCTCAATTCAAGCTGAATTCCTCTAAATGGGAAGGGAAAATCCTCATTTCTTCTGAACAGAAAGCAACCACAAAGTCTGATCTTAAATTCACCCAAACACTTCTCATTTATATTTTTTTAGGGAAGACTAAACACACATATAAAGACCCCTTTGGGGGCACTCACAGCTTGCTCTGTTCAGCTGAGGAGCTGCACAAGTTTTTATGCAGCTCCATGAGTTTTCCATCCTGACAGACCGAAAATCAGGACCTCACTGTCCAAACCCATCATTTCAAGCCCTGGCAGGGGCTGCCCAGGGAGGTTGGGAGTCCCCATCCCCGGAGGTGTCCAAGGAGTGACTGGCCGTGGCACTGAGTGCTCTGGGCTGGGGGACAAGGTGGGGATGGGGCACAGCTTGGGCACAATGACCTCGGAGGTCTTTTCCAGCCTCAGTGGTTCTGGAATTCTCTGTGATCCCTACGGGAAAGTGCAAAGCTCCACGAGCTGGACTGAAGCCCCAGGGCAGCACCTGAAGCCACTTTCCCTTTTCCTTCCATTTTTAAGTTCACTGTGTTTCATTTCTACCCAACACAGGCCAAGAGGAACCACTGGGCCCTCCAGTCCCCCGAGCACTGCCCCACGTAGGGTCATCACTGGATGGGAAAAGCCAAAGTGCTGCTGCTGTGCTTTCCCCCCTGCCCCTCCCCGACCCATTTCTCCCCAGTGCCTCCCATGGTTTCCCTGGAAACACATGCAAGCCTCAACTGGAGTGACATTCACTTGGTGGACAGATGGAGTTTGGAAATTCAAGGCCGGGCCTTGGGATACGTCACAGCGTCGACACAAATCCCCCAAACGCTGTGGGAAGGCTCAGGATCCCCTCATTATCCCCGAGGTGGCACCTCAGGAAGGTCAGTGCTCATCCATTGTTCCTGCATGAAAGCACCGGGGCCGAGCACGCGACGAGCTGTGTGGGCAGGGAAGGATTTCATTCTGGGCAAACGGGGAACTTCTTAAGCTCATTAGTGGTTTCAGGCAGGGGAAGGGCTGCACATCACACGTGGGCTGAGCACACTCTGTGATGCTCCAGAACCCCCCCTCCTTCCCCAGCACCGAGAGGGACAGGGCTTGCACCACACCCTGACAGCCCCAGAGGTGCCAGGACTGCGATTTCAGCAGAGCTTGTGCTTTATTCTCAAGGGGGATTTAGGCTCTGGCTCCTCTTCCACTCTATGGGAAGAAATGGAAGAGGGAAGAAATGAAACTGGCTTTTAAAAAACAAAACCACCACCAAAACCTGGCTAACCAGTGCTTTCCCAATCACACTGTCTGTCCTTCTGGGGAGGATGTACCTCTTTCCAAGTGAAACACAAAGGAGGACAGTAGAAATCCCAAATAACTACATTCCTGGAGATGTCTGATGTAATGCAGCATGTAGGAAAGACAAGATGACACAGTTCTTGGGAAGGAAAAGCCAGCAGTCATTGCATATTCCCCCTCACCAGGTGCTCTGTCCAGAACACTGGTAGCACCTCTGGGTAACCAGCACCCCCAGGAATCAGGGCTTTGCCAGAAAGCTGGGGTTACCAAGGGATTTTTTTAAGGAATAACCCCCCCCAAAACACCTGGTTTGACCCTGTTACTTGTGCAATCTGCTGCAATCTAAGGAATTCCCAGTTGGGATTTACCTGCCCAAGTCAGGATTTCCATACCTGTCCTGCCACCTGGCGTTTAGCCAGCACTGTAAGGAAATCTCTTTCTGCTCTGTCTACACACCACTGTAGCTGTCAAACCCTTCTCCTCTGCAATCCTGCTCACCTTGGGGAGAGCTCTGCATCTCCTCACGCTGAGCCACCCCCAGCCTTGCATCCTTCCACCGACTTAGGCTGAGCCGAACAAAGGAACAAACCCAAACGTGCCTCTTGCATGTGTTTTTCAGGACTTTCTTATTAATTTAAAATAAACCTGCTGCTGCCCACTGGTTCCCTCCACGAGCCTGCGCCTTCCTGCTCCCCTCCTCCCTCCAAACCACCCATGTTTATCAATACGTGACTGTTGCAGCTGCTCCCCCCGTGCCTTGCCATCCTCCCTCGGTGCCTCTCCCCCACTCGTGCTCGAATCCTGTTCTGTTCCCAACCCTGGGAGTGACCCAGAGCCATTCCAGGGGGGCACATCCCGACCCATTCCAGGTTCAAAAGCTCATCACTTGAGGAACTTCCACGGCCAGGATTGGGAAGGGGAGGGTGCTGCCTGCAGCCTCCAGGACTCAGTCTCTGCCCGTTTCCCTTCCCTGCTGTCAGCTCCCCCCCCCGGCTCCAGGTATTCCCGGCGCTGGGAAACACAAAGCAGATGATGCCGGGAATGCTGCGGGAATGCTGCGGGAAGGCAGCCCCGGCTCCCCCAGGCCACGGGCAGGAACAATAGCGGGCCCCGGGGGAGGCAGTGCCCGGCGTTCGGGGCTTCCCCAGCACCGGGGCTTTATCTCAAGGACGATCGCCCAGACACCCAACGAGCGGCTGCGGTTTCATTCGGATCAATGCCGAGCAAAGCGCCTGCTTTTTGTTCCTGAGAGCGTCGTAAATAATTTGAAATATTGAGACACAGGCAGCTGCTAAAAGCCAGGATGTTTCATTAAAAAAAA